>CM067527.1:2557500-2585000 GCA_034509925.1 Hirudinaria manillensis
CTGCCTGATGCACCACAACAGAATTCCAACTTCTAGGAACCACTATTTCCTCCCAAGTAGGTCGCCGAAAAGCGATTACACAATTTGTAGAGATCACTTGGAAGAGAAGACTTTGTTTTGCGAGGTTTGCAAAGTTGTTGTTTGTGCTAAATGTTTGTATTTGAAGCACAGCTCCCACAAAACGATTCAAATATCCGACCATTTCAAAGTTGTTAAAGTCAACTTGGAACAGGATATAGAAAAGACTCTAAAGTTGATCAAAACCCTTGAAATTGATCTTAAAAGTTCTGAAGAGATGCTTTCTGATAATAACATGAAAGCCATTGCTTTGAAAAATGAAATTCAGGAAAGGGGCAAAGAACTAAAGAGAGAAATTGATTGTCATGTGTCAAAATTGATTGAAAATGTGGACTTGGAGTTGAATCTACATCGGGAAGAGGCAGAAGACAACATGAATGCAATTAAAAACAAGGAAGTAGCTTTAACTGAACAAGTTGAAAACTTGAAGCAACAACTGAAGAATTTAAATTACAAGAATGTATTTGAAAGATCATTGGTTGTGATAGACAGAGACAAAAATATTCCAAAATACTCTGAAAATTTTGACGTCTTGTTGTCTTGGGCTAAAGGACAGAGACTGAACCTGACGAAGGCACTTGGAACCTTAAAAAAATGTCAGCAAACTAATTTTAAATTTACATCAAATTTAGAAAATATGTAATTCTGTGATTTTGAAAATTTAATGAATCACATTTTGCATAATTGTTTTTTATTTGATTTTTCATAGCAACCAAATTCAAGTTAATTAAAGAAGTCAAGTTGGATTGTTCTTACATGTCACTTGCTGCCAACCAGAAAGAAATCTTTGCCTACAACACTGAAGAGTCCAGAATCGACATCATGAGTCATGACGGATCAATCTACAAGTCGAGCTTTGATTTGAAGAATAAATTGTCGTGTGTCATTGATCTCCTATTGATCGATTCAAAGTTGTATGTCGTGGGTAGATGTTCTATAAGCCATGACATCATCATCACAGAAGTTGACATCACATCTCTCTGCAAACAGGAGGTTATTTTCAGCTTCCAGCACGAGACCGGCATTCTTCGATTGTCAAAGTCGCTCTGTGGGAACTTGATGCTTTTCCTCGAAAATAAAATCATACATCTATCCAGAAGTGGAGACGTTACAAAAACCGTGACTCTGGATTTGAATGTTTTCGATGCCGTGCAACTTGACGAGCATCTTTATGTCTGTTGCTCTGAAGAGGGTGTTGTCACTATGGACGACAGTGGCAGGAAAGTTTCTCAATGTCCTCCTTCCAAAGAAATGGTCTCACCTTTTCGTCTGGTGAAAGACAACTTTGGTAATATTTACATCAGCGACCTCGCTCCCTTGATATCCGTATTAAATGACAACCTGGAGGTCATGTCGAGCCATGTTCATGGCAACTACGTTTACAAAATATTGTATTGCGAAGAGACTAATAAGTTGCTGATTCTCAATTCAAATCATGGATTATCTACTTTTCAGTTGTAGTTAGCTGCATAACATGAAGAAAGAAATATTCCCTTTGTTTATATCATTTGTAGGATTGCCAATGACATTGTTTTTTTTTATACTTAATCATTTCATCAACAAAGCCTCGTTCTTGTGACAAAATATTTGTATAATTTAGTGGGAATTTATTATCCATTATATATTTTGCAAAATACATTTTTATGTATTAGACTCTGTTAAACTGAAATAATAACAAAGTAAAACTAACAGCCCTGAGGAAGGGCATGCTTTTAGATTTACCCTACTGATAACCTCTGGAGAATACTTAACACCTAAAGTAATTGATTAATAAACATATACGTGTGATTTGAACCATATTTTACATAAGTAAAGATTGGGCTGTACTGACTTGGTGGTGGCGTGGAAAGAACGAACCTGGACCATAGCATGCAATTATTCAGTATAGGCTCTATGTTTGGGTGGGATGATGCGCTTGATCCTTGTGGGGAATGGACAGAAATATTATCACTGGTTTCTGATCCGACAGCGTTATGGTTCGCCACTGACTTTTATAATTGTTTTCAACCCGTTATTTTTTTTTGTAAACCTACTACAATTTCTTGAAAATTCTGTAGACTCCAAAATAAATTGCAAACCATTTATTGTCTTGGTTATATCAGGAATAAGTCTTTAATTTATCTAAATAACTTAATTTAAGTTATGGAGATGATTATTCCATTTGTGTTACCTATAAATGGCTTAGTTTTCCAGTTTTGAACTGTAAGACGTTGTTTGGCATGCAAAGTTTATATTTTTCTTGGCTTATTTATTTATTTTTTTCAAAGCCTAATACTTTGATGATCTGCTAACCGATTTAAATCAAGCGAACTGGATGGTCTTTGGTTCGGCTCGTTGCCAATACAACGTTCCACAAACTCACGTTTTTATTATTTTAGAAATATTTTTATTTAGGTTGCCGTAAAGTTGGCACTTTCATGGAAGAGAAAATGCATTTGAATAAAGCTTCAATCCACGTTCTCAAATAGTAGCCTATGAAATCCTGAACTTGTCTGAACAAATTTTGTTTGTCTGTTTCGACAGGTTTGATTGCGTCGGTGGGATAAAGATATTTCTAAGTCGCAACAATTATAGTCGTAAATCTAGCGGGGGTTGTCGACTAGAACTTAAATAGTTTTGTTCCATCATTCTTTTGACGGATAGATTTCTTGTGCCGATCTAGCCTTTAGTTACATGGATCTGATGGAAATAGGAGACTGTGCTGAGGAAGAAATTTTTGGTATTGAGTGAGTGATCAGGATTTCGTATCATCCTGACATATACATGTTAACATTAACAAAATGTAATTGTCTTCCATAAATACAGCTCAGACTCACAGTTTGCTAAGTTTGATTCGACAATAGGACATATCGAGGACATTGTTATGAGTAAGTTTAATATGCAGGTCATCGTTGTTACATTGATCAATGATTAATAATCTTATTTTGTTTGTTGTTTTGTGGAATTTGTTATATATTACCTGGGAATGTTGTTTGTTCAGGCGACGACTTCCAGGAAATTCAGAATAACTTTTTCAACAAATACTCTCATGAATTTGATGATTCAGAAGAAAACAAGTTTATTTATACAGACATCCATAAGGAATATGTAAGATTGACACATTGTTTGTAATAGTGAAAACAGTTTATAAAATGTATTAATGGAAATAATTTGAATTTTGAACTGGATCTACTTTTTTTTTGGATTTTATCATTATTTATTGAATAAAGAATCGCTCGAGATATTTCTTGATGTGCAGAAACTGTTTCATTTCAAACAAATGTGAAGGTAATGTGTCATGAACTATGATTTTTAATCTTCAGACACAAACTATAGAATCATTTTTGGTTGAAAAGCTGAAAGAGACAATGATAGATTTCTCAATGGAGGAATTCCTTGGAGAATTAAGGTTTGTTTGAAAAACTTGTCTAATGTTACACGATTCAATGCCAATGTTTTAACAAACCAATGAGTCATTTCTGCTTGTAATATGTCAACGTAAATTGTATTATACTACATAAGAAGGTGGAAGTTAATCAACAAACGAGTCGTATAATGCTAACTCGTTTACATATTTAAATTTGTGAGAGAAATCAATCGAAAGTATTTTCTAAAGTTGAAACATATTTATTTTTCAAGCTCCAAGAAGCTGGACATGGACGGAGAGATATTCGAGATACTTTTCTCCTTCACCAACTTTCTCGTCTTCAAGGAAATGATGGTTGGCTTCAGGAAGGTAAACAATATGAACTGCATATCCTGTCTCGTCTAAGATTTATTATCTGAAATATATTTTTAATTCCAAATTCAAACTGAACTTGAGATCCATCACAGCTTGCTTTGTACATCAGTCTTCCACTGACAGTAGATACTGCCCAACTTTAATTTCATTATTAACTTATTTATTAATTTTATTTATTAATTTATTCATTTTTCTTCCCAAATTTCAAGAGCAAGGAGAACCCACTGGGTCCGTTCGACGACCTCGTCTGCGTCACCCCCATAAACCGAGACCCCGGCGCCCTCCGCGACGAGGGCGGACCGACCCCCGGCCTTTCGAAAGATCCGAGCCTCGGCCTCCAGTTGGCAGGCATGTCGCTCCAGTGCAGCTCGACGTCATCCGACCCCGTCCCGAAGACGAAGGACTCCTCGCGACAAAATCCACCCAAGTGCCCCAAAAAGGCCTCCATAAGCTTTCATCAGCCTCATGATTCAAAGAAATCAAAGACCAGAAAAGTTGCCAACAACCCCGTGCCAAGTACCTCCAAGTCCGAACACCTGGATTCGACCAAACTCGGGACGAGACAAAAACGTCGGAACTGACGGAGAATCGCCGGTCTTTTGCTCTCGAGGTGACCGTTAGTGCTCTCTTCGTGGCTTTTTATGTTCGAACGTTCTCGGATTTTGCCGGACGAGTCTGCTGCTGATGTTTCAAATTTGCTTCGATTTAGAATCTTTTTTCTTCCTTCTTGCCTTCCCCCGTCGATGAAACGTCAGATGCTTGTTTCCGGTCGGCATTTTGTCGAAACTTTTTTCTCGAATTTAATCTCAAAATAAAATGAAAAAACAACAAATAAATAAACAGTTTTCGAGCTCTTTATGAATCCAAATCGACGCACGCTCGGACAAAACGGAATCGAAAATGAAGAAAACCCTTTGCCGGACGTCCACTCGTTTATGCAGATGCAAGAATACTAACTTCCCTCGAGTCCGTGCTCGGACCTCCCTCCTCGTTCACAGACGCCAAAGAATCTCGCGACCCGAACGTCGACGCACGGCAACGACGGCACAAACACGAGACGACGAAGCCGTCGTAGCGGACGAAATTCCCGTCGACTAAGATCTCGCTCGACCCGTCGCAAAGTCGAGAACGGTCGCGGCACGGAAACGGCGACGTTTTGCAGACGGGGACCTCCCGACGCAACTGCTTCGACAAACGAACTCCTCGGGTCTCCTTGCGCGTCGATCACACGGACATAAATATATGTCAAACGGGGGTAAATAATTCTCTATAAATAATTTACTTTCAAAATCACAGAACCGAAAAAAATAAAAACAAAAAAATATTCTTTCGGCCAACAACGAACGATTCTACAAAATAATTTCTCCGGATAAAAACAGATCAGAAATGATAATTCTATCGGACAATGATCCCTCTCTCTCTCTCTCTCCTTCTGTCTCTCTCTCTCTCTTGTAACACAAGGAACACAGGAAAATAATCTTCAGAACAAAGACACTAGGGGTGATATGGACACGGCCTCCGGCCTCCTTCCATCGCTCCAGTTTGTGGCCCCCTCCCGGGAGGGAGCCCGGCCCCCGAGGGCCGATCCGGACATGCAAGAGAACTGCTTCGCCAATAAATGAGCGTCGCATCGAATATGACTCGATCGAAATAACTCGACATGTGCAAGTCAAAGTGTAGTCGTAGATTACTATTGTTGTTGTTGGTGTTAGTGTGGCTGTTATTGTTGTTATTGTTGCTGTTGTGCTAACGAACAACGATTGCCGCCATTACATTTTTAACTTTTGACAAAAAATATCGAGAATCTAACGAAACGGACGAGACATCACCGATGATAAATAAACCACGCCACTACGACACAACTTGACAACTGATAAAATCACAAGCTGATAACGTCAACCACAACTTCAACCTCATCTTCTGCTTTTTCTGCATTTCGAAGCCTCTCTTGCATTTAAAAATACAATTTACATTAAACAAATCCAAAAAGATATAATTTTCTAATTACATTGTCAATTACAAGCATAACGTCATAAAGGTAATAATATCTACAACAACAACAACATTGACACCAGAAGCCATGGTCATGGAAATGGGATAAAAAATTTATGCCCGGGACCCGTAATCGTGCCGGGCAGACGACAACCTTTCTCGAGAAATCCAAAAACTCCGCAGGAGAGCAGACGACAATACTGCAACGTAACGACGACGACAACGACGATGACAACAGCAACCCGACGACTTGCGAGAGGAAATATTGCAGATCTGATTTCAAAAAGATGCCAATGACGACGACGACAACGACGATGGGGTCACGTCCGAGACTGTCGCCCCAGCACCAAGAATCGTATTCGAAAAAATATGTTTACAAAACGAAGGTCGTTGTCGTCCAGTGAAAAATAATACAAAACTCCGTCTACGCATCACCTCCTCCTCCTCCTCCTCCTCCTCCTCCTCTTCATCCTCTTCATCTTCCTCTACTCGACAGAATGCAAAAGAATCGAATCTGGACGAACGAACGGAGTCAAGGAAATTGAATCCTAATTGACGAAAAAACAAACAAACAAAAATTCCGTATTTAAAAAAAAAAGGAGAAGAAAAGAAAAAGAAAAAAAGATATGAAGCTTATTTGCCTTTCCATCTCAAAGTGCACGGGCAATTATTCCCCCTGCTTAACCCTTTGAGTGGCGGGGTCATGGTCATCTGGGGTCGAGAGGTCGACGAGGGTCGTGAACTTTTGTGGCAAGGGAAAGAAAACCCGTCCGAGCCGGAGAGGTAAGTGACGAAGCTTAAGTCTCACGTTGTTCCCGACCACGGAGGCGACGCCTACTCCTAAGGATGCCGCGCGACGCGCGCACGGACACGACCGCAGAAAACGTTCGGATTTAAAATAGAATTATAAAATCGTTCGCGAGATGTTCCTAGGAATGGATTGTCGAAAACCGCACGTCAACTACCTAAGAAGCCTCCGTCGCCACGACCGTCAGACCGTCAACATAATCATCATCATCATCTTCACGTCTGCGACTCGGTCCTCTGCTCACACGACGGGAGTCTGCACGGATGGAAACACAAAAGAAATGATTTAGCGAGTAATTCACTAAATGTGAATAATTATTAAAATAAACAAATAAAGTAGTAATTAACCAGTAGCAATAGATAGACGATAATGCTAATTCAAAACAGAACTTAAGATGTAACAAATAATAATAACAATAATAATAATAATAATAAGAATCTAAAAGAATCCACCCACGTTGGTCATCTCGAAGGCAGACAGGACGTCTACCCTCCTCATCTCCTCGGATTCGTCGCTGACGTCGAATGTCGAGTTGCGTCTCCTCGCCGTGGCGACCGAGTCGTTGTTGTTGTCGTTGGCGACGAGGCTGCCATAGCGACCGGTCTTGCCGATGATTATGTCGTCGGCTGGTTACGAAACGTATCGTGCGTTGAGATTGTAATTTTTTGTTGTTATTTGAATTATTTTTAAGGAATAAATAAAAAAAAAAGCATGGAAAAATGGTTTTCAACACTTTTAACCAAATGTCACTGAAATTCTTGTAGAATGCAGAATAAAAACTAATAATTAACCTTATAAGAAAAAATATAACATTTATTAACAGTAAATTATCTTCAGCAACTATATAAACTGCTAATAAATTCTAATAATAATAATAATAAATTCTAATAATAATAATAATTTCTAATTAATTAATTCGACCCCTGACCTCTGACGGGCTTGAAAGCAGATGTCAGTTCGTTATGGTCGAGTTTGTTCATCGACTGCTGCTTCTTCCTCTGGACCTTGGTCTTCGGGACGTGACCCGTTCCCCCGTAACTGCTGTCCGTGCTGCAAGGACTTGCAGACCTGTGCGCCCTCTGCCTGGCACTTTTAGATTTTTTATCTGCAGACGATGATGTTGTTGTTGTAGTAGTTTACGTTTAGAATAAAGTAGACGACATTGGCTGACTTGAAAGTGGTGATTATCTCAAATTAAGTAAAAATTTACATATTTACAAATAACTTATAATATAATAATTAATAAAATAAATTACTATTAATTTGCATCTCATGACTTTATCAACAGTTATAAACTTAATTGCCTCATGAATATACATAAATGCATGAAAAATTAATCATGCGATGTCCAATCGGACTCACTCTTTTGATTGTAGGGGTCCACGTTCGGATCAAAGACGGACTCCGCGGCCACCCTCGAAGACTGCGCACCTGACGACCTCGTGACCTTCTCGAGCGGGTACATTTCAGACAAGTCGCTGTTGTGATCCATGTAGTCTAAGGTAGTCCATTCTGTAAGAAAAGTCAAATGAAGAGTTGGATGGATGGAGGGATGGAGGAAGGAAGGAAGGAGTGATGGATGGAGGGAGAGAAGGAAGGAAGGATGAATGGACAGAAGGGAAGATGGATGGAGAGAAAGAAGGAAGGTGATTGATGTTGTGAATGAATGAACAGTCCACAGAGTTGCACACCAACAACACAGCAACAGAAACAAGACTCTCAAACAAGCGAATAACACGACAGAATGTTCCGAAAAGGCACCTCTGGTTTTTCCGAGATGGCTTTTGGTCATGAGCGGGAGGATGCCTTCGTTGCAGTAGGACGAGGAGACGGGGTGGTGATCGGACATGGAAAAGGGACCGGTCTGGTACAAGTGGTCGAACTTGCTCGGCTTCGGATCGGACGACTGGTGGCTGGTCCTGCGACTTGCCTCTTGAGCCAACGACGGCCTGCTTTCGAAACTGCTGTCCAGGTTCCTTTGGGAATAGATGGAGAGAGTGAAAATAATAAAAAAAATTAATATAAAGAAATAATTTGGAAAAAATTAAAATTTAACTGGCAGGATTACGTCATTAAAACATATCTTTGTGATGGCAACAGCTCCAGCAATCATTGCCTTCATCACCACCACCACCACCACCCCTATCATCATCATCATCACCAGCATGAGTTGTTAACAACTGCCTCTTCTCACCCGACACACGGACTGTCGTAGGAGGTGCTGTTCTTGCAGTCGACGCACGACTGCGGCGACGCCGAGTCGGACAGGACGCCGTACTGGAGCAGGTTCTCGATCCGGCCGTTGCCGGGGGGCAGGTCAGGATACCAGACGTCGTCCCGGTAGAGGCCGCCCGCCCCCGTGCCCCCGGAATGGTACGTTCCGGCGTTGACGTCCGAGAGCGGATCGACGGGGTGTTTCTTGAGTTGGAGGTGAGAATAGAAGTTGGGGAGAGAGGATGGAGGTAGTTGTTCCAATGATGCTTTGAAGAGCTGTTGTTGTTGGGGATTGAACTGCTGCTGTTGTGATTGTTGTTGTTGTATGTACTGGTGGTTGGGAAGTCCATCTGTGCGAGTAATGTTTTTTAAATTAATTTTTATTTATTATTAAAGTGAATAAAATTATAAAATTAAATGAATGGATTTATAGTACTTTTATAGATATTATGTAGAAACAACAACATATGGTGACAAACTTGACCAGGATTAGTTTGCAATTACACGTATTATTTATTTGTAATAATAGCATTAATAATTAATTAATACTTAATTAATATCAACTAACAAATCACAAGACATCAACTTAAAGATAGACTCGCATAACAAACGGGATGCAAACCGTTGCAGTTCAAATCCTGCGGTCGGCCTATTCCGGTCCCCGTGCCTGGAAAGCCAGGATGTTGTTGCTTGTTGCCGAGCGACTTTCCGCTGGACATGGTGGTGCTGTTGGATCCGTGTCGGATCATGTAGGCCGCGGGGTTGGGGATGTTCGGGAGGCCCGTGGACTGCTGCTTCGTGCCTCCTCCTCCTCCTGTCGATATCGTAGATGACGACTGACCGGGTGCGACTGAAGGAGACGGGAGTTGTAAATGGTGAGGATGACGACGATGATGATGGGGATGATAAATTGTTTGTAAATGATTGGAGTTGAAAATAGTAGTAACTCAGCAACAAAACAACATCTAACAACAACAACAACAACAACAATTCAACTGCAGCAACAACATTGAAATTGTTTTGTGACGATTACAAGGGCACCCAAGTCATCCTAAGACTTCCAACCTTGGTTCACCCTCACGGCCTGAACGTCGGACGATTGTTGTGGCAGCAAAAGTCCAGAGGAGCAGAAACCGCTGTCGGCGAAGGTGGTGTCGTGTTGGCTCGGCTGCTGGTCTTGGAGGGACTCCACTGTTTTTATTTTAGTTCAAGGTCAACATTCATTTGTTCATCCATTCATTCATCCATTAATTAATTAAATAATTAATTAAATAAATAAGTTAATAAATAACAAATAAACAAACGAGTTTAACTACATGGCCATCCTGGCATTCCTGCCTTACAAAGTATCCTCACAACCAGTAAACAAACGGTGGAATGGGGGAATGGCAGACATTAGGCATAGTACAATTGTTGCAAACTGATGACCCGACGTTTCGAATGCGACGGTGCGTCGACGCGCTACTCACGAGTTTGGTACGTGTGTCCGAACAACTGGTTCTCCTGGTCCGACGGGGCCTTGGCATCGTAGCAACCGCTGTCGAGGTAACAGTTGCCGTTCCCGGAAGTCGTGCTGCCGAGCAGTGGCATCTGGTGAGTCTTGTTGGAAATGGCTGCAGATCGTCGAGAGGGTTTTTTATTTTGGTTTTAATAATAATTGTTTTGTGGTATGTTTTATGATAATATTTCAAACATTAGTCTGAGATTAAAGCAGAATTAGTTAGTAATTGTTGATGTGAGTAGCGATAACAATAATAATAATAATAACAATGATAATAATAAATAAAAATAATAGTATTTGAAAGCATGACTTATGTTGTGAACCACTTAAAAGCACATTTAAAGTAAATAAATGTTTAAATACAACAAATCTGCAACAACAAAAATAAATATATATAGTATAAATATATATAAGTTTACTTATATATATAAGTAACACAAAGAAAGGAAAAACAGCGATCAACACCAACCTGTAGAAACCTTGGAGGTCATCTGCTGACCCTGTACGTTCTTCTTGCCTCCCCTCTTGCGTCTGTACACGTACAGGGTGAATATGCACAGGGACACCCAGAGTATCGCTCCCACCACGGACACCACCACCCCGATGAACCACGGCTCCAGCATCAAACGACCGCTTCCCACTCCGCCTCCTTTCTTTCCGAGAAGTTCGCTGCTCGGTTGATCCGAATGCTTGCCTTTCGAAGCAGAAATGTTTTCATAGAACTTTTTTATTTAATAAATAAAAAGGCTTTTTAATATTTATTAAATAAATAAATAAATATTTATTAAAGCCTTTTGACTTTGTTTTAAAGCAGATAAATTAATAACAAAACGAGATAATAATTCATTACAAATGACTGCAATCCTCGCAATTAACAATCAATTTGAATAATTAATGATAATAAATAAATAATATAAAATAATAAAAAATAAATTAATAATAATAAATTAATTAATCGACAGGCGATGAATAATTAATCGAATGCCGCAATCCACACCACCTATGTAGACGGGCTGACTCCTGACGCCCTCTCCGGCCCTGGTGACGGCGGACATCCGAACCCTCCGCAGGTGCTCCCTGGGGACGGGTTTGATGACGATGGAAGTCGTCGACGCGTTCGCCTGGAGTTCCTTGCCCTTGTGACTGCCGTCCTCGGGCAGGATGTAAATCTACGGTTATTACGTTGTTGCGTTGTTATTATGCTGACCATTGCTATAGGCATTTATAGAATAATAATTATTTTAATTATAATATTAATAATAATATGTAATTATAATTAATTATGGTCATGATAATGATTATATAAACAATGCTCTGTGGAGTGGCTTGGAAATGGTTCAAATAATTGTGTAAAATGAAAAATCACAAAGTACGATTGGAAATTGGGAGTGCTGTGATTATTGTAATATTGTTGTTGATGATGATGATGATTATAATATTCATATCGGTGATGATGACGACGTCGACAAAGATGATGATATGATGATGATGATGATGACGACGGTGACGATGATGGCGTCGACAAAGATGATGATGATAACGATGTTGATGATGATGATGACGACGACCGTCAAAACGATATTTCAGCGGCAATGAAAATAATGGCAGAAACGAGGCATGGCATTAGAACGCCAATAATTATAAACACACGCACATCCGTCTCCATGGCAACCGAGTTTACCATGGGAACGCCGCTGACTCTGTAACATTACACCTTTACATTAAGAGGAACTGATAAAGTTTATCGTAAGGGTTACGTAACCATACGATGATTACGATGGCTCTGATTGGTTTAAATTACGTGTATTGGTGTTATGAGTGAGTGAGTGAGTGAGTGAGTGAGTGAGTGAGTGAGTGAGTGAGTGAGTGAGTGAGTGAGTGAGTGAGTGAGTGAGTGAGTGAGTGAGTGAGTGAGTGAGTGAGTGAGTGAGCGAGTGAGTGAGCGAACGAACACAAATCAAATGAAGGTCAATAATACATCGACTTGTGAAGTTATATAAATAGAAGTCATTAGAAACTCTCATGAATATTTATGAGAGAAGTTACTTTGATTTTTTTTGTTTACGTGTTCAGTACGTGTCTGTTCGTTGTTGAAGGGGTTTTAAATCATGAGATCGTCTGCTTATTTATTTATTTGTTCATTTAATTCAACTAATTTATTTATTTATTTATTTATTTGTTTATTTAATTCAACCAATTTATTTATTTATTTATTTATTTGTTTATTTAATTCAACCAATTTATTTATTTATTTGTTTATTTAATTCTTACGAATTTAAGACATTTACAAATCAAATTGTTTCAAGTTCAAACATTCCTTTTGGTTTGCATAACAACAACACCAACGACAACAGCAACAACGTTATCCTCCTCACCTTCACCATATCACCATGGGCATCATCATCATCATCATCATCATCACCACCACCACCACCTTAGACAGTCTAAAAGCACCACGTCATCACAATCAAGACCTTACCTTGTATCCCAACAGGACACCATGAAGTTGTTGCTGTGATGGCATCTCCCAGAGCACCTGCAGCGTGTTGTTATCCAAATAATAGGCTTCTATCTTCTCAGGAGGAGAGCTGGGCACTGATGGATGGACGAAATTGATGGATGAAATTGATGGATGGATGGATGGACTGACGGACGGATAGATGACTAGATGGATAAATGGATGGACTGAAGGATGGATAGATGACTGGATGGACTGAAGGACGGACGGACGGATGGATGGATGGATGGATGGATGGATGGATGGATGGACGGATAGATGACTAGATGGATAAATGGATGGACTGAAGGATGGATAGATGACTGGATGGACTGAAGGACGGACGGACGGACGGATGGATGGATGGATGGATGGATGGATGGATGGATGGATGGATGGATGGATGGATGGATGGATGGATGGATGGATGGATGGATGGATGGATGGATGGATGGATGGATGGATGGATGTTGAGGGGGACACAAATTACAAGTAGAGAACGATGTTGTAAATAAATCATTGTTACCTCGGGTAGGACATTAATTGTACTGCCATTATCATCATCATCATCATCATCATCATGCAAGTATCATTATTACTTTATCATCATCGTCGTCATCATCATCATCATTGGCATTACTATTGTTATCGTGATGATGATGATGATTATTATTATTTCGGAATAATTTTTTCAGACACAACAGCTGATGTCCAACAGATGAATTTGTCAACTAGGGTGGTCTATATTTTTCACTACTAATTTCTACAATAACAGAAGTGAAAAAGAAAAAAAACATAATGAGTGATATCAACATCGATAATGATCAAACTAATTAAACAATTTATATTAATATTAATTAATGGAATTAATAGAATTTAATTAATAGATCGGATTAATAACATAAAATGATTAATAATATATAATAATTAATCAAGTCTATCAAATTAATTTATTTATTTATTAAATTATTCTGACCGTCCTCCATGGTTGTTATCCGCATGACGTTGCTCTCGGTTCCCCTGACGTTCCTGAAGAAGGGTCGAACGGTGACGTCGTACGTGGTGAACTTTTCCATGTTCGACAGGACGTACATGGTGGCCGCTGTGAGGTCACAAAGGTCAGGTCAGGTCAGGTCAGGTCAAGTCAGGTCAATGAATAATTGATTAGGGTTTTTTATTTGTTTTTTTTTTTATGATGAAACACATTCTTTATTCAATGAGAAAAAGCACATGAACTTAATATAACACCAGTAGGTTAGTATTTGTTTATTTATTTTTGTAAATTACCTTGGCTTTATCACTGCCTTGGTCAACAAAGTCTCAATAGATTTGAATAAAAAAAAATTAATTTATTTTTTGTTTTAATAAATAAAATTCACCTGGATTAGAAACCACTTCTTCGAAAACAGGTGGAGGGAGGGAAAAGGAGGCAGACGATGATCCGTCGCTGAAGTTCTCTTCTGGCTCCACCTGGAATTGAAATGAAAACGTAATTTATAGGCATTTAATTCATCAGCAAATTATTATTATATTCATTAATTAGTAATAATAATAATATTATTATTATTAAATATAATAACATTGTTATATATTTCTCAATCATAATAAAACGGCAATAATAATAGTAATAGCCATGCCGCTAATAACAACAATAACAACATTGACATCATCATCATCATCAACAACGTCAATAACAGCGGTAACTGGATCCGCATGTCGGAGATGTTATCACAAGTCACAAGAAGTGCTGCTAGATGTTATCATCAGAAGATTGTAAACATAAAGTCAGTTAGCCGTTGTCCTCTATTCTGGGGTAGGGTAGGTTGGATTAGGGTAGAGTGGGGTGTAGGAGTAGGAAAGATAGGGTGGTAGACCGGTGGATGCTATGTCAGTTTGTCGTTGCCTCGACCGGCTGGAATCTCCGTCGGTTCGATTCAGTCGGGAAAAGCAATAACAATCGGGTCCGAGGAAGCCCCAAAAAGTTTGCTTTCACCAACTTAAAGGCTTCGAAATCATCATCATCATCATCATCATCATCTCCACCACCATCGTCGTCGTCATCAGCATAAGAATTTTCATCTTCGTGAAACCATAGAAACAAAGCTTCGACGTGCTTGAAACCACACACAGGACACCACTTTCTTCTGATCCTCACCTGTACATCGTCATTGAGCAATGATGGCACTCAAAACATAAAAAAAAAAAATAAGAGGAGATAAAATAAAATTTCCCGACACCACTACAGGTATCGGTGGCGGTTTCGTTTCACCTGGACACTTCTGAGGCAAGACGAGCATCGAGACGTGACTGCTTCCCGATTTTTGGAGACGAATTCCATCCTCAAACAGAAAGGAAGTCGTCTCCATCCTCAAAAGAAAGGAAGGAAGGAAGGAATAAAGAAATAAAGGAATAAAGGAAGGAAGGAATGAATGTGTAAAACACAAAATAAAAGGCAGAAATTGGAATTGATTGCTTGAAGCATTTCCAGATTGTCTGTGGTGATGTTGGCAGTGATGTTTTGTTGGTCACTTTTGGTTGGTTGGTTGGTTGGTTGGTTGGTTGGTTGGTTGGTTGGTTGGTTGGTTGGTTGGTTGGTTGGTTGGTTGGTTGGTTGGTTGGCTGGCTGGTTGGTTGGTTGGTGTATGTGATTGATGACTTGATTGGAGCTACATTAGTAATATTTCTTAAGTTTCATTTGGCTTTTCCATTTATCCTCTGTTCAAGCATTCTCAAGCAAAACAGGACAAACAGATGGATTTATAATATACACCTATTCCTGTACAAGGAAAGGAATGAAGGAACAAATAAATAAAGAAATAAAAATAAATAAATAAAACCATAAACCAACAAACACGAGCAGGTTCAACAAAAGAGAATACAAAACAAAACAAAACCGAAACAAAATCAAACGAGACGCGGCACACGAGTCGTACGTCTCACCTTGTGATAGGATATCCTGTATCCCTCGATATACTTCTGGTTCTTCCTCAACTCCCAGGTGACCCTGACCAGGGTCGACGACAGGACCTCTGCCCCGACCAGGTGCACGACGGGCGACCCTCCGATCCTCTCGATGGCCACCTTCTCCGATATCGAAGTAGAGGTCAGACTCAGGGTTGGTAGGGTCGGACTGACGTGTTCTCCTGGGTTTTTGTAGAATTATATTATTATTATTATAATAATATTTTGATATAATTATACCTTGCCGTTTTATTATGATCTGATTGTAATTTTATTACACTGTTCAGATAAGATACAATAAAGATTATGATTTCATAAATATTTTATCGCATAATTTTCACTTCAACATGTTCAATCTGATGTTCCTAAAATCAGAAATTCAACCAAATTGAATCATAATTACATTAATATTTTCACGCAAATAATTTCATCCATCCGTCCGTCCATCCGTCCATCTGACCGACTTTTTTTTAGAAATCATTAGACGACTTTTTAATAAAAGGTCAATCGAACAACCGACTGCAAACCTTTGGTCTTGACGGGCTGCGACACGGGACTCGGGTAGCTGAGCCCGTGGGAGTTCCTGGCCCTGACGAAGAAGAGGTAAGTCGTGGCCGGTTTCAGGTTTTGAATCAACTCTGTCGTGTCCTCCACTTTGTCCGAGGCAACTTCCCAGCCCTGCACGTGTTGGTGATCATTATCATGACATGTATATGGTATAACATGTTATAAGGCATCGAGTTGTATATGGAGAACAGAGAATAATAAGAGTAATTATTTATTTATTTATTATTTATTTTAATAAGACGCCCACGCAATTATCTAATAATTATTTATTAATTAATTATTTTTTTTTTATAAGTCGCTCACATCTCCGTCTTCAACGTCAAAGAGTTCGATGACGAAGCTGTGCGGATAGGAAGTCCCGACGCTGCTGTTCCTCTGCCAGGATAGTCTGACCCCAGTCTCGGCGACCTCCGTCACCGTCAGCTCCGTCGGGGGGCCCGGGAAGTTGCCCTTTCCGGGGGTTCTGTAGAAGACGACGTGCGAGGATTTTGGCTCCACCTGAAGGTGGGAACTCCAGGTGGTTTCTCCAGATTCGCTGACTGCTTTGCAGGTGTACATGCCAGTGTCCTCGTGGCTCAGTGCTGGAACGAGGAAGTTGTTTTTAAAAAGGTATTAATTTTATTTTTATTATTATTATTATTTTTGGCTTTTTAAATTATTATTATTGTTGTTGATATTATTATCGCATAATATTCAATTAGAATTGTTTTATTGTGTGCCACGTTATCTAAATCATATTTATCTTCAGCCAATATCAGCCACATCTAATAAGAGTAATTATTTATTTATTTATTAATATATGTCACAATATCACCATACAACATCAGTCGTTAAAAGTAAACAGAATGAATCCTATATTTCACAAATTTATTTGCTTAAATTTCATTCAATCACTTATTTTATCATCAGCTCCAGAGGGAGCAAGGGAACAAGATTAAATAATAACAGTAATAATAATAATTAAACATGCCCTAATAAATAATTGGGACGTACTAGTAACAGTTGCAACAACAGCAGTAGTATTAAATAACAACATCAGCACTCCAACAACAAGTACAAACATCACGTAACAACTGGCATCTATATAACCACAAAACTCGTGAATGTTTGATAAACCCCCTCCTCTAAACAAAACAACAACAAAAACAATACAAAGCAACCACACAAAACAGCCATACAAAGCAACCATGCAAAACAACCATACAAAGCAACCATGCAAAACAGCCATACAAAGCAACCACCATACAAAGCCAACCTGATATCTGAAGAGAACCTCCCTCGATGATGGTCAACCTGGAGTTGTGCAAGGATAGGACCGAGTTGTCCTTAAGCCAAGATATGCCGATGTTGGTGCTGCCCCCGGAGGCCTCGCAGTGGAGCACGGCCCAGCTGCCCTCCGGCAGGATTTGGCTCTGAGGACCCAGGCCGATGATTGGCGGATGTCCTGGACTGACATCTATCGGAAAATGTTCTAAAAATAAATACATTGCCAGGAGAGATTCCACAAGAATTCTTGTTTCAATCGGTTTTTTATGTGTCAGTGGTATTGAATTTCGAGGCGGTGAGCGCTAGTGATGATGATGATGATGATGATGATGATGGTAGTGGTGATGATGATGATGGCGACAGGCGTGCAATTATCAATATAATCATTATAATTTGTAGAGGAAAAAGGTTCAAAATATGGCACCAGTACCTCAAGGAGTAAGCACAAAAGAGAAACGAATTTAAATCTATTTAATAAATAATTAAGCAAAAAAAAACAATAACTAAATAATAAATTAAATAATAAATTATATTATTAAATAAGCAAACAAAGTCAATCGAATCGCACCAGGACAATGAGATTAGGAGGAAGAAGAGCTATATTGTAATTAGGTCAGTGACCCAAATCAAACAGGCTCTGTATCAAAGTTCACCAAATAAACTGTCACAGGACATGCAACAAAGGAAATTCTTGAGTCGAGATGATGATGATGACGAAGACGATGGTGATGACAATGATGATGATGATGATGATGATGATGATGATGATGATGATGATGATGATGAGGAGGAGGACGACGACGACGACGACGATGAAGATGAAAGGGGAGAGATAAGGTTAAATAAAGAGAGAGAGACAAGAGCAGATGGCACCCCTCATAACTTGGGTTCATATTTCACATCTTATCGAATTAATTAGCTCTGGGAAAGTATTACGAGCTGCAGGAGACTGCCGAGCGATAATGAGGTTCGGCGGACTATGATGTCATTTGTTTATTGTTTCCAAAGGTAGGCCTTCCAATGTGCTTCCCTAAATTTACTATCTTAATAGAAAAAATATAATAATAATAATAATAACAATAATAATAATAATAATAACAATTTATAAATAATTTTCCTTAATCAATAAAGTGGTTTATAATTTAATCTCTCTAATATTTTTCTAATTCTTTCAACCAGCATTAAAAGACACGAATTTGGTGTGAAATTGGCGATTCATCCTTGCAAACAAACGGCGCGTGATTACTGATAATAACAATAATAAATAATAAAAATAGTAATAATAATAATAACAACAATAATAATAATAATAATAATAATAATAATAAGCAATATTATTAACCTTTAATATCGAGTCTGACTTTGGCAGAAATATTTCCAGATTGACTGATACCTAAAATCAAAAATAAAACATGAATTAGACGATGATTAATTGAATGATTGAATGAAAGCAGCAAAACTGGATGAATGAGGACAAAAAAAAATGGACGAACAATTGAAAGAAAGGAAGGAAGGAAGAGAATCGAATGAATGCAGGTGATTAAATTTGCAAAAGTCTTTATCGCTTTTATGGGGGAAACGAATTTTAAAACGAGAAAAAAAATTTCTTTAGAATTTAAATAAAAAGGTTTAAAATTAAAAAAAATTGTTGGGGGTTATGGGTGGTGGCGGGGCAATGAACTGCTGACCCGAGCAGCTGTACTCTCCACTGTCCTCTGGTTCGGTAGGTGCGATGTACAAAGTACCCTCTTCCGTCAGGTACATTCTTTCTACCACTTGGTTTGGAAAGACTTGGACCTGAATAAAACATTAAAACTCCTTGGAATTACATGGAATGAATTTAAAAGAGCTACTAAAAATAAAAATTAAAGAAAGAAAGAAGCGACGAGCTAAATTGAAATAAAATCTTTTGGAATGGAATAAAAGGTTTTTAAAATAAAATGTCGGAAAAAGATTTTTAAAGTTTATTTTAAAATATCCAGAAATACGCTTCTTTTTATTGGCTTAATGGTGCCAATTTTAATAGGCGGAGTATTTGATGATATTAATTTGGCACCCATATTTTGCTAATTACTCGTCTTAATGGATTGTTAATTGGTTTTGGATGAATTTTAGGCACTGGTTACTCACATTGTCAGTCATTCTGGTCCAATAGACCACAGGTGTGGGATTTCCAATTATCAGACAATTCAAAGTGATTTTCCTGTTTTTCAGGGCTATTTTGTTCTTTGGAACGACTGAAAACCTTGGTTTATCTGTAGGTCAACGGTTGAAAAGGGTACATTCGCATTAATTTCGTGAAACAGACTTGTTTATCAAACAAACAGGACCATAAAACATGACAAGCCCCACAACCAAAATAGATTTAATGAAGCTGAAAAGATAAGAAATATCCTTACAATAAACAGTTAGTCTTGCTTCGGCCTCCTGCCATCCGAAGCTGTTTTCCACCCTACAAACGTAGACGCCGGCGTCGTTCATGCGAACGTTCTGGATCGTCAGACTGTTATCTTCCAAAACACTTGACCTGCCACGACGTACGAATAAACATTTGAGGACCTAAACGCACACACACACACACACACACACAAGAGATCCTTAATTAAACAAGAGATATTCCAATCCACCTAAACGACGGAACTTCTCCATCAAGCTTTCTCCAGACGACCGTCGGTTCCGGGTCGCCCGTGGCCTGGCACAGCAACATGATGTCCGTTCCCTCATCGACCACGGCATCGTCCGGGCCTCGAATAATGGCCGGTCTTTCTGCTCGTGTGAAATTTAAACGTGTTCAGATATTTCTATCTAGTTGGCTAGGATCCATAAAAAACTTTCACGAGGATTAAGTCACAAAGTAGCATCCGATCCCGCCAAGCTGCGCTTTCGCTTTTATGTCGTCTGCTGTGACGTGTTTTTATGGAGGCGAAATAAAAATGGCGATAAAATTTAAGGTTTGAATAATTTATTTTTCGTTTATTTTTTAATAAAAACAAACATATTTATTTTAAACGTTGAAATATGTTGTGAAAATAAAAATTATCTTAGATTAATTTAAAAAAAAAAAAATTCACGAACGAAATATTACCTCTCAATATTAGCTGCGCTGGATGGCTTTCTCTTTCTCCTGCCAAGTTGTAAGCCACACAAGTGTACGAACCTACATCTTCCTGTCTGGCTTGCAGAATTTTCAAATTATTATCTTCCAGCAATATCCTGTCTGACAGTATCACGTCGTCACTGTCCTTGATCCATTTGACCCTAGGTTCGGGGTCACCCCTGGGTGGCCTGCAATTCAAGAGGACGTCTTGGCCAGGGGTGACGTCGATGCTTTGGGGATGCTCCCTAAACTCGTCCCTGATGACTGTGTTGAAGTGAAATGAAAGCAAAAATTAACAAATTAATTAATAAATAAACTCATTAATAAATCAATTACAAAATTAACGGAGTGTTAAAAGTCTCGGAAAATTTAATTTAAAAAAATAGTGTAAAAGGGCTGTACGTGGATAGGATAATGATGCAAGATAATCGTGTACGACTTGATTGTGGTAATCATCCACATACGCCGCCTGACGACAAGATTGGCACGCTTTCAAAGTGGCCTTATCCTCGTACAACAACAGCAACAGCTCCGGCAGCAACAACAACAACACAAAATGCATGAGAATCACTCATTCATTCATTCATTCATTCATCCATCCAAGCAGTTAGTCAGTCACTCGCGGGACTTTGAATTTATGTGACAGAAGATGCATGGGAGTGATGCAGCCCGCTACATACGCCTTAATTAAACCTTCAAAGTAGGTCCATTCAGAAAAACGGGACAAGGAAATCCCAATTTTCTCGTCTTGCTAGCGTGACCAGACGGAATCCGATTGGATCTCTGGAAATCAAAGAGCAGAATTGGAAAAAGCGAAAGCGAAACAGTCCTGATACATTAAAAGGAACACGGATGGAACAACGTGCAACGGATTAAAATCCGGATTCGTTGTTTCGAATGAACAACTTTGTCGTCCAATTATTCTTCAGTTCTTTCATCCATTCACTCACTCACTCACTCCGAGACTCACCCACTCATTCCACCACCCAATTCACCCAATCTATGATTCATCCACTCATTCAGTCACTCACTCACTCATTGATTCCCTCTAGCAGTAATTTACTCGTTCAAACGTCTCGTTTATTTTCTCCCGAGGTCAAAGGTGCTTCAATGTTTGTCAATTTATAACCGGTGACCTTCACCTTTTCCACGTTTAAACCATTCCAATCCATTAGCAGCGAATCGTCGCGAACGAGAAGCTCGTGTCGCTGGCAGACTCGATCATTATCATTATCGTCGTCATCATCATCATCATCATAATCATAATCGTCATCACAATCATCATCATCATCATCATCACGAGCATCGCTGTGGTCCTAGTGGTCCCCTACTATCACTATCACCAGCATTGTCATTGTCAGCCTCCATCATCATCAACATCATCGTCGTCGTCGTCATCATCATCGTCAAAGTCTGCCGGCGATCTTATCGTATCGCGTTTCGCCATTAGCATCCTCGTTGTCAAATCGACAACACACACACCGATCGCCATCGTCGTCGTCGTCATCATTACCTGCACAATAATTGGCACCACAACCACCGCCAACAAAACTACCGCTACCACCACCACCACCATCATCATCATCATCATCATCACCAATATCACCATCAAAGTCTTCGTCATCGTCATCACCTGCACAATCATCATCATCATCACAATCATTCCCCCCCCCACCATCGTCGTCATCATCATCACCACCATCACACTGGCTGCGTTTCCGGACCAAACAGCGATTGGTCAAGACCACCAACATAGATTCCGTCTAATAAAAATTCTTAATTCAATCGAGTCAACTTCCTTTCAATTGAAAACGAGACGCCGTGTGGTCCCAGCGAGGTCTTCGACGCCGTCATCATCGTCTTCTTCATCATCATCAACATCATCATCATCATTGTCATCGTCATCATCTTGGTGTGTCCAACATGTTTATTAAGTTATTCAGACGAGCACCACACCATCTCTCTCATCCTCATTATCATTGTCGTCATCATCGTCATCGCTGAGATCATCATCACTATCACCATCACCTTCATCATCATCATCATCATCATCATCAACATCATCATCATCATCATCATCATCAACATCATCACCTTCATCGTCATCATCACCATCATCAACATCGTCGTCTTAGTCATCACTTAGGACTGCCCCACTTCCAATTACCCAGAACGTTCGCCTCCCGTCGCCATGGAGACGCTTCCAGAGGTCATGAATATTAATGAGATTGCCTACGAGTTTCCTTGCTCGTTTGGCGGTGGAATTGTAATGAAGAGTAAGGAGGCAATAACAACAATCGTCATCATCACCGTCGCCATCACCATCATCATCACCACCACCATCATCATCATCGTCGTCGTCGTCGTCGTCGTCATCATCATCATCATCATCATCATCATCATCACCCTCGTTGCTTTAATGTTATCATTGAGATTGTGAAATCATAATTATTTTAATAGTTTTGTTTATAACATTAATAATAACCAACGTTATAAAATTGTTTTAAATTTTTAATAATAATAATAACATAAATAATAATAATAATAATAACATAAATAATAATAATAATAATAACATAAATAATAATAATAATAAGCGTAATGGTCATTATCACAAACATTAGTTTATATTCTATCTTTAATACCAACATAATGGTTTACTATTATCATTATTGTTCTTATTATTATTATTATTATTATTATTATTATTATTATTATTATTATTATAATCATTTATGTTTTCATATTATTGTACATTTTGTATAATATATCATAATGTATTATTATAGGATTGTAAGAACAACATCAACAACAATAATAATAATATTATTATTATAATTTCTGCGACGACGTGCGACAGATGGACCATTCCAGCGAGGTGGAAAGAGGTCACGCCAGGTTCGAAAGGTCAACCGTGCACGTGACCCGACGATGACGCAACGTACGTACGTTGGGCGCCTGCGTCTGAACGCTGAACGGATCAATAAAATGGCGGAGTGCTACGAGGTGAGGTTCCATTGTGGAGCTTCGGGTTTTTGTTATCAATTCGCTCGCTTTTTACCGTTGACGATGATGATGATGATGACGACGACGACGACGATGATGATGGTGACGACGATGACTATGACGATGAAAATGATGACGACGATTGCGATGATGAAGGTGATGATGAAGGTGACGATGATGGTGATGAGTTCTAGGAAGAAATGAAGATGGACAACCGGAAACTGGTAAAACATGGCCGAACATAGGAATGGCTCGTGTCAAGAGTTCCATTACTCCATGAGGCAAGAAAACAGACGTCTGCTCAACTGGCGCGTAAAGCGTTTACGACCGTCTTAATTCCAGTGCCTACGTGACTTCCGGTTTTGCTTTTCCTTTCGGTTTCGTTTCTTTCCATCCTTCTGTCGTTCACCGCGTTCTCTCTTTCTATCCTTTTGTCTTTTATCTGGTCTCTGTTTCCATCCTTTTGTCTTTTATCGATAACGCGGTTCCGTCTTTTTAACATTTCTGTCTTTCACTGATAATGTTGTTATTCAGTCTTTCCATCTTGCTGTCAATCAACGATGACTCCACCCCGTTGCCTTGATAGTATTCCTGGAATTTTTCTCTATCATACAAAGATGTTGTACGCTGGAATGCGGACGTACGAAGAAGAAGATGATGATGATGATGAAGATGATGGTGATGATGATGATGCTGATGATGATGACGATGATGATAGTGGTGATTGTTACCGTGTTTTGCAGTTTTGCTCATTAAATGCTACTTAACTTATTAGCTCGTTCGCAATAACTTATGGGACCCAGAAATAGTCTATGATTCATAACTATCAACATCGTCATCATGATCATCATCATCGTCGTCGTCGTCATCATCATCATCGTCATCATAATCATCACCAATTGTTTCGTAATATCGGTCAATAGGTTCAGCACTTCCTGAAGCCATAAGAACCACCCTCAGACAGAAACGCTGAAAGGATGAGCGTGACTCAGAGTCATGATAGTGATACCTGGTCGTTGCGATGACGACGACGACGACGCCGTTAATGATAATGACGATGATGACGCTGCTAATGATGATGATGACGACGACAATTCTGGTAAGAAAACGGAATTCTACAATTGTTGTTGTTGGCGCTGATGATGATGATGATGATTTTGATGATGATTTTGATGATGACGATGATGATGATGATGATGACGACCATGATGACAATTGCTTGACAACAGAGACAACAAAAACACGAGCAACAACAACAACAACAACAATGGTCCAATAAAAACCACTAAAAATTGCCCTATCGATCTCCATACGCCATGACGATCTGCCGACGTAACTGCTTCTTTTTATGATGATGAATCATCGGTATCATTATCATCATCATCATCAACATCATCGTCGTCGTCGTCATCTCTTCGTGTTTGGTGGCAGCTGCATTGACGTCAAGATTGCAGTTGGCGAAGCGAGTAGAAAAATTATTTAAAAAAAAAAATTGCCGCCTTCACACATTTTACGTCTGCCATGACACGTGGCGGAGGCGATGATGATGATGATGACGATGACGTATGAGTAAATGAATGATTAAAATAACATTGTATCGTGATGATGATGATGATGATGTTGTTGATGATGATGATGATGATGATGATGATGATGATGTTGATAATTATGATGATGATGAAAAGGCATCCGATGGATAGTGTGCGTGAGTTAGAAACGGACGGGCATTAGCGAGATTAACAACAAAAACAACAACAGCAGTAGCAGCAACAACAACGTCGACAATAGCAACAGCCACAGCAACTCACTTTAATCAAAAGTTCGATCGAGCGGTTAAGACAACAATATCAATATCAGCAACAACAACAAAAACACAACATCATCATAAGAGCAACAATATCAACAACAGCTACAACAACAACAACAAAAAACACAACATCAACATAACAGCAACAATATCAACAACAGTTTCAGCAACAAAACACATCGTCGACAACGACGACAACAGCAGCAGCAGCAGCAGCAACAACAACAACAGCTCACCTGCCACGTCCAGTCTGGCCGGACGACTGATGACGGACACCTTGGTCTCCGGGTTCGTTGCATTGCAATAATACAAACCGACGTCCGACTTTAGACTCCCTTTTCCACTCGGGACGAACTTCAAGAAGAACAGACGTCCTCCCGGAAGTATCATCCTGTTGGAGTTGTTGTTCTCGGCCGATGTTGTCACCAGGTGTCCGTCTCTGCATTGTTGTTGTTGTTGTTGTGACGTTGTTGACGTTTATGTTTTTACAGTTTGTAATTGTATATAATTGTATATATCAATGCCTCCTTCATCGCTATCGTCATCGTCATCACCATCGTCGTCGTCATCACTTCCGTCTTCACAAATCGTGACGCGCCTGATAACTTACTTGTACCACGTGACCAGGGCAGGTGGATTGCTTTCCACGGAACAGTTCAATACAGGTAAGTCGTCCCTCACGACGTACGTGTTCCTCGGATGTTCCACGATCCTGGGACCAGAGGCCTGCTGGAGAGCTGCAATCATAGGGTAGATACGTATGACGTCAGACGAGCTCGTCTGAATATTCATGAGGTTATGTAGTTATATGTTAATTAATACATTTTTTAAATCGGGAAATCCCAATAAAGGTTTGCATTAAGTTTTTATCACGATTTAACCATTAAATTGAAGAAATTCATTTAAATTGCAATTATTAATGAATTGATTTCAATAATAATAATTTTTAAAACAATAATAATAAGTATTTTAAAAACAATTTTCGACGAATTAGTTCCAATTTAAATAATTAATCGATTAAATTGACGGACGACAGCAACCATGCAGACGGGAAAAAATATTTTCATAAATAATTTAAATAAATAAATATATTTAATAAAAACAAATATATTTAATAAAAACAAATACATTTAATAAACGTGGAAATAATGCAACCTAATCTGGTATTCTATTTTGCAATTGATTTCATATTTAACGAAATAATTAATAAATTATTTAGTTAATAAAATATAAATTAATTTAATTAATTAACCATTAATTAAGTTATTTACTTTCTTATCCGTTGCAAGAAAACAGATTAGAAAGAAATGATCCAAAAAAGAAAGTTCAAAGTTCAAAGAGGTGATTGAGTGCGAATGTGAAAGTGATGGACAGACGGACGGATGGGCGGATGGATGGGTGGATGAGTGGGTGGACTGATGAACCATAATAAGTTACATATAAATAACAACTATTTACATGATGTATGTATGGATGGATGGATGGATGGACGGATGGGTAGCAGACGGACGGACGGACGGTTGATGAATGGAAGGGGGTGAATAGGGCACGTAGGGTGGCTGTTTGAGGGGAGGTTGGGTGTGGGGTGTTTGAGGGGAGGGTGGTTGGGTGTTGGGTGGTTGAGTGCAAATCCATTGAATTGTTGGATGCTTCTTATCTTCAACGCCGTCTGGTGTTGGTTTTGGTTTTGAAGTGTAAACAAAGAATGTGGTCACAGATGAACATCGGTGTTCGTTTGTTTTTTGTTTGTATGTTTGTTTGTTTGTTTGTTTGTTTGTTTGTATGTTTGTTTGTTTGTTTATACTTAAATAATTTTAAATAATTTAATAATTTAATTTAAATTAAATAGTTTTTTAATTCAATTTATTTCCTTTTTAATGCTTTGTCTTGCTTATGTTGTTGTTGTTGTTGTTGTTGTCCAAGTTGATGTTGCGATGTTGTTGTTATTGTGTTGTAGTGTGTCTCTGTGCTATGGTTGTTGTCGG
>CM067527.1:2590000-2592500 GCA_034509925.1 Hirudinaria manillensis
GATGACACGAGTTACACTCCATCATGATCAGATGAAAACAACAGGGAATCGACATCAACCCTCCAAGGGAGTTCAAAGGTCGCAACTCTTGAACCACGTTGTTTTGGGGTCAAGAACCCCTTGGAAAGGTCGACTTTGAAGCCACGTCAGGAACAAATGCACGGTGATTTCGACGCTGAAAATAAGATAGGAACACTGACAGCGGATAATTCGGATGGATGGATGGACGGATGGATGGATGGATGGATGGATGGATGGATGGATGGATGGATGGATGGATGGATGGATGGATGGATGGATGGATGGATGGATGGATGGATGGATGGATGGATGGATGGATGGATGGATGGACGTAAGGATGCATGCATGCATGGATGGACGGACGGACGGATGGATGAAAACAATGGACCTCTTTTCGCCAACAGCTTCATCATCACCAAAGGCTTTATTATCATCATCATCATCATCATCATCATCACCACCGTCATGATCATCATCATAATCGTGGGATAACTCGACTTATTCATTAACGATGAGAAACATTTAAAAAAAAACATTCCGATGACGATAAAATGCTTTTTCTAAAAAATTTTATTTTTTAAAATTAATTAATAAATCGTTTTATTCAAAGGTATCGAATTGATTTTAAATTTCAAAAAATGACATAAAACGATGACGATTACGACGGGCGTGATGATGATGATGACTCCAAATATAGGTAAGGAATTTAAAAAAAAAAACCATTAAAAAGTCGTATTTCAAAGAGAATAAATTCGAATTATTCATTATCTGATATCATTTTGAAGTCAATTAAGAATCTTTTTTTTTCAAATTAACAATTATTCCTTTTTAAACCAATCAATCAAGAGATAATTAAATTTCATGTAACTGTTATTTAAATAATGAATGAATGAATGAATTATCGGTAGAATAGAATCCCCCATCCACCCATCCACCCATCCATCCATCCATCCACCCACCGACACAGGTGTGTGCGATCGCTGCTCCTCCGTTTCCATAGCGACTGGAGATGCACTCCAAAACGTAAACATTGGAACTCTTTCCTCAGCTAATGGAGAGCAAATTCAACAAAGGGGTGGGTGAGTGAGTGAGTGAGTGAGTGAGTGAGTGAGTGAGTGAGTGAGTGAGTGAGTGAGTGAGTGATTGAGTGAGTGAGTGATTGAGTGAGTGAGTGAGTGAGTGAGTGAGTGAGTGAGTGAGTGAGTGAGTGAGTGAGTGAGTGAGTGAGTGAGTGAGTGAGTGAGTGAGTGAGTGAGTGAGTGAGTGAGTGAGTGAGTGAGTGAGTGAGTGAGTGAGTGAGTGAGTGAGTGAGTGAGTGAGTGAGTGAGTGAGTGAGTGAGTGAGTGAGTGAGTGAGTGAGTGAGTGAGTGAGTGAGTGAGTGAGTGAGTGAGTGAGTGAGTGAGTGAGTGAGTGAGTGAGTGAGTGAGTGAGTGAGTGAGTGAGTGAGTGAGTGAGTGAGTGAGCGGATGAAAGGATGACAGAATCAGGAAAGACACCGTCCATCATCGCCTGTCCAGTCCATCTTCTAAACAGATCTTTCTTCTCCCGGCATCAAATGAGTCCATTTGGTCCACTAGCAGGTCGTTATCATCGCAGATTTCATTCGATGCCGTAAACAATCGGTCATCTCCTGTGTCTGGGGTCGTTATAGGGCGTGACCCGAAGCCATCCGAGACGCCCTCAAAGGGTACGATCCAAGCGAGGAGGATTTTAATTCATTCCTAATGAAGCGAATGTCAGGCTGTTTGTTGTCGTTGTTGTCAAAACCGGGTGTCAATGTCATGAGTTGGATTGTTTCCTCATGTTTCATGGATAGGGAGGATTCTTTGCAAATGTCAATTTTCTTTATGCTGACTTTTTACGAAAAATTTGGACATTTAAATCCGCTTAAACAAGTTATTATGTATAAAAATACATATAAATTAATCATTTAAACCAACAAAAACTACTACCACAACAATAACTGCTGCTACAGCAACTGCAATACACAAAAAAAACACAACAAAACAAATCATAGTGGAAAAGAGACAGAGACAGACAGACCAGGAGAGAGGCATGCCGTTCGGCCAAGCGTGACGAGGCAACAACGGAGTCACGCTTGAATGATTCGAGGCTCGTTAGCGCAGGGGAAGGATGCAAATAATGGGTTTTTGAATTACAAACATCCCTTCATCTCCGCAGATAATAATAATAATAATAATAATAATAATAATAATAATAATAATAATAATAATAATAATAATAATAATAACAATAATAATAACAATAATAATAATATCTTTAAATTATTACTAATTATCCAGCCGGGACCATTTGTAGGGATGTTTTATGATTTCCTTGGTCAGCAATCACCTGGTTGCAAATCACTTCACACCTGTAGTAGTACGAGGTACTTTCGCACCTCAACCGACTTTACAAAGGTGTTGTTGCCGCTTCAATCATCGTCAATGCGATGACGACTATGACGGTGATGATGAC
>CM067527.1:2597500-2610000 GCA_034509925.1 Hirudinaria manillensis
CGAGCTGCCATGTTGCAGGCGACAACAAAGAGACAAGGAACGGACCAAAGAATACCGCAACAGCAGAGCGATAATACCACCGCAACCGTCTGCTGCTTTTCCGCCAGTCTACAAGGCCGGTCAAGTGATTGAAACGGTTGGAAAAATTGGAAAAATTGATGATATTCTGTCATCAGGATCTCATTTTGAGGTTTCTTTTGACGATTGTTGTTGATTGAAGTTTAATCAACCACTCCCCCTCCTTTAAAATTTCAATCATCTTACGGTTCAACCCAACTCAGTCATCAACCACTTAGCCATATACTCATCCGTAAGATTCATCAATCAATATCCCATTTCGTAATATATTCGCACATCATCAAAAAAAACCCATCTATCAATTTACACATATATATCCCTTTCCATCCATCCATCCGTCCATCCAAGCACCCGGGAAGCACCTCAATGTACGGTCCACCTCAAGACGTATATCGATCCAACCTTTCTCGTGTCTCTGCGACTACGCTCACCTATTCACAACATCTCACCTTTCATTCCTCCATCCATTCGTCCCTCCATCTTGCGCTCCTTTCTTTCCAGGAAAAAAAATGGTCCGACAATATGAAAGGCTTGTCGTCATCATCATCACCATCATCGTCGTCGTCGTCATCACCGCCACCGTCGTCGTCGTCGTCGACGTTGTCGCCTCATTGTTATTGGGAGCAAATTAATTGGGATGATTATTGGCTGACTATGAGGTCGAGGACGACGACGACGATGATGATGATGACGACGATGACAATGACGATGATGATGATGATGATGATGATGATGATAACGACGTAGGTTGCTAAAACTACGGGAAGCTTTCCGAAACTTCTTTCACATCACTTCATCATCAGAGGACTGCACGTGGAACTTGTTTGAAAATGTTAATTTAAGACAATGGATGGCATTTGTTTCAACTCGTCCTTCATAAACATTTTATAATATAATATAATATAATATAATATAATATAATATAATATAATATAATATAATATAATATAATATAACATAACATAACATAACATAACATAACATAACATAACATAACATAACATAACATAACATAACATAACATAACATAACATAACATAACATAACATAACATAACATAACATAACATAACATAACATAACATAACATAACATAACATAACATAACATAACATAACATAACATAACATAACATAACATAACATAACATAACATAACATAACATAACATAACATAACATAACATAACATAACATAACATAACATAACATAACATAACATAACATAACATAACATAACATAACATAACATAACATAACATAACATATCATAACATAATATAATATAATATGGGGTTAATAACTTCCTTAACAGAAGGTGAGATGATGATGATGATAACAACGACGGCGATGATGATAATGATGATGATGACATGGCATGTTTACAAACAGCTCCATTTATAACGTCACCTTATCAGTTCCAAGTGCTCGTATCATAATCATCATAGTCGTCGTCGTCGTCATCATCATATCATCATGACCTACAGCAAATCATCATCATCACCGATATATCGACTGAGTGAACATCGATATTTTGTTTCATTTTCGCATTGAGAATGGGGAAGCATTAATAATTCACTAAAAGCATTGTAGACATTCATGCATTCGATCATTCATCCTTTCATCCGTCCATCAGTCCAGCCATCCATCCATCCATCCATCCATCCATCCATCCGTCCATCCATCCATCCATCCATCCGTCCGTCCATCCATCCAACGACGCACTCATTCATCCAACCATCCATCCATCCAACGACGCACTCATTCATCAATTCGTCGTTCATTCATTCGCCTCAGCCCTTTGAACTCGACTATAACACGACGATGTTTAAAAAATTTACAACAAAATCTTTGAAACAAAAATTCAAACAAAATGTTTTCCATTCATTCATTCTTTCATTTGTTCATTTGTTCATTTGTTCATTCATTCATTCATTCATTCATTCATTCATTCATTCATTCATTCATTCATTCATTCATTCATTCATTCATTCATTCATTCATTCATTCATTCATTCATTCATTCATTCATTCATTCGTTATTTCCAAAAGATTTGATCTTCGATGCGGGACAACAACATCAATAACAATAGTAACAACAACAATAACAAAGCCATCGATTGTTGTGGGATGCTTTGTTGTTGTTGTTGTGACTAGTTGCTGTGGTTGTGAAAATACGAGCTTATAATGTTAACGACGAGGATGATGATGATGATGATGATGCATGAATACTAATAATTTATTCATCAGGAGGACATTGTCAAAGGGGAAATCCGGGGTCAAGTGTTATGCAAATTAATTCATATCTGGGACAGGTAGTGACGTCATTCGAGGGCAAATTAATTAACACAGATCGATTACTAATGAGGTCAAGAATCCCTTAGCATCATCATCGTCGTCATTATCATTGAAGTCGTCGTCATCATCATCATTGAAGTCGTCGTCATCATCACGATTATGATAATCGTCATCACATCTCCCAACAATTATCTCTGGCAAGAGTAACACATCGTCTGAAATTTATCGCCACAGCAACCTTTGACCCAGGATGGGTTGAATGAATGAATGAATGACGGATGGATGAATGTATGGACGGATGAATGGATGGACGGAAGGATGGCAGCGGGTTGTAGCATTTCCTATGAGCAGATGGGGTCGCCTGGTGCGAAAGGGAAAACCCGAGGTCATGCTGGTGGTGATGTGATGATGATGATGATAATGACTATTCTTAGCTTGCATGTCCTTACATCCGTCTCATTAAATTTTCAACGATTATATTTTTCCTTTTTCATCTTTTATGTTTTAATCCATCTTTAGAAATTGAAATAAAAAAAAATCCTGGGAGGACATTAAAATGATGGAAAAGGTCTGGAAACGCGTGCTGCTCATCGGGAAAGACGTTCAATCAAATTCCAAGTGCTGGGGGCAAAAGTTGGAATCAAGCCAGTGTCCACCACAACCACCACCACCACCAACGTCGTCACCGTCATCAGCATAATCATAATCATCATCACGTCATCATCATCATCACAACTCAACATGCCAGGTGATTAATTCCACTTTATCAGCAACTCCACGTTAAACGATGAACTCAAGTACACCAACAACCCAAGTACCCCAAGTACTCCAAGTACTCTTTGTCGGCAAAAAAAAGTGTTGGGCATGGCATACGTATTTCCTTATCTCTTATATAATGCCTGCATCATCGCCGTCATCATCATCATCATCGTCATCATCATCATCACCAGTAGGGATAACATAGATTGCCATCGTGTCATAATAATTTCTGAGGAGATTGAATAATTTTCAATCAGACAGAATCAAAGTCACAGTCTTTAGTTGAGCAGTCGAAATCACTCGAGCGTAAAAAGAGCCGAGGATTGATGGAGATTGAAATTCTGATTGATGATTGTTCTAAGAGAGCCATCAATCAGCTGCCGAGAAGAGGGAGGGGCTTGTTGCCATGGATACGAACGACCTCGTTTGTTTAAGAAAATGGACGCCTATTGGTCAATATAATCAGCATAAATTATCACTCATAATAATAAATATTAATGTTAAAACCAAATGATAATAATAACGATATATAGGCAATAGCTCCTTATTGTTATCACTAGTTATTACAAATTACGCCACGATAACTGTTAAAGGTCAAGCCTGAATATTCATTAGTTGACCTAGATACAAGCCACCCTACATCACTGTCCATCTGCCCTCTTATCCGCCCACAACTCTTCTGGATTGAAAGCATAACACTCCACCACTATTAGTGTTCACAGCATCCACCCATCCATCCATCCGTGACGCTGACCAACAGTCCGTGACCTACAAATTTAGGTCAGGCCCCAAGAAATTGGGTCATGCGACACGAACGCCTGCCATCTATCTGTTCGACTGGAAAACAGTCTCTTGAAAGATAAGAGATTTTTCTTCTTTTTTTATTTATTTCTCACATCTTCTGGATCAAGGAGACACAATCCAGGATTTCAAAGGAGCCGAAAGAATTAGTATGCTAATGCTTTCCAATTAATATGCAAACGAGGTCCAATTAATATGCAAATGAGAGGAGACACCGTGGTGATTTAGATTGCATCATTGAGACACCAAATGAGATCAGATTTTGTTGTTGTTGTTGTTTGGAGATAATTATAATTATAATTATAATTGAGTGTGCATAATAAGTTACGTAATAATTAGTTATCGTAACAAGTGCTAGAATGTTATTGGATGACCTTACTGACCCCAAAGGGGAAGTATGGTAAAATAAAGAGGGGCGTGGCTTAATGATTGATGTTTGATTTATTATATGGTTTCATTTAATAAGTAGGTTATTATTATTATTATTATTATTATTATTATTATTATTTCTAATAATTAGACATTCAAATAATAATTCTGATATATGAATTAAAAATATTTCAATTATTGAATTATTATAAGGTCATAATTACGAGCTCTAATTGTGAACAACAATCGTAATATTGGTACAACAACATATCGGCAACAATTACAACAACAACAACGGCAACATCAACAACTCACCCTGATTGTAAACCAAGCCCAGCAAGATGACGACTACTCCGATGACCCTCTTACTCATGGCCTCTCATGCAATTGTCGACAGTCGCTGGCGACAGCAACTACCGGCAGCAGTTGCAGTCGATGTCGTCGGTGTCGCTTAGATCGATATCGTCTGCCTGTATCCTGTAAAAGCATCGTGAACGTAATTTTACAGCTGCCCTCATAAAGGCACAAAGTAATGTTTATCCGTAAATCGTGGCCATTATAGCTATAACATTACTTCTAACGACCTTCAATTAATCAACCAATTAGCGACAAATCAATTAGCTCACGACTGACATTCGCTGACATCACATTAGCCGGTCAGCCGTCATTAGCCAGCATAGATATATAGACGCAAGATCGCCTATATATCATTCATTCACTCGCTCGTTCATTCATTCATTCCTTTATTAATCCATTCTTTTAATCAATCGAGCATAATAGTCACCAATAATAACATTATTATTATTATTATTATTATTATTATTATTATTATTATTATTATTATTATTATTATTATTATTATTATTATTATTATTATTATTATTATTATTATTATTATTATTATTATTATTATTAATATTATTATTATTATTATTATAATCGTAGTTAAAACATATTATCTTCTGTATTGATCTAAGTTTTTGTCAGCCAGATCGAAATTGGAAGAGCAGATGGCAGGGAGGCTCAGATCCAGTCAAAATCTCCGGAGTTAATATCGGACACAGATTGAAGGCGAGAGAACAATTCTGGCAGGGAATCCAAGCACTTCTGAGGTCACGAACGATTCGCAATCCACCATGGAAGCCGACTCGTTTGAAGTTTTGGATTTCAATGGAATACGGAGCCTTTTTTTTTGTGCATTTGAAAATGTTATTATTACGTCTGTTATTATTAGTAAAAATGTTTTATTTGGTTAAATTTAGTGTTGCTACACTTACGATATTTGTTTAAGTGTTTTTTTATAAATAATATTAAAAACTCTTTGGGCAATAATTTATGGTACTCATAATATTATGTCATAAAATTAATCAGTAAATAATATTATAATTATTATAACAATAAATACTTTACAAGCTATCTTTATGAAAAATATTACCTAGCCACACACACATACTTACAGAAGATGATCCTACGAACAACTAATGTTGTTGATGGCATTGCACTGACTATATGCTTTGAAGATGAAGACAAGGAGTGCAACGGAGTGCATCACGTTGTTGGTGACAAGGAAGAAGAAAAATCGTGCACATTCTTGTAAAACCCCGATGAAAAATCGCTGAGTAGGTGGATGAATGGGTGGGTGGATGGATGGATGGGTGGCTGGATGGATAGGTGGATGGGTGGCTGGATGGATAGGTGGATGGGATTGGTGGTCAATGATTAAGAAAAAAGATTACGATAAATTTTGCCCTCTGCTGACGAGCAGATGGTTTGAAACCACCGTGAACGAATGCGTTGATGAATGGATGGATTGGGTGACAGATGACAGTGCAAACTCCACTTCGGATGGGTGGATGGATGGATGGGTGGGTGGATGGAATGGATACCAGACTTACCTCAGCGTAATGGTACGACGGTGGTTGCTATGGAGATGATAGTCGTAATCCTTTTATTTTCAAATTTCGATAAATTTATTTCTTTTTAAAGTTGCCCAGAAAATCTTCTTGTTTTTGCCTCCAAAACTTGCAGGAATATCGTTCAACTTTCAGAAGGTTTTCGTTCGAAATACACGTAAATGAAAAGCCCTTCTCTTCTCTTCCAAGACATGGATGATTCCAGCCAATTTACAATCAATTTACAAGAAAATCAAACTAACTATAATAACAATAATAATAATAATTATAACGTTATTATTATTATTGTTGTTGTCGTCGTCGTGTCTGTTACTATCACCTATATACTACAACAACAACGACAACCAACCCCGGCCATACCACGCTCAGCAACAATAGCAACAAAATACGATCGAGTTTTGCACTTTGTGCCTTTTTATAGGCGAAGGTGGATGCACGCTTCGGGCTCCACTCGTGTCTTCACAGCTACGTGGGTCTGATGACCTCAGTAATACGCCTGGCCCTTATAATTAACTATTACAAATAATATAATAATAATAATTATTATTATTGGTAATATTAATATTAATTAATATATATTAATCTTTTAAATAATATTAATCATAGTTATTATAATCACTATTACTGCCTCGTAATTGTTAGTATATTATTATTATCATTGTTATTATTATTATTATTATTATTATTATTATTATTATTATTATTACTACTATAATGATGACCAAATAACATTATGAATGATGAAGTCTCAAGGTATGTATTCATTTATTCAACATGCACTTAAATAATTATAATTAATTTTTTAAAAAAATTTAAAATTTTATTGCCAATATAAATTATAGTCTGACCAGAAATTATGGCGCTCTAGAGACACATAGTAAATATTTTCATCTGACATCAAAACACGCCAAAATAATTCGAGATCTTTGGATTTACGGTAGGACCAGAAAGACTAAATAAAGTATCACACGTTTCTCACCTTTCTCATCCACCGATGATGATTCAAAGTCTATCTTTACGGGTATTATTCTTCACGCTTTTGTAAATATTTGTAAAGGTTACGTTAGGGTCATGAGCTAATTTATACAACTTGCTAAGAACCTGTCATATGCCAGCCTATTGTCTAACCTTCGAGTTATTCAATATTACCTCTAACGTAGTACCTAAATCCGGTCTCGAAATTTGCAAGCATCCGACAAATACCTGGTATTGATATCCTGGTACCCTGAAGGTACGAGTAAGTGTGCAAATAAGTATCTGTATGGTTTTAGTGTACTGATCGTTGCAGGTGTCAGTACGCTTTGTACTCTTGCACGATGCCTGAACGATGGAAAAAGTGGAAGGACATTCGACTAAATTGATGCTTCCGGTTTTTATGTTACGTGTGAGTGAGTGCACCTGTGCGTGTGTGTATGTGTGTGTTTGGATTCTTGTGTACGTGTTTGTGTGTGTGCCTGTGTGGGTGTTAAATGCACGTGAATCTGGTATTTAAATATGGTTGTGTTGTGGTGCTTTTATTGCAAGAGTTTGCATTGAAGCATTCTCAGACTACATCGTTCAGTTAACAAAATTACAGACGTAAAGATGAAATTACAATTAACATTAAAACTATAATTTTTATAAAACACTATAATAATTTAATAATTATTCTTTTTAGATAATTATGAACTGAGAGTTTCTTCAAATAAAGTTCAAACAAGATGACCTGAAGACATTAAAAAATGATTTCACAAGAGTTGAAAAAGATATTATAATAATTTTTCTCCTGTCAGAAAGTTACTGATAATGTGATTAAGTTTAAATTTAAATTTATTCACAAATTATTCAGTAAATCGAGAAATTAATTTATTTTTATTTCTTGCTAAAACATAAACTTCTTGGGTACGGAACTCCGGTTGAACAAATCACCAATCAATCAATCAACCACAACTCAATCAACCGCCAATCAATCAATCACAAATCAATCAACTTGTCTCGACAATCGAAAAGAAGTTTTCTCAGCAAAAAGTTCATCAATTGTCAGTTGTGGACTTTTTTTTCCACATGTGATTGAAAGTTGAGTTAATTCGATTGTTTTGCATCACCAGAGGCGAGTTCAGGCACTCAAAAGGCTAAGGTTAATAAAAAAAATATAATAATAATAATATTAACAATAATAATATTAATAATAAAATATAATAATGACTAGGGTTGGAAAAGTATGTACTGAATAAATAAAAGTGCTAAATTGATTGAATAAATAATTGCATCTTTGATAAATGTTTTCCAATGTTTAAGATTTACTCTGTTCCGTTCCTTTGATCTCACGATTGACTGTCGTGGGTTCTGAATTCTCAGAGAGTCTCTGTTTAACACGTGCGCTCTCGAAAAGTGTTTTTTTTTGTTCAGTTCGAAATAAAAGGAAAACAAATATTTATACATAAATTAAGTGGTCTTGATAATTAGCAAGATGATGATGATGATGATGATAACGATGTAGTAATGATGATGAAGTTGATTAAGACGTGTCGGTGATGATGACGATGAAGATGGTGATGGTGATACCGATGATTGTGATGATGATTATAGGAATATTCAAGTCACAATTACAATTGAACATCATCACCATCATCGCCCTAGTAGCTAACATTATTATCACTACCTCCATCATCATCATCGTCGTTATCATCATCATCATCGTGTTCATTTACAACTTCCTGTTCAATATAGCGACAAATGTCCTCATTCTTTTCAAATCTCTCAAATCGTTTCGAAAACCTCGGAGCAGTCGCTTCCGGTCTGACGGATCAATCGGGCTGCGAGTTTCTAGGTCGTCCCGTCGTTTATGACCCGATTAATGGCTGTCGCCTTGTTACCTCGCTTTTGTCGCTGCAGTCGCCGGTGTGGTCGTCGCACGTCGGCGACAAATTAGAGGAGAATGAAAGAAATTCAGGAAGCGAGTTTGCGTTGCTTACAAAGACTTCCTTTGCTTTGACCGTCGACTGTGTTTTGTGTGGAAGTGTGGAACCGACTAGTAATACGTTTTGATGGGTGTTTGATCACAACATGTCTTGTGGTGTTGGCAGCCGAGTGTTGGTATGTATGTGTTTAAGAGTATTTACAGATAGATGGGTAGGTGGATGAATGGACGGATGGAAGGAGGGATAGATGGATGGATGGATGAGAGGTCCCCGATGGATGGACAAGTGGATTGATAGATGGATGCCCAGAATATATGCCGAAGAGGCGTTTCATAGGTTACGCAACGACGATAGGAGACCGATTCAACTTATTAAGATTAATAATCTCTCAATCATTATCATCGTCAAAGGTCATCATCATCATCATCGTCATCATCACAGTAAACATCATTACCAACGCCATGATTGCAGATCGTCTTCCTATTCTTTATTTCAAGTGTTTGCACACGTTCATACCTGTAAACTGCACTGGAGAATATAAATCGTCTGAGTAAATTCATCGTCGACGCAATCGTCACGATCTTACTTTGCTGCTGTCGTCGTCGTCGTCGTCGCCATCGTCATCATCATCATCATCAGTACCATCATCGTCGTAATCGTAGCCTTGATAATCATAGTCAATTTCCTTAGAGACGCATTTAGGACAAAGGCAGGCAGTCAGATAGTGCCCTAATTGGAGCACGGCTCTCTCTTCTCCGGTTGAGATCAATTGATTGATCCTCCCACGACTTCAATCGATCCGTCGACCCATCAATCAACTCAATCAGCAGTTCAGTCGACCAAATCAATCAATAATTCATTAATTACAAGTGATGATTAAATCGAGTCGATTGCGGGACATTTGCATTTCGTACAAAATATTCGTATCTACGCCTTGATATAAGACGGACGGACGGATGGATAGACGGATGGATGGACGGATGGATGGACGGATGGATGGACGGATGGATGGACGGACGGATGGATGGATGGACGGATGGACGGATGGATGGATGGATGGATGGATGGATGGATGGACGGATGGATGGATGGATGGATGGATGGAAGGAAGGATGGACGGATGGATGGATGGATGGACGGATGGATGGATGGACAGACGGATAGACGGTCAAGCGTACGGAGGGATGGCTGGATGAAAGAGTTCACTGGTGAGAAAATGAATACATCCATCACACCTTTACTTCCACGTCCACCTAACAAAACTTTATGCACTCCATCCATAACGCTGCAGACATTTGAAAATGAAAAGATTGGCTCATAAATATTGATGAGATGCAAGATATAAATAAATCCGTCCCGACCAATGGGAAGTCAGAGTAGATTCCCTGGTAAACATCAATTCATTTCAATCGTCGGCATTGTTTCGTAACTTCCTAGGAATAAATTAGAATAATTTATTATAATCTTCTTCCTGACCGGCAAGTTGAATATGCTAATTTATGATTATTACGATTATTAAAATTATTATTATTATTATTATTATTATTATTAATTTTTGGCATTTATTTCTAAATGCAATAAATCTATGACGGAATGATTTATTTTTCAATTCAGAGGCGAAATAAATGATGATTTCCTGGGGCAGAAAAAAATATTATTAAAAAATTCAAAAAATTTACTGTTTTTTTTTAAAATAATTTTTCAAGAACATCAGCTTTTCAAAGCACTCCAAGCGTTTGATTTCGTTCGTTTTAATGAGAAAATTCAATAACACCGGCATGGAAGGGTGGATGGATGGATGGATGGATGGATGGATGGATGGATGGATGGATGGATGGATGGATGGAAGGATGGACAGACGGTCTGATGGATGGACGGACGGACGGATGGACGGACGGATGGATGTATAGATGGATGACTGAATGGATGGTTATCAAAACGGGTTATAATAATAAGTATTAATAATAAAAATTAAAATAATCTCCTATGTTGCCAATTAAAGCATAATAGAACATAATAGAATAATTTAGCACGTAGCAATTATAATAATAGCTTGAAATAAAAAAAGTCAAAACCGATGTTTTTGAACTGCCGGCCACAACAATGCATAGGTGTTTTGTTATGCTATTGATAACAATAACAATAACAACAACAACAGGTGATAATGATGATGTTGTTGTTGTTTTTGTTATTGTATGTCGTGATGATGACGATATTAACGATGACGACGAGTATGAGGATGGCGGTGGCTTTTCATTACGAAAGATTTGAATCGTTGTCAGTGCCTTGACGGATATTATTCACTATCACTAAAACATCATCATCAGCATCAGCAGCAACAACAACAACATCGCCAACGCCATCAAAATCATCGTCACTAGTGACTTTCATCATCAACATTATCATCGTCGTCGTCGTCATCCTCCTCTTCTCCATCATCATCATAGTCCTCATCACCATTATAATCATAGTGGGTTTGAAAAGGAACCTCAAAGTTTAAGGAAAAGTAGCCTTCTGGGTGAGGAGACGAATGTGTTTGCTGCGGGGTCAATCGAAGGTTTCATTCATCCATCCATCCATCCATCCATCCATCCATCCATCCATCCGTCCGTCCATCCATCGGTCGGTCCGTCCGTCAGTCCATCCCTCTTTCCGTGAGTTCCTCCAACTGTCTATAAGTCCATCCATCTATTCTTCTCACGGTGAATTGATTGAAAAATTCCAAATCACGATCTGGAATCGAAACTGGAAAAATTGATGATTCATGCCCGGAAACAAACAAAACTTAATGGCGATGATGATGATGATGATGATGATGATGATGATGACGTTGACGATGACGATGACGATGATGAGAAGTTAAATTATCGAGGAAGCCTCGAGGAATCTTGGAGAGAAAAACTTTGAAATGTTTTTTAAAAATATTTTTTTTTTGCAAATTCAAACTTTTATGATTTATTCTCTTCCAGGAAAATTCACAGTTTTTTTTGAAAATCAAAATCATCACTATCGTCATCATCGTCGTCGTCGTCGTCGTCATCATCGTCGTCGTCGTCGTCATCATCGTCGTCGTCGTCGTCGTCATCATCGTCGTCGTCATCAACGTCACCTCCGAAAGGAAATAGTTGGAAGGCTTTTATATTTTTTAATGCCATTTTGAAAGTGAATTCTGCTCGAATTTAAAAAGAAATAATGTGAATTAATGTGAATAATGTCTGAAAATGTGAAAAAAATAGTATTTTTACTATTCCTGAAAAACATTCTGCATTTTTTCGTCCCCAGCTTCAAACAAGTTTTGCGGAATTGTTTTTATTTTTATTTTCAAGTAAAAAATCTTTGAAAAACGTTTTCAACGTGAGATGCTGGTGATCTTCGGTGGAGACGA
>CM067527.1:2615000-2622500 GCA_034509925.1 Hirudinaria manillensis
ATAATTATATAATATTATTACTATTATTGTTGTTGTTTTTATTATGACGGACGTCAGGAGTTTGCCAAAAGCGAAGAGGTGAAACACAGAAAGGTTGGTTCAAGTCCCAGTTCGACTGCTGAGGAAGAATTGACGGATGTCACCTCAGGGAGTGCAGACTTTCAATTATTCACGGGATTCCCTCTCAATCCTCTTCCTCCTCTTCCTCGTCATCATTATCATCATCGTAGTCGTCTTCGTCGTCGTCATCATCATCACCATCATCATCATTACCAACTTCTCTATTTTTCACTCACGATCTCTCCTCTCTTTGGGGGACGATGGACAGTTGTGATGACCATGCCGACCGTTTACGCGACGATGTCTTTAATGATTACTCATCAGGTAATTAATTTAATTAATAGAATTAAATTCGCATAATTTGTATTAAAATACCATAATTGAAATTATTAAATTATGAAAGAAATTATGAAAATATTTCTTTGTGGTTTTTTTACACTCAAATATTCTGTCTGACTAGCACTGACGATGATGTATCTGTCCGGCGGTGATGGAGTTTATGATGATGATGGTGATGATGATGATGATGGTGGTGATGATGATGATGATGATGATGACGATGATGATGATGATAGTTATGAATGGACGGACGCCAGGATCACAGAATAACAATGATGAATGGAGACAAGGCCTATCTGTTTCGTGATTAACTACTTGTCCGTGAATGATGATGATGATGATTATGATGACAGTGACGATGACGTCAGCGGCAAGGATGACGATGACGACGATGAGGGATGATGATGATGATGATGAGGTTGGTGAGATAATGCCTAGTTGAAAGAACAATTGGTGTTTTCCTCCTTTGAACATTTTCATCTGGAATCTCCAAATGTTTTCTTAGGCATCAATGACGTCACACTATGATCATTATCATGAACGTGATCATCATTATCATCATGATGAACATCGACATCGTCGTCGTCGTCATCATCACATCCTAACTAACACTGTCATCGACATTGTAGCTGTAACCATCTGGGATATCCTCGTTGCACCGCCATCGTCATCATCACCATCGTCACCACCACTATCATCATCATCATCATCATCATCATCATCATCATCATCACCATCACCGAAGAATGAAGAACATGTTCCCACAGGGAACTTGGTGAACGAGTGACCTCCGTGTCACCCGCAGGTGCGTGTAAACAACTCCTCTTAATTCTTATTAATAATCCCATCTACCAACCAACAACCCACCCAAAACAAACTCAAAATCTCCCCAAAATGTCACTCAGCGTAAGAGTTTCTCGAGTGGTAGAAATGACAAACGGAACTACAAAACGATAAGTTGTTTGATAATAATAATAATAATAATAAATTATATTATTTGCTAATAATAATAACAATAAAATGTTATATTAGTAAAACCGTACGGTTTGATATTATTATTATTATTATTGTAAATATGTAATAACTAATGATATTATCATTGTTATTTTATTCATTTTCTCACTCACTCACTCACTCACTCTCGCCAATTCATTCATCCAGGCCACAATCAATTCATTAACGTCTTGACAGGATGGATTTCTGTTCGAAAGTGAAACTAAATCTTTTTTGAAAAATTTAAAATTTAAAATATTTTTTATGTTTTAATTCTTTTTATCTAGAAAATACGGAATGGACTGACGGACGGATGGATAGATGGATGAATGGATGGACGGACGAACGAAAGAATAAATGAACGAATGAATGAATGAACGAACGAACGAACGAATGAATGAACGAATGAATGAATGAAGCAAGAGACAAGTCGTGACGTAACATAGCAGACGTACATAAACACCGACCAGGACAAGTGGAATTGACTGGTGACTTGAAAACAATTAGGAAAGCTTTGCTAACAACTTTTGTCAAATAGAAAGAGAGATTGAAATGCTGTTGACCTACGAAGTCAAGGAATGCTAGGAGGCAGAGGTCACGAGGAGTGCGATGGAGTGAGGAAGAGTGTCACGGAGTGAGGAAGAGTGCCACGGAGGGAGGAAGAGTGCGACGGAATGAGGAAGAGTGTCACGGAGTGCCACGGAGGGAGGAAGAGTGTCACGGAGTGCGACGGAGTGAGGAAGAGTGCGACGGAGTGCGACGTAGGGTCACGCGTACGATTCCGTGACGTCTTCAAAAGTGCAAAGATTCGCGGAAGGAATGTCGCTGTTTGACTACATACAATGTAATAAGTCTGCGTTAAGTGATTGATTTAGCAATTGTCTGAATGGGTGGCAGGGTGAACGACTGGGTGGGTGGGTGGCTGGATGAGTGAGTGAGGGAATGAGTGAGTGTAGGGTGGGTGAGTGAGTGAGTGAGCGAACAAAGAACAATTAAGGAGGAACAGTGAAAAGCCTCTTGAAAGATGTATAGTGATTACCTTTGAACGAACGCTTCAATGGAGAGCCAATTGCCGATGAAATTAGTCCACAGGACGGACGGACGGATGGATGGATTGAAAGACGCGAACATGAATGAATGAATGAAGAAAGGGAACCGATGGATGGATGTTTGTGAATATATACTTGTGATTATATGGCTATCATCATCATCATCGCTCTGTTTACTGCTGGATTCATTTCCTAGAGTTTACAACATCCAACGAGGGTTGTTAACCTTAACCCGTCCAGGGTCCTTGACCCCACGTGATTGATTTGTCAACTCGTTATTGGCTATCGAGATTCTGACGTCATCGTTTCTATCACGTGTCCCACTTCAACCGTTCGATCATTATTCGTTGCTCGGTTTCTTTTGGATTAATTAAGTTGTGAAATTATAAATTATGGTTATTATAAATAAATTTATTGTGTAATTAAAATTAAATGTAATTAAAATTAAATTTAATTACATTTAAACTGGTGTAATTTCGTAATTAATTATGGCGATGATGACGTCTGCAACGACATCCGACGATGATGATGATTATTATCATCATCATAATTATGATGATAATGCTATAATAACTATTATCATCGTCATCATCACCAGGTAGTATCATGACAATTACCATGGTAATCGTGTAGACTAAATTGTAAACTCTTCAAGAGTTTCCCGCTGTTGGACTCAAACGTCTGCTTATCCGTGAACACTTGAATGGATCGTTTGTCTGACCTCGTTTTGACCTTTTGTTTCTTTTTTTTCCATCCATCCCTCTCTCTCTCCCTCTCTCTCATATATCTGTCTGTCTGTCTATCTATCTATTTATTCTTCTCTCTATCTGCGTCTGTCTGTCTGTCCGTCTATCTATCTCTACATGTGGCCATGGATTGATTATTTATTCTTGTAGAATTTCCCCACCAAAACCGTCCGCCATTTTGTTTGAACCTTTTCTGGGTCAAGAAGTTCTCCGACCACTCAACCGCCATGTTTTATTTGAGTCTGGATTCTTTTTTTTTGGGTGGAGGGAGGTGGTGTGGGGAGAATGAATGGGTGGAGGTTGGGTAGCCTTTCCGGGGAGTTTCGATGATTCACTTCGGTCGAGTGGATTAATGAATTGAATTTCAATGAAAAGCAATTATTATTATTAGTTTAGGATTTTTCATATTTTTAAAAATATATATTCATTAATTTCCATGTTTTATCGTCTTCCTCGGCATAAAACAACCCTCATCGGTCAACGTCACATTTGTTTTAAATTTTTAAATTAATGAGCGAAAATATTCTAACGTTTCAGATACAATACATAGATACATACAATACATACATAAAAAGTGACACGAAAAAACAAGCAATAAGCCTGAATGAATATCAATGGTTCAGAGTTTTGTACACAAAAACTATTTCACAACAAAAATATAGTTTCTCCTTCACAAATGTCACAGTCAAACGAGCATCCACCCACTAGTGTGATCCACCTACCCATCCCTTCCCCATCCAGCGTCCCCAATGGCTTCCCCGAGACACACTTGATGGTTATCGTTTTATTTAAACGATCCTTTTTTGTAATAATAATAAAAATAAATAAATTAGACGGCAATAAATATTTATGTTACATGGGCAATAGTAATACCACGTCGACTACGAGCCCATGTTGTGAATTTATATAGCGCCATAAACTCACTGCAATTGCAGGCATTTCAGGATAAACGATGTTTCTCCAGAGACGCCAGCCACTCGTACTCTAATCCACCCATTCATCCACTAATCCATCCATTCATCCGTCAATCAGCCCCTTCATTGGCTCACTAAATGACGCACCTATCCATTCATTCACAAATAATTCACCATCTACCCACCCATTCATTCGTTCACTCATTCACCAACCCACCAATCATTCGCTAATCCACCCGCTCTTCCACTCAACCATAAACACCTCTCCCTCTTTCTCCTTCAGAGCAGCTTACGTTTGTTTAAGTCTTGGAATCACAAGCACCTTGGAAAGTACTTCAAGCGTGAGGAGAAAGTTCTTATCGGAGTAATCCATACGTCATCCCCTAACACCATCAATCCTTCGATCGTTCACTTACTCCTTCACTCTTCTTTCAATCAATCATTCATTCATACATTCTTCATTTATTCATCCCTTCATTCATTCACTTACCACTCAATTATTCATTTATTTCCTATATTGAAAAGTTGGAAGGCGGATAACTACTTTTTTGTATCACCGATCAGATTGAACAAATTCCTTGAACAAGTGCCTCCATCGACAGCTTAAAACATAAACTTCATATCATTTGTTTACAAACATACATCATTGCAGGCAACGATGTTGTTTGATGTACCTTTTAGGATGTTTTAACTCTTTACTGACTATCGTAGCGATAAAATGATTAACTCAATCATTGTTGTTGTTGATGACGACTGAATGTTTGCTAATGTCAATCACATAGATACAGCTGATAACTACATACCCCCAGTAACGCCACCTGGCGAAGAAATGGCAGCCAAAAGACAACTGGAGGGGACAACTATCGCTACGGAATTCCAGTTGGGAGATATTACGTGCCATAGTTAGTTAAGCTAGGGTAGGATAGGTTGGGTTAAGATAGGGTATGGTAGGATTAAAATAGGTTAGGGTTAAGAGGATAGTTCTCTACTCCTTTTGCCTACCAGTTAAGACAACATTCCCCACCAAAGGAACTCAGATTAGTTCCACCATCAGGAGAGCTGGAAGCAACTAGAATTAGTAGATTTAAAAACTACAATAATCATTCCAACTTTAAATATTATTCCTGCTTCATGCTACATGTTCATTTTATCAATCATCATCACCATCATCATGTCATGACCACTGGTGAACCTAAATGAGGCAAGCATGGATCCACAGTAGGGCCCTCATGGCGCAGAAAAATTAATTTTTTAAGCCGGGGTCTGACCACAGAACCTTTTAACTTCCAACGTTGTAACCTATTTCTAATTAATTTTAAAATCCATTCAGAGCCTCACGTTCTCTCGACTTCGATCTGTAATTAACTTTCTCCGAAAAAGAACCGCGGCCCGGAATCCTACCTATGAATTGCAAACATTCACTAAAATTCAGCTCCTTTCTGAAACAACATTTAACTTCGATAGTTACAATTTGGTAAACGATTTCATTTGCAGATCGATCATCAGCAGCCATCAGAGCTCATTGGAAACTGCAGAAAGGCCAGGCATAGATTCGAGAGAAAAACTCAAACGTGCACGAGACTCGCCAACTTCCACTAAATCGGAGACAAGTTTTTAATAGATCTTTACAAACCTCCGATGCCATGGTAACAGACTGCTTAGAAACTTAGAAACGTATTTACAACGACTTCGAATCGTTCGAAAGGGCAAAACTCCCCCGGCGACGTCTTCTTCTCGTCGAGCAAACAAAATTCGTCTGAAAAACTAATCGGAGAAAAAAAACTCCTCCGTGCTAACTTTCGATCGATCGGTCGGAAAATAATTCGTGCAGACGCCGACCTGAAACGAAAAAACCAAAAAAATCCGTCGCAGGCCAAAATCCCGAGAGGCGTTCGTGCGACGAAAAAGACCAGAAAGACCGAGCAAATGGGGCCCAAAATTTCGTCCAAAATTCATGTTCACGGATCGAATCAAGTTTTCTCTTGAAACTGACGAGAGAAGGACTGAAAAAAAAACAACAACAGACCGACTGACAGACAGACATCATGCATTCGAAAAGCACTTGGGAGGTTTGTCTCATCAGAAGAATCCCCGATCGTTCGAATCTCCTGGGTTTCGTTTGCATAAACCACGTCGTCTGAGACTTCAAAATTTATTGTCAAATTGAAAAAAAATAAAAATAAATAATAATAATAACAGGGGAAATGTCTCCTTATTGGTAATAATAGTAGAAGGTCTGAGGAGACAGGTGTTGGTTCATAAATTGGGGGTACCTCGGTACACCCTGGGACATAAAAACAGCCCTGAAATTAAAATAAAAAACAATTTAAGACAAATCTGATAAATCAAAAAGACTTCTTAATTCATTGAATTCAACTAGTAATGTCCATACATTAAACAGAGAAAAAACAAACTACACTAGCCTGTTGAAATCGATCAAGTTCTGACCCACATAGGGTAGGTTGGGAGGAGCCACGAGCCTCTGCTGCGGCAGAGCCATTGCAGGAACCGCGACGTTGGGCACGACCGGCGTCGGAGCCGTCCGGACTGCCGTCGGCTTCGGCGACGTCTCCGCCGTCGTCTCCTCGACGGGGGAGGGAGGAGGAGGAGACGAACCCAGGATCCTACGCCTGGCCTCCGCGTAGGCTGCTTCCCTCTCTTCCAACGTTCTTAGGGGCTTCTTGGTAGCGGTTCTAGTGGACGAACAAATAATCGACTGTAGAATGAAAAGCCATCTCGACGTGCATGTCAATGTCGAGGTTTTGGTGTCACAAGGGACACGACACGACACGATATGATACGACATGATACCTGTTGGCGTCGTCACCCGTCATGTTGGCGTTGGGCTGACGTTTGAGAATCTTTATGGGTTGGTTGGAATTTGAAGACATGTTTTTTAGTTTTTCTAAGTTTGAATTTAAATCAATGGCAACTTAAATCAGATCCACTTTTAGATGGTTTCCTTTCATCAAGATGACACCCACAGAACTGAAAGACAAGTAACAGCACAATATGTGATTTAATTTGGTACAATTCGCCACAAATGTAACTAAACAACATTCTTACTAAGCCTGTTATGACTAGAAATATTCCATTATGTCAACCCAGCTTAACAAACTTAATATATACGTAGAATAATGCCTTGAAATCAGTATTAACTATGAATTAACTGAAATCTTTTCAAATTCTAAAAATTTTGCTCAGAACATTACTCTTTGAAAGCGGGGGTTAAAATGACCTATATTTTGCGAGTGAATCATTTTTCTGTAACACAAAAAACCAACTAACATTTTCCTCGACACATTCCGTTTTAAAAATACTTCATGACAGTAGGAAAATAAACTTTAAGGTTTAAATAAAATATTTAAAAAACAATAACCACGCCATAAAAACCCAATA
>CM067527.1:2627500-2630000 GCA_034509925.1 Hirudinaria manillensis
TTTCGGTTTCGTTTCGAACTTCTCCCTCTTCGTCGGCAGCAGGGTCATCTTGACCCTGGTGACCACGGCCCACTGCGGAACGTCTTTGGCCTCGATGATCTTGACCTCCAGGACGCCCTCGGCCTCGAAATAGGTCAAGGTCAGGTGGAGAGAAATCGGGTCGTTGTGAAGTCTCATGGTCGAACCTCCGCTGAACTTGTTCCAGAGGCTCTGCAGTGGGGAAACACTGGCCTGCCTTCTCGGCAAGCTGTCGTCGTCGACTGCCGCCGATGCCGCCGTTGAAGCTCGTGACGTCACCGAGAGGTCGGTGAACGACCTGGCGGTGGATAGCTTCGGCGGGGACATGGAGATCGGAGAGACCTGGATTGGTTCAATGGAAGAAGTGAAGAAGAGATGATCTCGATGATTGATGGTGACGATGATGATGATGATTACGAATAAATTTAAACTTAAATAAATGTACAGGCGATTAGGTCGTTATAATCCCCATCACCAGCTTCATCGTTATCAACCGCATCACCAGCTTCATCGTCATCGTCTTCCTCTTCCTCATAGATGGTTGCAATCAATTTCCGGTTGGTTATTAATCAATCAATACGCAAGAAACAAATTTCCGAGATCAATAAAGTTATATTTATGATGATGATGACTACGACGACGGCGGCAATCTAGAATAAATAGTACAAATAATATTTCTATAATTTTTTTCTAGTAATAATAATAATAATAATAATAATAATCATAATAGTAATAACAAACATGAACGGAGATTGCAGTAGCATGTTTAATGCATCGTCGTGATGAGCTTTTAATGACGTCATCGTAGGTCCAAACGAACGATGAGCAAACATTATGAGACCCCAGTCGTGGAATACTTTCGTTGCAGTTGTTGACGACGATGACAACGATGATGATGATGGTGAAGACGATGATGACGATGATGATGATGATGACGATGATGATGATGGTGATGATGAAGATGATGACGAAGATGATAACGACGATCATACTGTTGTTGGTACTGATGACGATGACAACAACGACGACGATGATGATAATGGTGATGATGACGAAGATGATGACGACGATCATACTGTTGTTGGTACTGATGATGACGACGACGATGATGATAAGAATGATAGCGAGGGTGTTGATGACGATTCTTGTTTCATCTTCAAGAGCAAAAGATTAGTTTAATGTACTCTGCGTCACATACGTTACTTTCATTGCCTCTAAACCTATTTATATAGCGCTCATTCCAGACGGCGCAAGATGTGGCACAACAACACGTACAACACAATCGTAATCACAATCATAATCGTAATCGTAATTGTCATCGCCATCGTTGCCGTCATCGTCTCCACCGTCCTATCATCTAATCATCGTAGCGTCATATCGTCATCCTCGTCATCATCATCACCACCATCATCATCATCATCATCGATCCTCACTTCATCCAGAGGACTGAAGACCTGATTCCTGAAGCACAACCCCTCCTTGTTGTCCGACAGTTTTTTCTCCTTTTTCCCGAAAATCCCAAAAATCCCCGTCTCTGCCTTCCCTTCCACTTCCTTGTCGACCCTGCTTTCGTCTGTCCTTCTGTCCATCTTTCCGTCCGAGCCGCCATCTTGTCTGACCGCTCCGCTATCCGATCGTCCGATCAGACCGGAAGTCAACATCGCCTGGCAGATAGACTGCCTGGAAAGGACCACCGACTTCCGGTAGTTCTTGATGACGTCATCGTCGGAATCCTGCTCGGAGGATGATGACGACGGCGTAGATAGTGACGATCCGAGCGGTCTTGATAACGCTCCCAGACCCGTTATGACGGAGAGCCTGCTGGCCAATCGACCTGGTCATCGTCATTTATGTCATGTAGTTGTGATGATGATGATGACGACGACTATGATGATATTTTTATTTTGAAAGGTTTAAATTTTGCAAGAAATGTAATTAGAAATCATTAAAATCTGCCTCGAAATTTTCAAGATAATTGCTCGACTTCCAAGCGCATCAGGAGTGTTTAGTGATGGCGATGACGTTGTCGTTTCTGACGTGATGATGATGATGATGACGATCTAGAGATGACGACGAAAACGATGATGGCGATAGCAACGCTGATTATACGAAGCTGATTACGACGACGACGACGATGAAGGCCTCGACGATGACCAGTCCAGAGGTCAAACATTACAAACACGGCCTGACCTCGTTTCTCCTTGCGCTGACCCGACCTAGATTTCTTCTTCCTCAGCTTGGCGTAGCTGACCAACGATGAGGGCAGAATGGACTGACAACCCGAACAACTACACGAGGACTTGTTGTCGACGACGACGACGACGATGAACACGACGATGGCAAGGACGGTCACCACCAGAAGGAACAACTTCGTCTCGAATGGAACTGGAAACGATGACGATGATGATGATGATGATGATGATGATGATGATGACGACGATGATGACGATGATTTTGTGTGGAATGGGATCAGGTGACATTC
>CM067527.1:2637500-2672500 GCA_034509925.1 Hirudinaria manillensis
TATTTTAGAAATCACGTGCCTCTCTCACACGACAACAACAACAACAACAACAACAACAACAACATTCAGCAACAACATCCTGAAAACTCACCTCATCTCTTCGTGGATCCTCAGAGCAAAAAGCAAGGAAGACAAAATAAAATTAAAGCCAAAGTCAAACAATTTTTGGAATCATTGAAAATCTTTAAGGTCTAAAAACAGTTTTGTTTATGAAATCAGTCAGAAATAAACCTAAATTTGAATGCTCTGGTTGTGAGGATAAAAATCCTGCATTAAAAATGTTGTAATAGAAACAAACATAAAACATAAATGAGGAAACGTATTATAAATTATTAAAATTGTAAATTATATAAATCGTAAAAAAATATGCAAAAATATCGGAATAATACAAACGAAAAAAAAGTAGATTCCAAATTGAAACCATGATAAGCAAGTGGAAACTAAAAATCAGACCAAATAAAACATCATCATCATCACCATCATCGTCCTCATCATCATCCCAGTCATTATCATCATCATAGTCGTCGTCGTCATCATCATTGCAGCTGTGATAAGTACGAAATTTATTACCAGCACAGAACGAGGTAACGAGCGATAACATGCTACAAGGTGATAACGACCACGATGATGATGATGACGATCCTCATTGGTCTTGCTCGTGATCGCTCAGGAGAGGCGATGATTATAAGTCCGTCAAGTATCATTATCATCATCGTCGTCATCAACATCGTCATCCCCGTCACGGGATTTCCTTCGGTTAAAAATAAATTTCTCTTCTGTCTCCATGGCAACCGCAAAGACGATAACAACGATGGTTGTTTACATTGTCTTAAATGCTGGTGCATAACTTAACATGATGTCAACACAATTTGTTAATTGATATTATATGTATATAATATATATGCATAATATATATACATATAATATATATATTTATGTTTATATATGTGTGTGTATGTATCTCTATATGGTATAGCAATAATGATGACAATGATAATCATGATAACAACATTGGGGATGATGATGATGAAGACGACGACGACGACGTAATAACGTGTTAACAAATTGTCATTCGAAAGTTGAATATCAAGATGGCGACGTAAACAACATCAAAACAACAACAACAACAACAGATCAGGAATGCAGCCAAAAAAAACGACCAACGAAAAGATCGATCGTGCGGGTGGTCCATGGCGAGGTGACGACGACGACGATGATGATGACCTTTGGTCCCTCTGGACTCAAACAGCCCAAGTCCTCGAATCTAAGAGATTCTTAAGAACACGAACGACGGAATGGAAAGCAGACGACAAAATCTTCGGATCGAGAACCGATTTCCCGTCGAAAACCGAAAAGAATTTGGAATTAAAATAAAAATAGATAAAAATGCGTGCAAAAATTGGTCGAAAAAGATGGGGGATCGAATTGGAAGTCGATCGACAGATCGTCAAAATGATCAAAGGAATGAGCAAAGGGTGTCCACGTGCTTCAACGACGACATACGTTTTGTATCACTTTGTATCAAAATAAAACAAAATAGCAAACACGGGGAGTGGCTTTTGGGTGGGTTTGTGATAATCGTCCCCGTCACATACCACCCACCCACTCCCACCCATCGGAATGCAACGACCGGAATTCTGGAGAAAGACAGACGGGAATTAGACGTCGGTTCGTTCGGTGCTTTCGGAGAGAACGAGAGAAGGAAAAAAAAAAGAAGGGGAGGAAAGACTCCAGGAATAAACAAACGAGTCGTGCTTTTTCCAGGATCATAAGAATTCTAAAAAAAAAAAATAATTACAAAACAACAACAACAACAACAACAATAACGACGACAATGACGGGCACATTTCGGAAAATCCAGGGATAGAAAATAAAACACCTGCTGCCCCCGGGTAGGGGAGGTGGGCGCGTATCACGGCAGAACAAACGACGATGTATAAAAATAAAGCGAGCGTCGCGACTCGGACTAGAGTTGGCGGACTAGTCGATCCGAACGAGCACGCTCAAAATAACCGATGCACTCGTTGACCCTTTTTTGCAGAGCCAACGAGCCTCGACTCCTAGGCCCGTCGAATGTCGACGGCGAATCGGACACCGACCGAGAACGACAAAACAACTTATCCGTTGAATCCTCCCATGCCGCCTCCGGAGTTTGTCCCAGAAGAGGACGATGACAAAATACCGGCCACGGGAAGCGAGAAACGCAACTTGCGATCGGGGTGTGCCGCCCCCATTCAATCCCTCTCCCCGGTGCTGCTCCTCGTCAGGTCGGCGACGTCCCTTGGAGTTTTGCCGCACTTGGACCGATCCGTCGTCTCGGCGAACGCGGATTCGTCCCTGGTGCCCGTCGATTTTCCGCCTGACAGCGAAGTGGAGGGCATGAGGGACGCGTTGAACCTGGACGACGTGCCCATCAGGGGCTTGGAAGGCGGGGTCGCGAAGAACCTCTGCGCCCTGTGTATCGTCTGCACGGACAGCGGCAGCATGACGTTGGAAGCGTGCGACGGGGCCGTCCTCGGGGCGAAGTGCTTCGAGGCCTGCAGGGTCGCCGAGGTCGTCGTCGGCGGCGACGAGCGGAAGGGCGAGGGGGAAGCGAACGAGACCCCGGCGGCCGAGGCAACGGAGGAGAGGTTGGTGACCTTGAACTGGGGCGACCTCCTGTGGTAGTGCGACGGATGAGAGCACTGGAGGCGATCGTCTATGAAAATCGGCTGCTTCGAGATGCTGACAACCTTCGGCGAAGCGCCTTTGCCCTCGCACTTTGAACTCTCCTTGAGTCCGACCCCGAGCGGAAGGGCTTGCTCCTCCTTGCCGTCCGCGGCTTCGGATCTCTTCTGGTCCGTTTCCTTGCTCTTGTTTGGACTGAAATTGTCGAATTTCTTCGTTGATTGGATGAGATTGGACTTGTGGTACCTCTCGTGACCTTGGCACTCGAGAGGTGCCTTTTTCTTCAAACACTTCTGCTCCCCCGTCGCCCCTCCTCCCGTCCTGCCCTCTTCCGTCATTACCGAGGACCTGACGTCGCGATCGGTCGATTCCAAAGACGAGATCTTGTTCGAGTCCTCGCCCTGCTGGCAGCACTTCGGATAGCGACGATGGTGGTGGTGGTGATGGTGGAAGCGTCTGCTTGGCAGCGTGTGGTAATGACTGGACGCTTCAGTCTGTTGCGGCTGCTCGCAGTTCTGGTTGGCGGCGCGAGGGAATTGAGCAAATTTGGTGGAACCGCTCTGAAATCTTGCAATCTTCGACGCGTCGTTCTGCATCGGGTCGTGCACTTCCGCGGTCCCGGCGTTTCCGACCCTGCCAGACGAAACGTCCTCCTTCAGATGGTAAGATCCGTCCCCGAACTTTCCCAAGCAGCCGGACTTGATGGCGGACCTGTAGGATCCGGAGTTGAGGGCGAGAACGGTCGAGAAAGTCGACGAGCTCCTCCAAATGAACTCATCCTCATCATCCAACGAGCAGCAGGGCGGGCGCTTCTTTTTACCGCCATCGATGGCAGCGTGTTCCGGTCTCTTGCACCTCGGCAAAGTGGTCGAGGACTGCCGGTCCGAGAAGTCGGCTGTCCTGTTCCGAACGGGCGAGGAACGCCCCTGTCGAACCGGGTGCTGCTGAGGAAGTACCTGCAGCTGTTGAGCCGAGTGCAGCGACGGGGGAGGGGCCGGAGGCGGGGCCTGATCTTGCCGACCGACGGCAGGCGGAGCCTTCTCGAAACCGGAGGAGGGAGGCTGCTCCGAGCCGGGAGACGGTCGCTGCTTGATCCTCAGCCTGCTGTACTCCGGAACCACGCTCCTTCTCGAGCGAACCGATCGCGATCCGCCGCTCCAGTAGGACGACGACGAGATGGACCTCCTGCCCGAGAATCTCCTGTGCCTCTCTCGGGCGCTGGCCCTGTCGAATCCGAAAGTTGTCCTGCAGCCGGAGCCGGCCTCCTCCGCCGAGTCGACCTCCTCGCCGTGGTAATAGCCCTGGCCTTCGACGATGCCCAGGTGACCCCTGTATACGAAGTCCTGCTGGGATTGTTGTTGTTGCTGTTGCTGCTGTTGTTGTTGCTGCTGCTGCTGTTGTTGTTGGTAGTCCGTGACGATGGCCTGAGTAGAAAATCCTATGCCGTGCTCGTAGCTTCCCACGACCGCATCCAGCCCCCCTCCGTCCGAGACGTACCCTCCGAGAAAACCGTCGCCGTGGTAATAGTCCTGACGATATCCGAGCTGGTCGGCGTCGCTGGCGTCGTCGATGACGTCGTAGCGCCTGCGGTAGCCTCCCGAACAGGAGGGCTGCTTGCTGGTGTAGATGTAACCATCCCGGGAACTGTTGGGTCGGTCTAAAGAGGAGAGAGGTCGAAGGCGGATCAACGTACGCGGCGGCGAAAGTAACGACGACGTGATCGATTAGTTAATTAATTAATTGAAGCTAATCTATCGAGTTAATCCATTAACTAATCGATTAATTAATTAAGGCATTTGTGATGGAAAAGGAACGAGAGAGGCGTCGAGGAGCGATCGCCATGACGATGGCGTGACGGTGAGACGAAAGACGGAAGACGAACCGAGGATGTTCGAGAGGCAAAGGGGGCAGGTCCTCCTGTTGATGAGCCACCCGTCCACGCACGACTTGTGGAACTCGTGTCGACACGGCAGGATCCTCACCTCCTGAGCGACAGATTGGGAAAAAGGAAATGATTTCGACTGCAACTACTACGACGACTTTGCCGATTAGAAAATGGATTCTCGACGGCCGATCCTAGCACCACCGGTTAAATTAGACTTTATTCTTACTAATAATAAGTTTGATTTTAATCAATTAATTAACTTATTTATTGAAAGAAGCATCGACGAATCAGATGTTGTTTTTCTGCCATCAACAGCTTAATTTAATAATTTAATTTCCTTCAATCGTGGAATTGCATTCAATAGCAACAGGAAAATAAATGCGATTTAATGCGAAATGAAACTGATGATAATAATAATAATAACAAAAAAAAATAATAATAACAAAAAAATAATAATAATAACAAAAATAATAATAATAATAATAATAATAATAATAATAATAATAATAATAATAATAATAATAATAACAATAATCACCATGAATCACAATCTAAACTGATCAAATTCTTAAAAGCTCATTCAAAATTCATTCAAAACCCCTCCAAGTCGCCTCACCTGTCCCGGTACGTACTCTTCCAGGCAGACGGCACAACTCTCCGTGACGAACCAGTGATCGGAGAAGTTGAATTTCCTCGTTTCCATGGATTTCAGGACCCTCTTTGCTATTTGAGTGGCACACGGCTGCAGAATTAGATTTTTATTGCGATGTTGACGTTATCAAAGGATCGATGGAGGCTGTGGTGATGAGTCATCGACCCCCGATTGATTGGAGTTCAATCGATCCATCGACGGATCGACACAGATTGATTGGAGTTCAATCGATCCATCGATTGATCGACTCCTAGTGCAAACAAATCTAGACCACCTAGAAATATCATATTTCAAAGAAACCACAACATGGAAGCATGATTTCTTACCTCCTTCTTGTTCCATCTTCCTTTGAACTGAAAAATAAATGAAAGACTTTGAAATGGTAAGGTTAATCAATTGATTGATAGTTATTAATCAATTATTGAGCGATCAACACAAGTGCATTATTGATGCGATTAAAAGACAACATGTTACAAATGTTACAAATGTTGACACACGTCGACGCAAGATCACTTCTGCCTCAGTCCAGACTGGACTCTGACATCTGTTCTTCAAGACTGATTTGCACTCATTGCAGTTCTCACAAACTTCCATAAATTAGTTTAAAACCATTAAACGGTCTTTGCAACCCAATCTCGTGTAAAGATCTGCATATGTGCCCCTGCAGCCGACCATTACCATCATCATCATCATCATTATCTTCATCATCATCATAATCCTCTTCTTCACCATCATCATCATCCTTATCTTTCTCATCTCGAACATAAATAGCTCTGAGAAAAAAGCTCTGCTCCGAACAAAACCGCGCTTTGAAAATGCTGAAATTGGTTTATGGAACAAAATTCAGTGCTAATAAAGTATCCAACAGTCTAAACTTTCAACAACAACAACAACGATGGGCCAACGACAACATTAGTCAAGGTCAATAACAACAACAACAACAATTACTTTGAGAATGGCAGCGATAGATATGAGCGACAGGACAAGCAACGTGCCAAGGAAGATGGAGATGGTGTAATAGTCCCTGTGACTGTCCTGAGGTGGAGAGAAAGAATGTATTTGTCATTGTTGTTGTTTGTGTTGTTGTTGCTGTCATCATCATCACTAGTCATCCAGGAGGTGCCAAAATTGCATTTAAATTCCAATAATTTACCTTATTACATCCAAACAGTGCCCTATATTGCTACAACATCATATTATAATATCATGTCATAATAACAACAACAACAGCAACAAGCATGAAATCAACCACCAGACTCATCATCATCATCACCACCACCACAACCACTACTGGCAACAAACAGCCACCGTCTCGTGGTTCGACTTTTCCCTGTCGACGGGAGCAGACGACTGGATCTTTCCGATCGCCTCCACCTCCAGCAACATGGCCTTTCTGAGTTGACCCGCCTCTTTGCCCTTGATTATGACTATCGGCTTCGTGGAGACTGGTCCTTGAAGCTTCTTGAACTGACGACGTTGACGTGGAAAACAGGAAGAGTTAATGAACGACTGCGACGGTCGTCAATGACGACAAGTCTTTTTTTTTTGCAGTTATGATGTCGACTTGACATAAACTGCTATGATTTAACTATCATCTTAGTATTTTTCGTCTTCCAGAATTAGTCAAAAGTTGGTTTTTTTTTTAGACTTTTTATTGTATTGATAATCAATTAAAAAAAAATATATTAAAAACAAATGATGATTGCAAAACATTAAAAACATGCACAAAGCTCAAATTAAAATCATTTTCATGAAATCAGATCCAAATAAATATTACGCAACATTACGCAATATTACGCAATTAAGAACCAAACTGAAATTCCTTTGTTAACGACCATAATGAATAGGCACATTCAAATTGTGAATCATCCAGTTGACTAGTTAATTAATATTAATATATAATTATAATTATTATAATTGCTCATTAATATTCAAAGTCTTCGAAACGAACGAAAAACAAATCACGGAAAGGCGTCGAGAACAACAAAAATTAAAAAATTAAACATTTAAAAAGGAAATAAGAAAAAAAAGGAGATTTAAAATTAAAATATTTAAAACGAACGAACGGACGGACGGAAAGGCAACACCTGCTTCGCTGCAGCCTCGTTTTCGCTGACGTCCAGGATCACGGCCTCGGCTCCTTTGGCGATGGCCATGTTCACCTGTTTTCAAAGACGTTCGCGTCGAGCCGAAGTCAGACTGCGTCGTTAGTTTAACGTCTGGAATGTCGTGGACGAGTGACAGCCAAAAGACAGCTTGCAGGCAGGGATCTATAGTGCCTCACCCACCCAGACCTTAACCCTAACTCAACCCCAACCTTACCACGTAATGCTACACTATACCCTGACTCTGAAAATCCATGGTAAACTGATATAACCTATGGGATGGCTTTTTCCTGCTGCTTCTCCAGGTATCTAATGTTTACTTACTTAATTAATTAATTCTTTATTATTATTATTATTTATTAATAACTAATGGTGTTGATCTCAATTCTCTATTAGTTAAACACTAATGCATGGCAAAGGGGGGTAAGAGAAGCAGACGATTCGACTATTGAATTGAATATTTACAAACCATATCCTGGTCAATCACCAGTGTAGGCACCAATATGTGTGCCTTTGCCTACCCTATGTGTTCTAGATTTGCTCGAGCCATTAAACAAATACTCTCTGAACTTCATTTTCATTTCCCTTAAGTAATGTGAAGTGTCTTTTGAATCGGGGTCCTCAAAACTATTTCAGCCAAGAAGAAATAGTTAGGCGAACAAGGAGCTTATAATAATAATAATAATCTGAATGGCTCGATAGGCCATTTTGGCCGGCATTTTCTAGCCGACAAGTGGCTTTTCAGATGAACTCGTGGCACGATTTGTAACTCAAGCACTTTTTCAATAAAATATTGTGAATCAATAAAAAATAATAATAATAATATTTTTATGCAAAAGCAAAATCACCTTGTCGATCGGAGGAAAGCAGAACGGGTTGTGAATGTCCTCGCCATTTTCTTGGAGCGTGAAGATGGCGATCCAAGGCATAAATTCAAACCTCGACCACACGCTGTCATTGGATTCGGTGCAAAGGCGAATCTGGATCATTTGTCGTTGTACTCATCACAATATTCCTAATTAATCACGTTAATAATGATAAATGATCACCTTCTTTCCAGCTAAATAGCTAACTAAGCAAAGATGCCATCAATCATAATAATAATAATACTTTTAAAAATTACTACATTCATTTGAAAACGCAAATTGGCCTACTGACGTGTCTCAAATATCCTTTTGCATTGTTTATTGTCCCAGCTGAGGAGAAGATGCCAGTGAGCTGGATGGTTTCCGAGGGAGCCAGAGACCCGTTCCGCTTCCTGAGCACAACCACGTCCACCATGGCCTTCTCCCTCATATTTTTATCCATAATATTCAGAAAGAGATCGGTTGTAGTCTCTTCACACTTGATCATGAGGAAATCATTGACCAGAAATAAGGCTGGCAAGCCGCAAAACACCAGGTATCCAGCGCACATCTTCACTTCGAATTCCATGACGCTTAAGGAATAGAAGGAGATGCGGACGCCGATTTTTCAAGATGATTCAGACGTCGGAAATCCGACAACTGCAGGCTCAAGGGTGATATTTTTAAGGGCATATTTCATTTTGACATCACCCAAATGTGAAGCATTAACATATGGATTTCAAGCCAGGCTCTATTCATTTCAAAACAAAACTGTAGGAGGACAAAGCCACCTAACTCAGCCATCTTGCAGCAGTTAGAATATATGCTGGAATGTAATTCTACCGAAGCTGACAAGAACGAGACTAAATTTCGTGGCCTAAATGAGCATAGGAAAAAATTAATATTATAAAAACATTTTCTTTTTTACCCGTTGCGACATTTTAAAAAATTAATAATCAAATTGCTTATTTTTGAAATAAATGTTAACAGTAGTTGTGCACTAATGACAAAATACAGTTACTGAACACGCAACTAGCAAATAATAAAGATGAATAATCAGTTCTGTCCATCTCTACATGTTTACATGATCGCCTGTTGCGTAATACGCAAGATCGTCTGTTCACGGTGTTCGGAATTATTCCTGTTTATAAATAACGGAGCTATCGGCTAAGTTTCGGCTGATTTAGTCTTGTTTCGATCTCCGGGTAGAGTTTACATGTTATAGCAACTGCCTTCTTAACACGTTTTATCAAATACAGTTTGAAAAATGAAAATTTGCTAATCGATTCTAAATTCGAGGACAGCATTCAATTCTTATGATATTATAACGAAAGCCTGATTATTAAACACGTTTCAAAATGAAATCCGAACTTATGTCGAACGAAGTGAGATACGGAAGTTGTTTTGGTTTTGAAGGTTTGTTGACTTTTTTTTAGCTTTTTAATTTCTACTCTTGAAAATGTAATTAATATTTTGTGTATCCGACTTCTGACGAAATAGTGATGGTAGCAAAAATTCATTTAACCAATTACCCAATTGTGTCTGACAACTTTTGCAAATTTGAAGATATTTTTTGCTTTCTTTTTCGTAATGACAGTTTATAATATCAAACAAAAAGTGAAATGAATACTAATTTAACTAGATTGAAACCTAAGTAATAATCATTTTATAAATATCACATCCATTGGCACTCTCACCATGCATGATGATCGACCTCTGGATATTGCATCAGCAACACATTAATGGTGCACTTAGTTGATATGATATGATATTAATATTTAATGTCATAAGGCAATTCTATTACATTTTAAAATTAATAATTCATTTAATAAACTTGCTGTAGCTTCTCAAGTTTAATTATCCAACTTATTATTAAAAAAAATATGCTCCATTTTTATGATTATCTTATATTGTCTCATGATCTGCCATGCTGTCTTTAATAAGGTAACCACAAGTTGAAGGTGCTTCATGGCTATAGACTGGCCTTTAATCTCTGATTTGTTGATAACTGTGACATGATATCAGTTAACGAATTGACTTGTTAGTAAAATGCTGTAAACCATTAACATCCAGATACTAGTTGTGCCGGGACCCCACCCAGCAGCAACGAAGCCACCGATGAGGATGAGTCCATGTCCAATGGGGAAAGTTCAGCCAAGGAGAATGAGATTTGGAGGTGAGATTAATAAACGTCTATTAAATATATTATGTTGTTTATGTTATTATGTCATCTGTGGAGCTCGGCCATTTTGTTGTACGGAAGTGAGGAGCTGTGATTGAATAATTAGAGGTGATAACAACCTGGTGATTGATTCGAACGACGACGATTAGAATTGGAGACGTTTCAGGCTGTGCTGATAACAGCTCGAGTTGCTGATAACGATGTTGGGATTCGTGATGATGAACATGAAGAGTAGCTGATTATTTTTTCTATATATATATATATATATATATATACATATATATATATATGTATATTGCCTTCACGTGAGCAACCACTCACTTTGCAATTTGTCTATTTTTGTTTTGTTTTTTTTTGTAAATTCTTAAACAAAACTCACGACAAGACTTTAGGTTAAATTTAAAAAAAAAGTGCTTAATAAAAATCTAGAAACTTATTACTAAAAGTAAAAATATTTCCAAAATCCTTAAAGTCCCAATCCGAAGAAGTCCGAGGACTACCATCGCAGACGCCAGCGCAACAACCTGGCCGTCAAGAAGAGTCGCGACAAGGCCAAGCAGCGTCAGAAGGAGTTTGCCAGGCACCTGGAAGTGCTGACGATGGAAAACAAGAGGCTTCACATGAAGGCGGAGGTCCTCATGAAGGAACTGAATCTCCTCAGGGGACTCTTTCCTGTGGTCGGTCTTTCCCCTCCCCCGGAGGCGGATTCCATCCTGATGGGGGACTGAGACCGCCTCACCCCGAAACCCCCGTCGGACTGCGGGCTCTTACCTCTTCGGTGGAGACGTTGGCTGCTCGGAGGTCGACGTTGTTGTCTTTTTTTTTTTCGTTTAACTTTCTTTATTGATCTACACGAACGAAACTATTGACGATTGATCGGATTTCTGCCGAATAAAGATCACAAATTTGCTTGGTAAATTTGAAAACGTTGAAAACGACTGACTCCCGGAGCGTGGTTCCTCGTTTATTTTCCGTACGATACAAGCGTGGAACGCGAAGCACGACTTCCATTTTTCATAAAAACAAAAAAAAACAAAACAAACATAATATTAGGAGGAAAAATTCCCGAACGTGCGCGGCAAATAACAACCGAAAGATTCTCGAAAAAACAATTGAAATTCAAACGGACGTTGGGACGTACGTAGTTTATTTACAAATGGATTGATGGCGAGCGAATGAACGAACGAATGAATGAACAAATTCAAAATTCCGAGGAGGTCGAAAAATACTTTGCGTGACGCGCGACGGGTTCCAGACTCGGACGCGCCGAGCGAATAAAAATAAAATAAAATAAAAAACTGCAGAAATCAGATGAATCAAAATGCTAAATACTGCTCTTAAGTAGAATGCCAGATAAAAAAAAAAAGAAAAACTCCGATAATAAAGAATCGATTTAGCTGCGAGTCGCACCTCGTGACCTTTGAGGTCGTGACCTTTAAGGTCGCGACCTTTGCCGGTCGTGCCGAGGACGTTAATTACAATTGCAATAAATAATGTTCGAGTACTGAAATAAGTGAAACGATTAAGTGGGATACTGATTGACTATTGCAAATAACGGAGGTCGGGCCCTGGCCTTCTGTCGCGAGTACGACCTTGAAAGAGTCAAGGGCAAAACGGAGTCGACGAGGTCACCTCGACCGAGCGGACGGACTCCGCCTCACTTTTCCGTCTTGCTCGAGCAGGTCGCGTCGCAATTCTCGTGTTCGTCATCGTCATCGTCGTAATCTTCTTCCGAGAGACATCTGAGAGAGGAAGGAGGTGGGGGCGGATAGAGGCTGCGGCCGGTGGAAGGAGACGGCGGATAACTGACGTCGGCGGCCTTCACGTCCCTGCCCAGCGAGAAGCCGCTCAGGGGAGTCGGAGGAGGTGGCGGAAAGAGGTAATGGTCGCACAAGGTGCCCTCCTCCGTGGTGGAGCTGCACGGGGTCGGGAGGTGTCGGGCCCGGTGCCTCTTGCGCCGCCTCCTGTTTCGGTGCGACCCGTGGTCGTCGTTGCTGCGATGACGGCGGCCCGAGTTCCTGGCTCGCCCGTAGGACGGAATCGAGGGAGAGACGCAGGCGACGCTCCGGTCGGTGATCGGACTGGGCGGGGGGTCGAAGGCGGGTCTGGCCGTGAGGGCCGACCCCGTCGTGGACGAGGCTCCGGTGATGTGACCCCTGTCGTAGAACACGGACTCGCTGGCTCCGGACTCGACGCAGTCCCTGAAGACGATGCTGCTGTCGAAGAAGGTCATGTCGTCGTCGAGTTCTCCGAAGTAGGACTCGGACGATCCCGGCACCGTCCTGCCGTCGTTGTTCGTCCGAGCCGCGCGATCTCCGTCGCTCTTTTGGGGGCACAGGTCCCCCGACCCGAGCAGCACGGTGCTGCTGTCGGGCAGAGAAAGAGGCGGCGGCGACGGTCGCGCCACCATGACGATGTTGTCTGCATAAGCGGTGGCGAGGTTTCTCGATTTCTGCCGACATATGAAGGCCAAGAGCAGAATGCAAGCGACGAGGACGATTCCGGCGGAGGCGATTCCGAGTCCGATGGCGTAATAGGCGTTCGACATCTTCTGTGCTTCCGTCATGGGGCAGTCCGATTCGTCGGAGGAGTCCGAGCAGTCGGGTATGCCGTCGCACCACTTGGCCGGGGTCACACACTCCGAATTGGCACAGGTCCTCTCGTCTTCGGTGCACTTCGGAGAAGCGGACCACGACTTGGTCCTCTTGGTGCACTTGCCCTTGGAGCAGTTGCGGCAGTCGGCTTCGTCTGATCTGTCCTCGCAGTCGGCGTGCTGGTCGCACCTCCATTTGAGCGGAATGCACATGCCGTTAGACTGGCAGGTGAAGTGATCGACGTCGCAAGCCACCGGTTCCTTGCACGTGTTGTCCACGAGCTGCTTGCCCAGCGGACAGGAACATCTCCAGACGGACGCGCCGTCGCCGAGGACGATTTCTTCGTTCTCTTTGACGCAAAAGTGCGAGCAAGTGTCCGCCGGGCAGAGGTCTCCGACGTCTCCGTCGTCCGGATCGGCCGAGACGGAAGCCACGGCCGTGACGTAAGGATGCCCGCTCCAGATCCTGGTGCGCTTGCTTCCGTCCACCGCGTCGACTCTCTCCGCCCCGTCCTTTGTAACCCACAACAACCAGGGGCCGAACACGGCGAGTCCCACGGCGTCCGTGTCGTGGACCAAGACCGTGCGGCCGTTGCCCTCGAAGTCTGCAGACTCGATCCTCCTCAAGTCCAGATCTATCCAATATATTTTGCCGCCCCCGTGATTGGCAGAGGCGGACCTGCCGGATCGTCTGCTCCTGCGATCGTCGACCTCGATTGGTCCGAGCTGACCCAATCCGGTGTTGATCAACGTGATTTTAGAGGAACCGTCCAATTCGGACCTTTCGAGTTTCGGAGTTTTCCCTCGATTGGTCCAGAACAAATAGCTGAAAATGGGTTTTTAAACCAATCATAAGTGAACTTTAATCTTCTTAATTACTACTGAAAAGCATAATAACTGGACCTTAAACCTTCTTAAATCTAATAATTAAATAAATATTAACAAAAAATAAATAAATAATAACAAAAATTGAATATAGAAAGTCACAGAAACACACTGAAGTGTGTTCACAATAACATGACTTTAAAACGGCCACGATTGAATTCTAGAGCCGTCATTCAGATGAATGACGAAAAAATGAACCCATGATCCGAGGAACGTAAAAAGTCATACCCTGCTCTCGGAGCGACCGCGAGGTGCTTGGGCTGACCCTCGGACACCACGGTGCCGAGGTGCGTTCCGTTGTACCTGACGACCTGAATGCAGTTACAGTTGTGCTCCGTGTAGTAGACCAGTCGAGTGAGACCGTCCAACGCCACGTCCACGACGACGACGGAATGCAGCAGGACGTTCACCTGGCGGTCGTCATAGAAACGAAAGCGATTAACCAAAGCCGTCGTCCGGAAAATGTGGGATCGTCGTCGTCAAGTCATTTGCTCACCTGTCCGCCCTCGGCGAGGCTCTTCAGGGACTTGTTCCGGTTGTCGATCCAGAAAATCTTCTTCTCTCTGGGGTCGTGCTTCATCGACTTGATGCTCCTGACCCCCCAGGAGTGCAGGTGGACCTCCACCGTGTCTTCTGGCGCTCGGTCCACGGGGAGCCTCAGGACGGAGTTGTTTTGTCCGAGTAGTAGGTAGGCGTCCGGGGCTAATTTGAACGAACGAGCTCGAAATTATTACTGTTGCCATGACAACGAGGACGATAAAATTATAACGAATAAGAATCGCATGCACAACAGCGCGTGTATGTCGACGCTGGAATTAACCTTTGCAGTTGAGTCCGTCGGCCATGAGAGAATAATGGGTCGGGCAAGAGCACGCGCGCGACGCGGAGCAAGAGCACGTGCCGGTCGACCCCGTTCGGAGCCGATTTGCATATTCACGAGGTCCGCCGACAAGGTCTTCGACGTCGCAAGGACACCGTCGAGGAGGAAGCGACTCGTCCCGACCCGTGTTGACGCAGAAGTGGGAGCAACCGCCGTTGTCCGTCCGACACGCGTCGTGTTTTTCTGTCACAAAACGGATGCAATGACATCGTTATAGGTTTCGACTTGCTAAAAAATGCATTCATGCGATCTTACTTGAAGAAAAAATAATGAATAATTCATTAGGTTCTGAGTTTTCCAATCAGAATTAAAAGGCATGAAAGCAATTTGAGATGCCTAAACAAACTCCAAAGGCATTCAATCGACAATCATTATCATAACTAAAAGTACGATTAAAATAATCTAACAAAGGCATCGCAAAAGCAAAAAAAAAATACTCCTTCGACTGACCTGACACATCCCTGGACACGTCAAGGACGCTCAACCCTACGACGTCGGGTCCCACGGGGAACGAAGCGGTCTCGACGGACTTGTCGACCCTGGTGATCCTTCCCTCCTTCGACAAGAGAAGGAAGACGGAATCGTTCAGGATCCCAAAGTCGTGTAAAATCGAAACCGGAGATTCGAACGCCAGGGTCCGGTTTTCTCCGTCGTAGTCGGAGACGAGAACGGAATTTCCCCGGAGCCAGTACAGTCGCTTTCCGGTCACGTCCACGGCCAGTCTGGTGATGGGGGATGTGGCGTCTGAAATGATGACCTTTCTAGAATTCCCATTCAGCCTTGACCTTTCGATGATGTTAGATTCTCCCTTGACATTGATCCAGAAGAGCCAGCTAAACAAATAATAATAGTAATCATATTAATCATGATGATGATAATAATAATAACAATGCAAGTAATAATAATAATTATAATTATAATTATAATGGCATTAACAATGACAATACTAATTTCACTAGACAAACCCATTCTCTGGATCCACGGCCAGTTTGGAAGGCACCAAGTCTTTCCAGACGACCACACTCCTTGACCTTTCCTCGAGCTTCATCATCTCGATCCGATTGGTCAGGAGGTCCGACCAATACAGGTGGTTGGACAGGTAGTCGACGGCGACGTCGTCGGCGTCCACGTTGCCGACCACTCTCCCGATGTGGGTGGGGTTTAAGTTGACCACGTGAATCGACTGCCAATCAGTGACGAGTATCGTTTATAGAGCTATTTATAGAGGACTTTAATCAGCTATCGAGGGTATGTTTACCAACAATGGTTATCAATTAAGCGATTGACTGATTATAAAATTAAGTCATTAAATAAATAATAAGTATTAAATTATAATTACAACAACTTTCAAAGGCAACAACAACAACGACGACTCCAACAACAATTGAGGTCATCCATTGACCAGCCAATCGAAGCACCCAACCTTATTGATGGCATAGGACCAATAGATTCTCTTCCTGACGGGGTCGGTGGTTATGGCCTTGATGCCCTTGGCTCCGACGCCGGAGACCAGCCTGGCGTCGAGGCCCGTCACCACGGAGACGCGATGTATGGTCAGGGAAGTGGCGTAGACCAGGAAGAGGTGAGGCAGGTGGCAGTTGGAATCATCATACAACAACTCCAGCTCGTCTGGACACGCGCACACGCGCCCGTCGCCCTTCACGAAGCAGAAGTGACTGCAGCCGCCGTTGTTTTGTGAACACCGGTTCTCCTCTGATGGACAGGACATCGATCGTGTTAACGTTTTATTATTATTATTATTATTCAACGATAATTATTAACATTAATGATTATTATTATTATTATTCAACGATAATTATTAACATTAATGATGACAATAATAATAATAATAATAATAATTATTATTATTATTATTATGAGTAAATTTTTTAATTATGTCTTGAATACAAAGAGGCAACAAGCAGTTTCCATCCCAGGGATTAACCCACATTGGAGCACCAACGGAGTTCGGATGGGATTCTCATCAGATGCCAATTAACGTGCATTATCCAAACATCAAGTGGCAATTTGAACTATCTCTCCAGAAAGTAGTCTAAAATCATCACCATCACCACTGTAATCATCATCATCAAGAGTCTATTCAGAGTCACGGATAAAAACGCACCCTCGTTTCCATGGAGACTGACGGCCTTGAGGCTCATGAGGTTGGGAAGGCTCTCGACGATCCTCATCCTGTTTGAACCCGTCTCCTTGTCGGCTCTGCTTATCAACCTCTCCGTCGGGTCGGACCAATAGACGTAGTCGCCTGAAGTCACCGAAGAAGGGCATCGTAAGTCAATTGGCCGTGACCTCAGACGCCGAGGTCAAAGTTCACGAGGGGCAGGCGAAGTTCGAAGCAAAAAAGAACGAAACGACGAACCTAAAACGGCGAGACCGAAAGCGTGGGAGATGCCTTCGAGCAGAGTGACCCTCTCCATCGTGTCGAGTCTGACGTAGGCTATCAGGTCCTTGCCGGCGTCGCCCCAGTACAGGCGGTCCGTCGACCTGTCGAGGGCCAGACCGTTGGGCCACTTGATGTCCGAGTCCACCAGGATCCTCCTCTCCGATCCGTCCATGTAGGACATCTCGAGCTTCGACCTGTTGCCCCAGTCGCTCCAGAACATTCGCCTGCGACAGTGGAAGTTGAGATCATGGATGGGTTGATTGGTGATTGAATGTCTTAATGATCAAAATGCATGTCTTAATAACAGGTCTACACAGTATGTGAGATGTTCTGTCAACTAGGCTCTCGACTGATCTGGTACTCCGCAAATTAAATTCCAGTTCAACAACCGACGTCAATCGCTACAACTCCACGTCGTTACCGTCGACAACGACAAAGGCAACACCAACCCGTTCATCGGATCTATGGTTATGGCCCTGGGCTCCAAGAGTCCGGTGTCCACGATGACCTTGTCGAAGAGTCCGTCCAGTTGGGTCACCTGTATCCTATCCTTGCCCGAGTCGATCCAGAAGAGATTCCTGCCCCTCCAATCGAGGGCCACGCCCTCTGGTCTGATGGTTGAGGCATTGACCACCACCTCTAGGCCTGGTTTTGTGGAATTAAGAGATTATTACTATTTCAAAAAAAATATAATAATAATAGTAGTAATAATAATCATCATCACTACTACCAATATCACCATCAATATCATCGTCTTCGTCGTCATCATCGTCATCACCTGAGCCATTGAGGTATGCCCCCATGATGGACTGGAGTTCAAAGTCCGACCAGTAAACCTTGCCGTGGGTCGGGTCGAAGGTCACGTCGACGGCGTGCTTGACTTGTGGCAGGGGCACCACGAAGTTGGTGAAGTCGGGCGTGTCCAGAGACACCCATCTGAGATCCACCTGCCTCACCACCAGCAGTATTTCAGACGGTCCTGAATAATTAATGGCCGCATAAATTATAAGGTATGCATATGTTAATGAAGTGTTGGCTTAGAAAAAAAGAGATTGTTCTATGCTCATTAGGTAACATAATGGAGGATCTATTTCCAATATGTAAGAAATTAAAATAATAATAAAATAATAATAATAATAATAATAATAATAATAATAATAATAATAATATGCAACATTATTTTTTGCATTATTACAATTATGATTCGTAAAATGTGTGCAAAGTAAGAACTATGTTTTACTATTGTCATCATTATTATTATTAACAAATTATGCATCGGTAAATAAAATCACAACAACTAAGTTAAAGGACTTGGTGATAAATTAATTTCGTTAAATTTAAATTATTTTATTTAATTATTAATTAATTAAATATTAATTCATTAAATTAACTTTATTAATTTAAATGCGTTTGCACCGATCGACTCTGGGAAGTCCAAACGTTCAGTCGGTCTGCTTGTGCCAGGCTGTCAATCAAATGCGTTGACAAAAAAGAAATAATTTCAATCATAATTTTTCATAACATAATTTTTGCTTATTAATTGGTTGCAGTCAAAATGCACGAAGTGAAAATCACGCGAACAACGACACAAATGGATGAGAAATGAAAGTTAAAAATTATTATTAATATTACGATTATTGTTATTATTATTATTGATATTATTATTATTATGCAAATTTTCCACTTCTCAGCCTGGCTTTTAAATGGTGACGATGATGATGATGATTATTATTATTATTATTATTATTATTATTATTAGTATTATTATTATTATTATCATTGTTACAAACGGACTGAACTGACCCATTGCGCAATTCTTTCCATCCTGGGTCATTTTGATGCCCACCGGACATGCGCAGGAGTATCCACTCGGAAGTGGAGACAGGAGACACAAGTGGGAACATCCCCCGTTCTGCGTGCCACATGGATTTGGAGCTGAATTGGAGATAAATAAACATAAATAATAATAATAATAATTTAATTTAAATTAATTTGACATAATAATTTGACATAATAATTTAATTGTCAGTATTTGGATTTATCAAGTGTTGATCTGAAGTCATCTTTGAGCAGACGCTAACGAACGTAAATAACAATTAAATTAATAATAATTTAATTATAATTAATTAATTTAATTAATAAACACATAAACGGACATAAATAGTGGTTTAATTGGTACAATTTGGTTTTATTCGAGAAACAAGGATCTGCAAAAAGATGTGGATCCAAATAATTGTTATTCAATCATGGAATTTCCAAAAGATTCTCAAGAATGGTACGACTTCATCCTATCTCGGTTTCGCAGAATTTACCTGAGGACAAGTCTTCCATTTTAAATAATTTTGAACTAAATGCAAATAATTAACGAAAGTGTTGATTAATACGAGCAAATAAATTAGATTATTACTTAACGAGGATTGGTAATTGGAAAAGAGAGAAAGTGGGTGGGGTGCATTGAGTGCAAGTAAATTTGAAGAGCAAAAATTATCCACCATTTATCACCAAAATAATATCAAAATCAGTAAAAAAAAATGACAATAATATGCTTCTAATAATATTTTTTAATAATTTAATAATGTTTTTAAATAATAATAATTATTTAAAATAATAATATTTATTTAAAAACATAAATATTCTTTCTAATTGGTAAATTAATTATAATACGTTTTGCTGCTTAAAATGAATGCAGAAGCGTTGATTTTGTGATAATGTTATGTTAATGAACTGTTAATATGCGAAAGTCAAGGAGAGCACGATTTTTGGTTGTAGGAACATGTCTAAAGTATTTTTTTTTTGGGTGAGGGGAGAGTCATTGTTGTAATAATTACATTAATTATATTATCATTTATTATTATAAATATAGATATAATAAATATTATTCACAAGAAAATATATATCATTAATAATATTATAATTCAATAATAATAATAATAATAATAATAATAATAATATAGCTTTAATGATATTATTTTCACAAATAAAAAGATTATTATGATCTGGCAGAAAATGAATACAGCAGCCCATAGGATAAAAAATAAATATATAATTGCAAAATGTGATGTAAACTGACGAGGATGTGATGGAGGGAGTGTAGGAAAAAAAATATGGCAGGTTTGCACTCGGTTGATTGCTCTGCTAAACATGAGGCAGGATTTTAGATGGATGGATTGATATGTGGATGAATAACTGAGTGGGTGGATGGATGGATGGGTATGTAGATGGATTAGGGATGGATGGATGGATGGACGGAGGAATGAATGAACGAGCAAAGGAATGAAGGAATGATTTCCTGCGGGCTGCGTTATTTATGCTCATCACGTCAAGCCACCATTTTTACCAACTTTTCTTTTCTGTCAGTTTTTTTATTTTTTTGGTTTTTATTTTGTTTTTTTTTTTTGCAATAAAACTGCGCAGTTTTAAAATAAAAGTTGAAACATTAATTAACACAAAAAAATAAAAATATAAAAAATAATTAATTAATAAATTGCAAGAACAATAAGTGCTAAAAAAATATAATATAACATGAAAATTATATCTACGACGACAGTGTGATGATGATGATGACGACGACGACGATGGCGAGGTCACTATTAGGTTGACCTGCCGCTGTTTTACAGTTTACTAATAATGGATGTTAAACCACGTGATAAGATATCAGTGAATATAAAGAGAGAGAGAGAGAGAGAGACATGGAAAATTATTGAGATGGAGAGATGGAAGAAGAAGATTTTATGGAGATAATGACAGATCTAGAGTGGAGCTCTGCCAATAAAACTACCAAAGATATGGAGGTCCTGATGGATGGATGGATGGGTGGGTGGATGGGTGAACGGATGGATGGGTGGATGAATGGTTGACTCTTCTGATATCTGAATTGCCAGATAAGCAGTGGTACTTCTGAATGCATTTGCCCATAACTCAATGTGATTGGTTTTTTTTGAATGGATGGATTGGTGGATGGACAGACAGACAGATGGATGGATAGGTGAGGGCAAATGAGTAATGGATCGAAACAATGGATGAAATAAATGAAGGAGGGGATAGGTTGGTGGATGGGTGAATGAATGATAGATGAACTTTGACATCTGAGAAAGAGCCAATCAGATGCTAATGCTATATGGGAGCATAAATATAAAGCAGACGAAAAATGCATACATTCAAAAACGAGTTCAATCTATGTTTATAATGGAATATATACAATTTATATATATGTATGATAATGACGTTGAAGGCGACGACAACAACGATGATGACCATCACCATCACTATCATTACCACCCATATCATCATCATCATCATCGTCGTCGTCATAGTGAAGTTGGGATCAAAGGTCGCCAGGTCATGCTAAACTTTGCGACGACGCACAATTCAAATTCCAGAGCGCAGTAACTGTTGTACACCAAAGCGCCAAAGGTTGTCATGGAAACCGGCTCAAACCAATCACCAGCCTCCAGCTATTTTTATTTCTTGTTCTTCCATTATTTATCTTTTAGATAATTCTTTTTTTATTGTTGTTGTTGCTGTTGTTATTGGTGTTATTGTTGTTGTTGGTGTTATTGTTGGTGTTGTTGTTGTTTTTAAAAATCCTCGGAATTATTTTCTGCTCAAATTTTCGAGCAAAAATAGCTTTTAAAAATCAGAAGCAAAAGAAAAAAATTACCGCAAAATTTCCCAGCGATCCTAACGGGGAAAGTGTTAAAAAGCCGATAGATGAATGCGACGTGATGTATTGACGGCTGACCGGATAAACGGATGGAAGGATGGATGGATAAACGGATGGAAAGGTGGATGGATAAACGGATGGAAGGGTGGATGGATCGATGGAAAGGTGGATGGATAGATGGATGGATGGAGAGAAGGATGGATGGACAGGCAGATGAATGAATGAATGAATGCATGAATGGATGGATACAAACAGGTGAATTGATGGATGGATTGTAGAACAGGCCGCATGATGACGACGACGACGATGATGACCAGATATTCTACTCCAGACAAATTCCACCTTGCATCCATCCACACCCCCCCTCCTTTTTCCATCCATACCTGGCAGACTCCTCTCTGGCTGGACGACCTTGAAGTCCTTCGGCGTCGAGCCCGTCGAGGTCAGGAACGTGCCCTCGTGGCAGGCGGACTTGGGGCAGTAGGAGATGGACAGGTTCTTCCAGTTGACCCAGAAGACGAAGTCCCCGGACACGGACACGTGGGAAGGATTGGCTAGCCCTCTGGGTGCGATCTTGATTGGGTGGGAGAAAAAAAATTGGAAAAAAATGATGATGCACTGGAAACTGGTTACTGACTTTGATGGGTTCATTGACTGCAACCATCATCATCGTCATCATCTTCACCATCGTCATTATAATTATAATTACATTTATAATTATAATTACAATTATATCATAGTGACATTATCTCCAGAGATGGAGACTGTAAGAAATATGGTGGGAGCAATGTAGAGAGATGTACAGAGAGCGATAGGCACTTATTAAGTCCTAGATAAGATAAGACCCAGGCGAACAAAGACTAAGCGAAAGTAGAATCCACGTTCGGATTTTTCGAGATAATTATCAGAAGTTCAGGCAGGTACTTGTAACTTTTTCTTCGGACCTCCCCCTGTACTCGAAACGCACCCTTTACTCACTGCTACGTACCCGCACTGGATCTAGCCGAAAATCTCCCGCCAAAAATTAATGACGATATGAGGATGTATTTGTTTATTACGTTCTAATTTCTGGAGTAGTGGACAAGGCAGACATTCGATTGCTTGGATGGTCGGACGAATGGGTGGAGGGATGAACAGACGGACATATGGATGGATAAACTTGGATAGATGGACGGGCGGAAGGACGGATGGATGAACTGGTGGGTAGATGGATAAACGAGAGTCAGCGTTGTCAGTCGGTTATCAAACTTAACTTTTAATTAATTGACCTTGGGGAATTGAATGACTGCCTTTGGTCTCGTCGCTTATCTTGTCTTTGATGATGATGATAATAATAATTATAATTTTCGTTTATTACTATTATTATTATTATTATTATTATTACAATAAATCAGTAAAAAATGCCATCCAGCGCGAAGCAGCACTCGAGACAGCAATATACATGCTAATGAACATCCCTACCATCCTAAGAACTTCTGGCAAAGACTGTTGGGTAAACAAAGGAGGTACGAGACAGACAAGCACACTCCTAGATACGAGGACACCCTTGCGCACACACACACACACTTATACATACACACACAAACAAACACGCACAGAGACACACATACATACATACGTACAGACAGGCAGAAAACCTCACAGTTATGCACCTACGTCCGTACAGGTAATTACTCTGGAATACGGACGCATCACAAGGAAAGCCTCGGGGAACTTTGAGCAGCGAAACTTATAACCACCTCACCCCACCCAAACACCTCACCCCACCCAAGAAAAAAAACTCCAAGCAACAATTTTGTAACAAAGGCTTTGAAGAGGGTATGATGTGTATTGTGTTACGTGGTGTACTAGGTGAGGTGTTGTTGGCGTATTGTATTACGGTGAGGTATTAATGTCGCATTGTACTTATGAGTTATTAATGGTGTATTGTACTCTGTGAGGTATTAATGACGTATTGTATTATGTGGTACGTTGTCTGGAACATCATTATCTGGTTTATTGTATTGGTGATGGCGATGATTGGAGAGTGAAACGTGTATTTGGCCAGGCTGTGACCAAACATTACCCTGGACTAGAATCACTACCCGCCAATCCAACAACCGGAAGTGACTGTCCAACTTTTCCGGGCGACTTACCTCTTGGAAGCCTGTTCCATCGATGAAATAAGTGAACAGCTTTCCATTTCTTTCATCGGCAAAGTAGATCCTGTCCTCTGAATAATCTATTGAGAAACTGTTCGGCCAGAAGACCTACAGACAGAAGAGGGAGGAATGAATAAATTAACAATCTCAATGTTGACGTTAATGAAAGTCGATGAATATCAATTAAGTGGGAGAGGCGTGGTCGTGCATAATAATGAGGCTGATAGTAAATAGATTGTAGATAGATGGCCACTTCGTACGTCACAGTCTACTAATGAAGCGTTTAATGAGGATAATTTATTCAAAGATCGGATAACATGGATAAACAAGAGATTATTTTCTTTTGTTTTTGCCACAGATAGACTCGTCGTCATGGCAACCCGGTAAGAGAATGGCAGCGGCGTGCCAAGTGCGAGCGACAGACGACAAACATTTACGAGCGACGCCAAGGCGCTAACACCGCTTGGCGGCCATTTTGGATGAATGGATGGATGGATGGATGGATGGATGAATGAATGAATGAACGAACGAACGAACGAACGAACGAATGAATGAATGACTTAGTGAGCTGGGGAGCCAGCCTATCAATCAACATGTCAGGGCAACTGTTGATAACGAAAAGCCTTTGATCAGAAACTCACGCAGGTATCCATCTCCATGACAACGCTCCTCTCCGAACCATCCATCCCGGCCCTGCCAACCCTAGGGTAGTGGCCGCAGTCCGTCCAGAACAGGAGCCTGGGTGAAAAAACGAGGTGGCCTTTGTTATGGAGAGATTTGATGGTGGTCATTGTATATTCATTTCGTCATCGTCACCAGAAATACCACCATCGTAATCACTGCCACCATCACTATCATCACCCCCACGCCACTACAATCGTCGTCGTCATCGTTGGCAGGTAGCACACGGCATCGATGTTTTCCTAATACCGGCAAGTGGACTGTAAACAGAACCTGATCTTGTATGACTACCGTAAACACAAGGCTCTCCCGAGTGAAACAATGTTTACAATCCATTATGCAGCGATGTAATGACGACGACGACGAAGATGGCGATGACGACGACGATGGTGGTAATGGTGACGATGATGAACCCATCCCAATGGTGACCTTACATTAACCCGACCTAAATTAGACCCAGGAAGTGTGCAATCGCTTAGCAACGACTGCAATCATCCGTGACGACCTCCAACCCACGATTGAACAACAATCATCTAAACGTCCCGCTGGTGGTCCATTATCTTGCCAGCGAGAGATAGTGAAGAGGAGAGAGAGAGAGAGAGAGAGAGAGAGAGAGAGAGAGAGAGAGAGAGAGAGAGAGAGAGAGAGAGAGAGAGAGAGAGAGAGAAAAGGAGTTAACGGATAGATAGCATCTCCGGTTTTTCCGGACCGAAGGATATCCAGGCGAGATAATAACCAATTGGAAAACCATTTTATCATCATCAGCTGACTCATCATCATCATCATCATCGTCATCTTCCTATTACATTGAAAAGCTGATATCTTCAGTGGAAATCCACCGATTACGAACTCAGTTATTAAGAATAAATAGTAATTAATTAATAAATCAATAACAAATGCAATAATAATAATAATAATAATAATAATAATAATAATAATAATAATAATAATAATAATAATAATAATAATAATAATAATAATAATAATAATAATAATCTAATAATAAAACCTAAGTGGTAATTTTTTGTCATAATTTTTAAGTTAACGTTTTATTTTAAATATTTATTTCTCAATTAATTGGAAGACCTTCAGGGTTGAGAGCTGTCAACAGGATGTAAGAACACAACCAACAACAAAAATAATAATAATAATAATAATAGCAATAATGATAATAATAATAATAATAGCAATAATGATAATAATAATAATAATAATAATAATAATAATTTATCATCTTGTACACTAATGCATACTAGACCTTAGAGACGTCGTTAAAATGTTCTGTTATAGATATCGTTGTAATTACTTGACATTGTACAGTTATATTTTAATTTTTATAAATAAAAAGTTATATCCTCACAAGGCAAAGACAATATATACACATACAACATAATAATAATAATAATAATAATAATAATAATAATAATAATAATAATAATAATAATAATACTATTATAATAACCGTTATTATTTTTTATACAAATAATACAATAGTACACCAATTGATGATGTTGTTGGTCCATTGTCCATCAATACCCCAAAATGATTTGGTTGGAGCCAATTGAAGTATTAGGACAATAAAAAAATGACCTGGTTTCTGGTTGTCATTATAAGTAATTATCGCCTGTGACTTGTTATCATCGACATGAATATTATTATTATTATTATTATAATTGTTATTATTACCATTATTACTCTTATTACTGTGGGCTTTATTGTTATAATTACCATTGTTATTTTATAAAATTAACAATCATTGTTGCTATAATTAATAATAATAATAATAATAATAATATTTTCTCATGATGTAATAATAGCTGATCGTATTTTCACGCGAACTCCGACTGATGGTTAGCACCTGTGGGGCTGAAGAAGAATCACCATCACAATAATCACGATTGATAACGATGATGATAATGATGGTGATGATGATAATCATGGTAGTACTACGCTTGGTTACTTACAGCGCGACGGGTCCAATAATTGATTCTGATAAGTCGCACTGAAGCACTCCAGGAGTTTGAATCGTAAATGCTGCGTAACCTCTACGAGCACCCAGAAAGATTGTCTCGGGGAATTGAAATTGGTACTTAGATGGAGGTAGATTAGAGGTAATAGGAGGTCCAAGGGGGGAGCGAAGGGTACCCAAGGAGATGGGTACGGGATGCTAGGGGCTAGGAAAAGGGTACCGACGAAAGAGGGTAAATTAACTTATTCCCCTGTTGACAGAAGGCACAAAACAATGGAAGAGTTTACTTTTTTTAGCCGCTTGTCTAACTTTTTTTCTGTTTTGTCTGAACAGTTATTATTATTATTACTGTTATTATTAATTATTATTAATATCGTTATCATTATTATTATTATAACTATTGTTATTATTATTGTTGTTATTGCTAATTAAATATGGAAACGTCAAGAGGACTACGGTGGACCAAAGGTACACCACTGGGACCAAGGATGTACAAGGATGAAGTCTAAAAAAAACGAAGGCAGGACAGAAACTTTCAGAGGGTACAATAACAAACAGGTTGCCCTCGAAATCATACATTCACCATTATTATCATCATCATCGTCGTTGTCGTCATCATCATCATTGTTATCGGCAGTAGCATCATCATCATCATCACCTTCTTCTTCCTCATCGTCCCCTAACTCCTTCTCCATTACGAGGTCAAACAGACAGGAGGCTAACGTCACCATGGCAACGAGTGATTGACAGAAGGTACTTCCTCATAAACGAACGACATCATCCGAGCTCACACCCACTGAACTGATGTGAGTCATCGTAGTTGTCCTCATCTACGCCTCTATACGTCCCATCATCATCGTCGTCGTCATCATCGACCTTAGAGACGTCGTTAAAATGTTCTATCAGTACGATGATGATGACGACGACGGCGACGATGACGATAACTGCTATTGATGATGGCGATGATGGTGATTGTTGTCAGTGATGACAGTCTGAGTAATGATGGAACCGATCGTCACCCGACCTCAACGCGACCTCCATAAATACGCACTCACAAGTACACAAGCAGACACAAGCATCTTGAGAACATTCCGAGCCACAGTACACCGACTGGAGGATTTTTATGGTCCCTCCGATGTCAACCACATGCGTCGAAGAAGTGATTGAATGTACTCACGCCAACCAAATAACCAAACAACCAAGCAAGCAACCAATCAATCGAGTAACCAAGTAACCAACCAACCAGCCAAGCAACTACTCGATCAATCAATAGATCAATCAATCAACCAATCAATCAATCAATCAGTCAATCAATCAATCAACCAGCCAAAAGACTCCATCATTTCTTTAAATATCTTCAACAAGTCATATTAAATTGCCTAAAAACCAAATCTACCCTCGAAACGTTGCATGACCTAAAGCTCGTCAAGGTCATGATGCTAAAAATAGCACCTCCAAGGAGCTAATTACATAAACAAACAAGACCAAACTCAGAAGGAAGAAGATGCTTTGGATGAAAGAAGTGAGAAGACAAGGAAGGAGAGTGAGGGAGGAAAAGAGAAAGACAAGGAAGGAGAGTGAGGGAGGAAAAGAGAAAGACAAGGAAGCAGAGTGAGGGAGGAAAAGAGAAAGACAAAAAAAGAGATATCATGATATCAACTGCATATCAACAACGCCCACAATAATTTACATCATAATATGGATATTACAACATAATAATAATAATAATAATAATAATAATAATAATAATAATAATAATAATAATAATAATAATAGTAATAATAATAATAATAGTAATAATAATAATGTTATAACAAATATCATCACGATTATTTATTATGAATTCTTTCAAGAATTAGTGAGGAATTTAATCTTGACTCTTTTAGCTCATTCCAAAGCTATAAGTAACATCCACAACATTGTTCACCATTTAAGTCGACGACTGCCATGATGATGATGATGATGATGATGATGATGGTGATGATGATGATGATGATGACGATGACGACGACGACGATGATAAAATAGCATAATAGTACATAATAACCACAATAACGTCAATAACATAATAACATTATTAATAATAACTTGATATAATATAATATTAATATATTATTATTACAATAATTACTAGTAATTAATATTATCATCTTTATTAATAATTATTATCTTAAATTATCTGGAACGGCTTATCAGCAAGTTGTGGCTGAACTATCAACGCTGAGAACTGATTGTTATCGTCAACATCTTATCAACTGTTTCATTGTCGTGTCTCTTATCTCACGATGATTTATTTACCATCCAATCTTAAAAGCAAAATAATAATAATAATAATAATAATAATAATAATTGTTGTATCTTGAATTACTTGCTATATAATTAAGGACTACTTTGGGAATTGGAGATACTAAGCTACTTTATTACAAAGAATGTGCTACTGCACTAACCTCAAAAAGATTCTGTATATTATTGAAATAAACTTAAGTAATAATAAATACTTACAATATTATTACATTATCCACAACAATAATAATAATAATAATAATAATAATAATAATAATAATAATAATAATAATAATAATAATAATAATAATAATAATAACATCAACATGATGGAATAAAAAAGTTGATGTTGGTGTCTGACTGGATGCTGATGTTTGGAAATGATTGATAAGGATAATGTGGAAATATAACAAAAGATAGCAAATAATAAACAATATTAATATTATTATTACTGCCATTATTATTATTATTATTATTTATTTATACTTAAGTTTAAATGCTAGTTTAAACAACAAAAAATACTACCGTCAAAGTTGTTGTTATTATAAACAATATGGTAAATACAGCAAGCAGACAATCAAAATAATAGCTTGGAGCTTCTAAGGGTAACATGAGAAGATATACAAGAAGAGGTTCAGCACAAAAAGGATGTTGTTGGTTGGTTGTTGCTCACAGTTGTACACACGAAAAGACAAAAACAAGTACAGAATAATATTCCATACATTCACCTCCTCATTTGTAACGTACGTGAAGCGCTACAACATTTTTAGTGAGCAATTTCATTGACCCAATTCAAGCCCATCTCGAGTTCAGAGGTTAACCATCAGCTTTAAACGCTTCAAAATTGGAATTCAAGAGACATCCTCAACACAATATATAATATTATCTGGATTATTACTAATAAAGAATATTTAGATATAATATTAATAATTAAGTAATAATTAATAATAATATTATCATTATAATATTCAAGTCATTCAATTCAAAGAATATAGTGCCCATAAAATCTGAATGTTCGTTGTATGGATTGCAGGGGCAACGACGTCAGCGGCACCAGCGACAACGACGTCAGCGACAACAGCGACAAAACAAATGCAAACATACAAGCAACGATGCTCTTGCTAACAATCGCCAGTGCCTTGTTTACTGACTGGTTAATGGTTCAATACATCCTTCGGGAGGCAATTCACACCAACGCGCAGCAATACTTATCACCTAGGTAACAACTGCCATGGAAACAATAATAACAATAATGATAATAATAATAATAAAAATAATAATATTATTAAAGTAATTATTCCGTCATAATTAGTATGCATGTAGATGTAATTTGTTACTATAATTAATAAAACAAATGAATACTTATTAAATTATTATTAAATAAATAATTATGAAATAAATAAATAATAATATTCTAGAAATCGCGAGCAAATATTAGAGGCAATGAAATGATTTATCAACCAGGATCCCATCGTAGGTATCTGCTTAATATTAATGATCTGTTTATGTTAATCGATCTAATTAATATTAACAAGTAATCAGGAAGGACCCTTTGATGTGCTGAGTGGATCTCGAGAGAGACTGACTGGAGTCGTTGCATATTCATGAAATCGACAGATCCACATTGAAGAACTCCAGTGATAAAAATGACCAACAGCCATCCACCACCATCTTCTTCATCATTATCATCACCATCATCATCGTCGTCGACGTCATCATCACCACCGTAGCATCTCTAGTCATTGTGGCAGTAGTACCATCAAAATAGCATTTGTAATACTAATATAATAGATATAATTAAACAGAAATAAAAAATCAATCATCAATCACCAATCGTCAATCATCGAACGTCAATCATCAATCATCAATCGTCAATCATCAATCGTCAACCATCAATCGTCAATCATCAATCAAGCAGCAATAAAGGCTGAAAGACTTGAAAGTAACGCTCCACCATGACTTTTAGTAGGACACCAGTAAAACTTAACGACCTATAAATAGACTCCACTCCGAAATGGAAGTCACATGTGCGAACATAAACGACAGCCAGCCAATGGAAATGGGTCACCGACCCGACCCCATTAATCAGCGACCCAGTTGCATAATTGTCTTCTTCGGCAGGCAGGCGGCGGCACTGGCGTCGTCATCATCGTGTGACGAACTGGAGTCGTCTCGCGGTGACGAAGAAGATGACGATGATGAAGATGACGACGACGACGATGATGATGATGATGACGAAGAAGAATAGGAGGACGACGACAATGTTGACCCGTTTCTGCATTATCTCAGCAACTCAATACGTAGACGATAAGTCCTGATAAGCCACATTGGACTCCTAGGAACGTAATTATCGTAATTTGCGGTAATTACGCTGCATTTACGGTAATAGACATAAAGTCTCAGGATGAATGACGACGAAGTGTTGCAACAACAACACAAGTTTAATCATCAACGATGTCGCCACAACAAACATTAGTTGCCTGTGGATGTGCTTGATGATTGGGTATTCATCATCATCATCATCATCATTCTATAGGATTTCGATTGCGCAATGCTGCCATAATAACGGTGATAATAAATATAATCATAATTATTATTATTATTATAATAGTAACGGAATTTATGTATGATATAAAATAGTAAAGAAGAAGATGACGACGACGATGGAAACGGTGGTGATAATATCCGTTATGACTTATAGCGACGACGAGATTATGATGATGATGATGATAGTGACGACAGGTTGCGAGTGCTGTTATCAGATGATGACATCGGTATCGCCACAGATAAGGAGTCGTATTTTTCGTCAACATCATTACAGGCAACACTGAAGAAACGTCATCACATCATCACGTCATCACCAGCAGAATCTGATGAACGTTCATCATTGTTTCAACACCATCATCTGGCCGTCCTTGCTTATCTTATCACTATTCCCACTATCAGTTATCCTGGCCTATCATCATCATCATCTTCATGGTCAAGTCTTTTCCATCACCATCATCATCATCGTTACCAACATCATCACCATCATCGTCGTCATCATCACCATCACCTATTACCTCTTGAGAGGGTGCAGGGCAATGCTTCTGGCCTCTATGATGTCCTCCCAGATGAGCACCTTCCTGTAAGTTCCGTCCAAGTTGCTCACCTCAACGGTGTTCCTGTCGGATCCGATCCAGTAGAGTTTTTCTCCGATCCAGTCGACTGCCAGGTGTTCCGGGGCGACCTCCGGGCTGGCCGTCACCTCTTCCGACGCCTCCTGCGGTCGAGAGCGGGTTCGTTAGAATCTCACGAATGATAATTAGCAAGGGATGTTTGACGAGGAATGGCAGATTATCCGTTCCGATGGAATCTATTCGAGCGTTTGCATTCGTATTTGCATCGACCTGCGCATGAAACCTTATTTCGTTCGTTCCAATAAGAAAAAATAATAATGAACAATAATTAAATAATTAAATAAAAATAATGCTGAATAATAATTATGGAGTCTTTAATGAAAAATGGTTGATTCTCTTGTTCTGATGGAATCTCTTTGCTTGAATGTTTTGTTTGTTTTCGATTGTATGTTTTTGGCGTAAAGTATGTAGTTTCCTACGACGGTGATGATGACGACGATGATGATGATGATGATGACGATGATAAAATGCATGAAATGCCACCAGCCACCCATCCATCACCAGGTTACAAAAACTTGGATTCATCCTGCGATAGTCACTTGCAAAACAATTGTTCTCGTTGCATCAGTTCTGCAAACTGACTGACGATAAAGCACCCATTTTTGAGAAACGTTTTTTTTTATAAATATATCATATTTTAAAAAAAATAATTTATTGAAGATTGAAATTCCTTAACAACAACAACAATAATAATAATAATAATAATAATAACAATAATAATAATGATGATGATGACAACAATGATGAATGTGATAAATATTTATAAGATGTTAATTCGACACGACCTTTAAGCTTGCACTTCAAACATTTTAAAACCAATGCTCCACAAAACTATGCCATCTTAATTATTTAATTATTTAGTACCTAAAACAATATTTTTTATTGTTTAGAATTACACTTGCATGGACTTTCGAGTATCACTAGCATATCACTTTCGAGTATCTTATCGATATCAGCAGATAATGCTTAGAATGGATAGAAGTTTAAGTCTGAACTGATACCTAAAATTACAAATGCTGATCACGTTTAAAAGGAATCATAAAATAGATCTCTCAGAGTGAATATTCAAAGAAACAGTTTCAATAATACAAAACAGTTACATAATGATTGATATCCTAACGATGAAAGGTCATTCAGAAAAATCGATCGACCTGATTCGACTTGGACTTCCGATATCTTTTGACGACCTCCGCATTGTCGGACCAGTAAATGACGTTTTCGTCCCGGTAAATGTCGAAGGAAGACAGGTCGTTGAAACTCCCTCCGAAGTTTCGAGTCGTCAGGTTGCCGAGGACGGGGTCGAAAGTGACCAGACAAAAGCTGACGGGGTTCGTGTACAGTAACTTGATGCAAATCAAGTCTGAAACACAGGAAAGCATTCATTCACATCGATGCACCACATGAGCTGCTGCCCATGAGTTTTGAAAATGCAGAAATCACTTATTTATTAATTAAGATCATGCTTTGGAAATAAGAAATTAATTAAGAAAATCATATTTTCAAAATGCAAAAAGAAAAAAAAATTATTCGCCATCAAACCTTTTAGAAACAAAGAGAGAAGCAGCAGAACAATTCGAAAATCCATGACTTCAAGCTGAGAACATTGTAACCAAAAGAACTCTTAATCTTTTACAGCATCGGACTTGCAACTAAGAGCAGAATTAAACTCATCGGTATAATAATAGCGACGGCAGTTCCATCACTTAACACGAAGCGACTTCAAAAGCGACCATCAGCCACTCCAAAGTAAACAAACACAGTGCTATCTTCTACGGTTGCCATTTTCTTTAAGCTCAGCGGCGATGTCACTGCTAATTAACTCGCTCTTAAAAATAAAATTACGAGAGACGAAAGCTGGCAGAAATAAATTCAAGTTAACTTCTTATCTCGGACGTTGGGGAATGAATATTAGAAGAAGAAGAAGAAGAAGATGAAGATGGCTTGAAGAAGAACATGGGGAGTTGTACAGCAGCATGCAGGCAATCTATGGAAATTTGATTTATTACAGATTAAGAAACGTAGTGGCCATAAATTTGAATCGGAGTGATCAATAATTTGCAAGACTTGTTTACTTCATTCGGCTGAAGCGAATGATAAGGAGATCCTATTTTTTTTTTTAGAAATTCGAGATTTAGATTTATGAAAGCATTAAGCTCTCTTATAAACCATTTTAAAAATTTCTCAACTATTATAAAGCAAAGGGGGATTTAAACATTGCTACTTCTGTTAATCTTCTTATTTAGAATTTTTTTCCATCTGACAAAAGTGATTAAGAGGCTCACTAGAAAGCTTTCTGTTGAAGATATTTTTAGCCGAAATGTCAAACTTCATTGCGTTATACAGCTACAAATTTAACTCAACATTTCAATGAAACTACATTTTCGACAAAATATTGTGTTTAAAATTTTGAATTAGCTGCTTTTATAGTTAATAAAACCGCGAGAACAATATATAAAGATAGCCTGACATTTTATCTCCGTTTATGGATATATTTTCCAAATATGTTCAATCAATCCGCTTAATAATGAACTAAACAACCAAGTTACGCCACGTAGTAGAAATACGGCCTTTTCCACAAAGTTGTTGCCAGCTTTTATAGCGAATGAAAGCCAGGACTGAGGGTAATTCGCGGAACGTGATATAAAAATAAATAAAGTCCCAGAGTTTTCCAGGAAGAAAGGTCATCATTTCCTGGAGAAGGAAGGCAAATAAATTCCGATCGAATGGAAAGTCTGCAATCCAATCGAATGAAAAGAAAATAAACTTCAAATGAACGCATGTCTGCCGCCAGTCCGTGGCAAAAGAGAGCTTTACCTGGATCAGGTGATCATTGGCCGAAAGGTCCTTAAGTGAGCATTTCCTACGCTTCAGTAGGTTTGAGACGTGGTTTTCCAGCTTTTTTTTTATAAATTTTTTCCAAGGAAATGTTGTTACAGCCATTCCTGCTGAGAAGCGGGAAAGGGCTGAGAGAGTATAAATAGGTAGA
>CM067527.1:2680000-2682500 GCA_034509925.1 Hirudinaria manillensis
TTGAGTGATGATATATATCATGAGATATATCAATCGTCAATGTATCTTTATCGACCGCTTGTAAATCATCATCGACGTCGTCGTCGTCATCACCTTTTTATGATTGGTCAGGGGTGAGTTAAGGCCCCGTCATAAGGGGGCCGCATCGTGATTTATTTGGTGTATTATTTTCTTCTTCTTATAATAATAATAATAATAATAATTATTATTATTATCAATATTATTATAAATTTTAAAATAATAATAATTATTATTATTATCAATATTATTATAAATTTTAAAATAATAATAATAATAATTATTATTATTACTTAAAATTGCTGACTTAAATGAAATTATTAAATATCGAAATTTTCACATTAAATGAATGTTTGTTTTTTTATAAATTAACGTTTTAGGAAATTTTTCATCTTCAAATTAATGTCATATTAAATTACAGAAATTTCAAAAAATAAAAAAAATTATTTAAATATTAATCGATAATAATAATAATAATAATAATAATAATAATAATAATAATAATAATAATAATAATAATTCTCGTGTACATAGAAATATTAAATTAAATAGTCAATAAAATATTTTAATTAATTAATTACCAAAACAGAATCAATCAGTCCATTTACAGAACAACAACAACAACAACAGCAGCAACAACAACGACCTAATTCACGGACTCCATCGATTACGTTGCGCAACCTCTGACCTTTTCGACCCTCGACCTTCGAACTTTCCAGAAACATGGAGGGATCGCCGAGCGACGGAGGCAATGCATCGTTCGTCAATAAAAGCCGCCATGTTGTTTGAGTCGATCACGTGGTTCCTGGTCTTCCTCATCTCCGCTGGCACTTCCTCGAGGCTCCATCATCAATTCACCTTAGGTAGGATTTGCCTGAGCGATCGGCCTAATTACTGCCATCGTCGTCATCGTCATCATCGCCATATTCGTAATCATTATCATCATCATCACCGTCGTCACCGTCATAGTCATCCTCAGCATCATTGTCGTCGTCATCATCGTCGCTATCCTCATCGTCATCATCATCATCATCATCATTGCTTCGTAACTTACTGCCGCCATTTTTGAAAAATCGACCAATGAGGAAACGAGCGGGAATTTTTCCACCTCGCAAATGGTTTCGGCGCCTTCCTTGTGCAGACGAGTGCACGGTTATCTTTCACCTGAGAGCCATCTTCGGACTTCCTCGATGTTCTTTGCTTCTTCTATGATTCCATGGCTTCTATGCTATGACGCCCGAATATCGCTCATCATCGTCACCACCGTCATCATCACCGTCACCGTCGTCACCGTCGTCGTCGTCGTAGCTGTCGTCACGAACGTCGCTGCATCAACTTATGTCATGTCATGTCATGCCATCTTTCACTTCCTCTGGGCCTGTTCAAAGTTGACATTAGTTCACGCGATGAGGCCGACGGAAATGGCGGTGATGTTGACGATGATGATGATGATGATGATGATGACGATGACGATGAGGCTGGTGATGATGATGATGATGATGGTTCTGCGTGGCGATGAAAAGATATTTCTAATAGCAGTGATGGTTATGATTTCCTTCCGTTCAACTTTCGACCATTAGCAGACTTCCGCTAAAATTCATCGTCATCCTCCTCATCCTCATCCTCTTCCTCCTCCTCCTCATCATCGTCATCATCGTCATCATCATCACCATCATCGTGAGAACTTTCTTCGGCAGCAATTATGGTTAAGTGTTGTCTTGGCAAGCAGGCGTAATGACCTCTTTGAATTAATTATCACCTCGACTTTCGCCATCGTCGTCGTCGTCGTCCTCGTCGTCATTGCATGATACGTCACAAGGCATGTCAATTGCATGTCAATTGCCTTCCCTAATATTCAATAAGTTATCAACCATTTTCGGTAATTAAAATTATCCTTTTGTATTTGTCTCCAGAGGCAGTGACTCAATCAATCAATCCATCTACCCACCCGTCCGTCCAATCATCCATCCATCCGTCCGTCCATCCGCCTATCCGTCCATCCGTCCGTCCAGCTTTGAGAATCATTCATTTTCAATGGATAGTTAAAAAATTCCGTTTTAATCCGATAAGCAACGAATGATATTCCATATTAAAATAATTATTCGACATTAAAAAAATATTCCATTTTAAAAAATTATTTCATATTAAATAATTATTCCAGACTTTTTCCAAATTTTCTGAGATAAAAATCGAGGTAAAACACAGTTTGAATTTTGTGCACAAGATACATAATATGTATTATTATTATTATTATTATTATTATTATTATTAATATGAAGGATTAAATGAAATAATGTCAAAAATCCTGAAAAAATAAATTAAACAATTTATAAAATAATTGATAAAAATTCAATCAATGAACATAAATCGTAAAAAGCCAAATTAAATTATTTATCAGTGAAATCATAAAAAATAAAAATAAATTAAATTATTTAACAATAAAAATATAAATCATAAAAAAAAACATATTAAATTATTTATG
>CM067527.1:2695000-2702500 GCA_034509925.1 Hirudinaria manillensis
TTTCCATCATCCATGAGTTCAATGCCTTTTGTGACAACAGGTTGTCCATGTTTTATTTCAATTGTTGCACATTTTTCAATTCCAAATTCCATGCATATGTCTTTGCTGAATATTTCTACAACTCGTATAACTTTTTGCATATCTTCATGTTCAGATGTAAATAACTTTAAATCATCCATATAGAACAAGTGACTAATTTGTTCTTTGTGTATTCTATATCCCAGTCCAGTTCTGTTAATTAAATTAGATAGTGGAATTAATGCTATACAAAACAATAAAGGTGATAGTGAGTCTCCTTGAAATATTCCTCGATTTATTCCTATTGTTGTTGTTTCAATGTCACCACCGTTATGTCTTAGAGTCATTCTTGTTTTCCATTTCAACATTGACTGAGCAATAAACTGAACTATAACATCATTAACATGATAAATCTGCAGAGCTCGAATAATCCATGAGTGAGGGATACTGTCAAATGCTTTTCTGTAGTCGATCCAAGCAATATTTAAATTCTTTTTAAATTTCTGAGAGTTTTGAACTACCATCTGACTAATAAGTAACTGATCTTTGCATCCTCGGGATCCTTTTCTACATCCTTTTTGTTCTTCTGGCAGAATGCTGTTACTTTGGAAGTGGTTGTATATTCTTTTTGATATAGCTGCTGTTAATATTTTATATGTTGTTGGCAGGCATGTGATGGGTCTGTAATTCTTTGCTTTAGACGTCTCCTGTGATTTTGGCAGCAAATATGTAATTCCTTCTGTCAACCAAGTTGGTATCTTAGATGGTTCCTTCATTATTTCATTGTAAGCATCTGTTAAGTGTTTATGTAGAGCCGTTAACTTTTTAAACCAGAAGTTGTGAATTTTATCTATGCCTGGACTTTTCCAATTATGTGACTGATTAATTATACCACTGATTTCTTCAACTTGAAAATCCCTCCATTCATATGCATTTAAATTTGCATGTATTTCTTCTTCATATTTAATCCACTCTGCATCAGAATTATAATGTGTTTCCTTTTCTAAGATGTTTCTCCAAAATGTATCGACTGTATTTAATTTAGGTGCATCTACTATTTCAATCTGCTTCGAACTAATGCTTCTGTAAAATTTCTTGGTATCATTACGAAACATTCTGTTTTGATGGTATTGTTCACTTCTTTTACTGTACCTTCTTAGTCTCTGAGCTTTCGCCTGCAGTTTCATTGTGACATCTTGTTCAAGTTCATTAATTTGGTTTAAGGACATTGTGTTCATCCCCATCTGTTTCTTGTGATCCAGATTTCCATTTTTAAATTCCTTTATCATAGATAATTGTTTTCTGTATCTGTTTATTGTTTTCTGGATTCTCATCTTCCAGTTAGCAACTTTAAATCTCGCAGCAACACGTTTTCTTTCAAATTTTTCACCTGCAATCAGAGATGCCACTGTATACACCAATTCATTTATCTTTGTCAAGTCTAAAGTCATTTCTGTTGAAACTTTGAGGAGTATTTGATTTGCTAGTTTTATTGTCTCTTCAGCTTGTCTTGGGCTTGTAATTTTATTCAAGTTTTTCCTCTCATGTATTTTAATCATCTTGATCTGATTGAATTTTGAGATTAATTTATTTTCAGCTTCTATCATTTCTTCTGATTTGAACTCTCTGGTCAATAAACTTTCTTGTCCTGAGTCTGCTTGGTGTTGTTTGTAGATCAAATTTTCCTGCTGAGAATTTGAGTCATCTTCACCCTGACATACCTCTGATCCACAAATTTGTTCCACATCTAAGTCTGAGCCTCTGAGTTTTCGCTTCACATCTTCATCAATTTCTATTAAATCAAATTCTGAAAGTTTCTTCTCTTTTAAAATATATCTTCTGTGATTGCTCAGATTGTTTGGATTCATGCCTGGGAATATTTCAGGATTTCTGCTTCTCCAGATGTTGTAGGTAGCTATTGTTACATTGCCGTTGTTTGATTCCTTTGCGAAATAATATGACCAGATTACATCTTTATACTGTTCGTTTGTCCATTTCTGTCTTCTTTTATTTACACATTTCACATCATCATTAATTTTATTTTCATTTTTCATCATCATGTTTTTCTCCAGAGAGAATGCAAGATTGTCTTTAATTTCATTTTCAATGCTATCTTTTTTTCTTGAGTCATTTGCCTTAATCAATTTCAAATTCTGTGGCTTCTCATGTCTATCAGCTTTATTAATGCTTAACTCTTGCAAGTCTATAAATTCTGTTTCTTGATCAGGACCACATGGAATGAACCCGGTGTTCCTCTTATTTTATATATAAATCTGTCGGCTTCTCCAGTCTTGGCTTTTTCTTCTTTAGCTTTTTCAATCAACTTTTTACAACTTTGTCTATCTTCAATTGACAAATCATGACTGACAATTAATTTCTTGAACTTCATTAGACCTTTCAGTTTATAACAACTTTCAAGTATCATGTTTTTAAGGCTGAAGTTGTAAAACTTTACAATCATGGGTCTATCTTTACCTTCAATTTTCTTTCCAATTCTGTTCATTTGCAAAACATCTTTTTGATAATCAAATTCAATATCAAATGCTTTTAACAATTCTGTCAGAAATTCCTTGTCATTACTTTTTTGGTCAGACATACTCTCTTTCAAGTTGTAGAAAACAAGATTGTTTTTTCTTTGCTCCCTGTCTTCTTTTATTTCAGTTGCAGTCTTTGTTTTGATAACTGAGTCTTGAACTGATTTCACATTTCTGTTCATTTCTTGAACATTGGTTTTAAATAAATCAGTCCATTTTTCTGTTTCCTTTACCTTGTCCACACTTATTTCATTCAACTTGTTGCCAAATTGTTTGAATTCCGCATTTAATTTGTCCAACTGAAGTTTCCAGTCTTTCATCTCATTCATTTGTTTTTGGATCATACTTTCGTGTGCTGTTCTTTCTTCTAACATTGATTTGATTTGAGCAATATCCTTGGTTATGTTTTCAATGTTTTCGTCAACTTGATAACATTCTACAATTTTTTTCAGCACGTCTACATTTTCTTTTACACATTTATCACAGATGTGTAGTCCGATCATAGATGCCGAAGCCGCTATTTCCTTTCTAATTCGGACCGCGTCCGTCATTTCAACTTTTTTCGAGTGTGGCGTATAAAAGTAATAAATTTATTAAAATTTATATCGATAATATACGCTAAAACAATCGAATATTAATGAAGTGCGCTGCAAAGATCAGCACGTATGAGCGTTAATAGAGTTATTATTATTATTATTATTATTATTATTATTATTATTATTATTATTATTATTATTATTATTATTATTATTATTATTATTATTATTATTATTATTATTATTATTATTATTATTATTATTATTATTATTATTATTATTATTATTATTATTATTATTATTATTATTATTATTATTATTATTATTATTATTATTATTATTATTATTATTATTATTATTATTATTATTATTATTATTATTATTATTATTATTATTATTATTATTATTATTCGTTTATTCACAATCACGGCCTCCGCCGGAAAACAGTGACCCCAGATCCCAACAAGGGATCACAGGCAGTCACAACACATCAAGCACAAATAAAATAAAAACAGAAAAACAGTCATGAACAAACAGAAACAACAAGCAAAAGTCCAAAACTTAAACCAAGTAATTCAATTATACACGCAGCAAAAGTCCAAAACCCAAACAAAGTAATTCAATTATAAACGCAGCTATATACAGTTATATACAAAATCCAAATCATTGTCAGTTCAATATTCTTCTTAATATATGTGCTGTCCCACACAAAGCGATTTTCTGCGCCTCAAGAGGAGATGGATTTCCAGGGATGAGATCCAGGTAATCTTTAAATTTCTTTGATGTCATTCCTAATGCACCAACAACCACTGGTATTACCTGAGATCTCACACCCCACATTCTTTGGATTTCAATCTGTAGGTCTTTATACTTTGTTAATTTTTCCATCTCCTTCCGAGGCACATTCACATCATCCGGGACAGCAATATCAATTATTAGACATTTTCTTCTCTTCTTATCATGGTAAGTCAGATCTGGTCTGTTTGCAGGGACCGTTCTATCAGTTATTATTGGGTAATCCCACATCAACACCCCATGGTCGAACTTTGTAATTCCATTCGGTGTATGTTCGTACCATGTGGTGGTCAGTGGGATTCCACATTCCCTGCCGATTCTCCAATGAACATACCTGGCAACTCTGTTATGCCTCTCTAAATATTCCGTTGCAGCCAGCATGCTACATCCTGATATTAAATGGCTAATGCTTTCAATATGCTGATGGCACATTCTACATAAGCCATCAGCATCTTGATGCAAAATCATCTTTTTAAAATACTTTGTCTGTAGGGCCTGGTCTTGAGCTGCAATTATTAGACTTTCTGTTTCAGCCTTCAGGTCACTCTTTCTGAGCCATTGAGTACTTGATTCGTTATCTATGTTTGCATTGTGAAGATTTTTGATGTATTGCCCGTGCAGCGGTTTCCCTATAATTCTTTTTAACTTTTCTATTTCCAGGGCATTTTTGAGTTCTTTTCCCAGATGTTCTTTTGTAACATTCAATTTATATTTCAATTTAATTTTACTTGTTTCTGTCTGCAGGGAAAATTTTTTCCTAGATTCATCCCATTTTCTTACCAATTGAATCAATCTTCCATCTGTTGCTGCAATATATTCTCCCAGATTGAGGATGCTTTGTTGATACGCCGATAACAGTTCAATTATACCTCTACCCCCATTATTCCTTTTCACATACAGTCTGTCAATATCTGCTCCTGGGTGGTGCATTCCATTCATAGTTAGTATTTTTCTGGTTTTTCTATCACACTTTTCTATTTCTGATTTTACCCAGGGAATTATTCCAAATCCATATGCAAAAACTGGTACTGCAAAACTATTAATTGCTGTTGTCTTATTTTTGGCACTAAGCTGAGTTTTAAGGATTTTTCTTAATCGACTGTAATATTCCCTTTTTACCTTTTCTTTCATCAATTTATTATTTAATCCATCCCGTTCCTCCATTCCAAGGTATTTATACATCTCCTGTATCTCGAGAGATTTAATTTCTTCTTTTCCATCATCCATGAGTTCAATGCCTTTTGTGACAACAGGTTGTCCATGTTTTATTTCAATTGTTGCACATTTTTCAGTTCCAAATTCCATACATATGTCTTTGCTGAATATTTCTACAACTCTTATAACTTTTTGCATATCCTCATGTTCAGATGTAAATAACTTTAAATCATCCATATAGAACAAGTGACTAATTTGTTCTTTGTGTATTCTATATCCCAGTCCAGTTCTGTTAATTAAATTAGATAGTGGAATTAATGCTATGCAAAACAATAAAGGTGATAATGAGTCTCCTTGAAATATTCCTCGATTTATTCCTATTGTTGTTGTTTCAATGTCACCACCGTTATGTCTTAGAGTCATTCTGGTTTTCCATTTCAACATTGACTGAGCAATAAACTGAACTATAACATCATTAACATGATAAATCTGCAAAGCTCGAATAATCCATGAATGAGGGATACTGTCAAATGCTTTTCTGTAGTCGATCCAAGCAATATTTAGATTCTTTTTAAATTTCTGAGAGTTTTGAACTATCATCTGACTAATAAGTAACTGATCTTTGCATCCTCGGGATCCTTTTCTACATCCTTTTTGTTCTTCTGGCAGAATGCTGTTACTTTGAAAGTGGTTGTATATTCTTTTTGATATAGCTGCTGTTAATATTTTATATGTTGTTGGCAGGCATGTGATGGGTCTGTAATTCTTTGCTTTAGACGTCTCCTGTGATTTTGGCAACAAATATGTAATTCCTTCTGTCAGCCAAGTTGGTATCTTAGATGGTTCCTTCATTATTTCATTGTAAGCATCTGTTAAGTGTTTATGTAGAGCAGTTAACTTTTTTAAACCAGAAGTTGTGAATTTTATCTATGCCTGGACTTTTCCAATTATGTGACTGATTAATTATACCACTGATTTCTTCAACTTGAAAATCCCTCCATTCATATGCATTTAAATTTGCATATATTTCTTCTTCATATTTAATCCACTCTGCATCAGAATTATAATGTGTTTCCTTTTCTAATATGTTTCTCCAAAATGTGTCAACTGTATTTAATTTAGGTGCATCTACTATTTCAATCTGCTTCGAACTAATGCTTCTGTAAAATTTCTTGGTATCATTACGAAACATTCTGTTTTGATGGTATTGTTCACTTCTTTTACTGTACCTTCTTAGTCTCTGAGCTTTCGCCTGCAGTTTCATTGTGACATCTTGTTCAAGTTCATTAATTTGGTTTAAGGACATTGTGTTCATCCCCATCTGTTTCTTGTGATCCAGATTTCCATTTTTAAATTCCTTTATCATAGATAATTGTTTTCTGTATCTGTTTATTGTTTTCTGGATTCTCATCTTCCAGTTAGCAACTTTAAATCTCACAGCAACACGTTTTCTTTCAAATTTTTCACCTGCAATCAGAGATGCCACTGTATACACTAATTCATTTATCTTTGTCAAGTCTAAAGTCATTTCTGTTGAAACTTTAAGGAGTATTTGATTTGCTAATTTTATTGTCTCATCAGCTTGTCTTGGGCTTGTAATTTTATTCAAGTTTTTCCTCTCATGCATTTTAATCATCTTGATCTGATTGAATTTTGAGATTAATTTATTTTCAGCTTCTATCATTTCTTCTGATTTCAACTCTCTGGTCAATAAACTTTCTTGTCCTGAGTCTGCTTGGTGCTGTTTGTAGATCAAATTTTCCTGCTGAGAATTTGAGTCATCTTCACTCTGACATACCTCTGATCCACAAATTTGTTCCACATCTAAGTCTGAGCCTCTGAGTTTTCGCTTCACATCTTCATCAATTTCTGCTAAATCAAATTCTGAAAGTTTCTTCTCTTTTAAAATATATCTTCTGTGATTGCTTAGATTGTTTGGATTCATGCCTGGGAATATTTCAGGATTTCTGCTTCTCCAGATATTGTAGGTAGCTATTGTTACATTACCGTTGTTTGATTCCTTTGCAAAATAATATGACCAGATTACATCTTTATACTGTTCGTTTGTCCATTTCTGTCTTCTTTTATTTACACATTTCACATCATCATTAATTTTATTTTCATTTTTCATCATCATGTTTTTCTCCAGAGAGAATGCAAGATTGTCTTTAATTTCATTTTCAATGCTATCCTTTTTTCTTGAGTCATTTACCTTAATCAATTTCAAATTCTGTGGCTTCTCATGTCTATCAGCTTTATTAATGCTTAACTCTTGCAAGTCTATAAATTCTGTTTCTTGATCAGGACCACATGGAATGAACCTGGTGTTCCTCTTATTTTATATATAAATCTGTCGGCTTCTCCAGTCTTGGCTTTTTCTTCTTTAGCTTTTTCAATCAACTTTTTACAACTTTGTCTATCTTCAATTGACAAATCATGACTGACAATTAATTTCTTGAACT
>CM067527.1:2710000-2715000 GCA_034509925.1 Hirudinaria manillensis
GTTAATGGAAGACATGGACGTATCAGACTTCCTCTACGGAGGTGTCAACGTCACGAGTTTCCAGCTGACAGTTGCTTCCCTCGTCTCATCGACCACCTCTTACGGAGAACGACCCCCTACCACAGCTACCACAGCTACCGCAGCTACCACAGCTACTGAAGCTGCCACAGCTTCAACCGCTTATAGTGGTTCCGAGGTTGTTTCCATGATTGTGATGTTAATGGCGTTAATCACCACGATGATGACGAAGACGACGACGATGACGACGACGTTAATGATGATTATGATAAAGCTTTGTTTATCATTGGTTAGAAAATGCATCCACGAATCGCAAACCTAGTTTAAAGCCCCAGTCATTCCACCCACCCATCCACCCACCCACCTACCCACCCACCCCCATAAAAACCATACGACACCCTTCGTTATGAGACGTCATGCAACCCAAACAACAACGACATACGACTGAAACGCCCTGCAACTACATCACCTTACTTTCCAGTCTTTGGAGTCTCGCTCTGTACTGATGCTTGTCATTTTCCTTGTTTTGCTCATTCGCTCACTTTTAGTGTTTTTGTTTATCTGTTTACATGTTTATGTTTTTGCATTCAAGTACATTTGTATGTGTTTGTATATGTATTATAATATGCCACGTGTGTTTATGTGCAAGCGTGTGTTCAGTAATTGTATCTCCATCCCTCTCATTCATTCTTCCTCTATCTCTCTATCTTCCATCCTCTCTCTCTCCAAGTACTCCCTATCCTCTGCCACCCCGTGTTTTGTCATCCTTTTGCCTTTCCTCTTCTCCAGTTCAACGAAGACCTGATGGCGGACGCGTTGAGGTTGGTTTTCCTGTCCTTGCTGGAGATCAGCAGGAGAAGATCAAGGACGCACTACAGCAACAACTACCACAACAGCCACAACAACAACTACTACCATAACGGCAACAACAACAATGTGTACGACGACGAGAGGCTGTTTTATAACTACCGACTTCAAGAGCTACAACAACAACGACTGCACAAGCGTTTCTTGACGTCCAGAGATGCCTTCGACAAATATCAAAACGGTCGTCAAAACAACAACAACAGCAGCAGCAACAACAACAACAACAAATCGAAAGCTGGTCGTTACGACCACAGACGACGACACTTCAATCAGCCACTCATATCCCCGTCGTCTTCTTTCGTTTTGTCGTCATCTGCCGATTTACCGCCATTGCCACGACAGCAATCGTCATCATCGTCGTCGCCTATGGCGTCACCCCTTTACCATTGGGCTGCCCCAGCCCGCTACATGCAGCGGAGGCGTAGACCACCACAACCACCATCATCATCATCATCGTCATCATCTCCATCATCGTCGTCGTCGTTACTATCGTCATCATCATCATCATCATCGTTTCGCTCCATTTCGACGGCATGTTTTCCAGCTGTGGACAGCTTAAAGACCAATCGTGCCTTCTCTCATATCAAATCGGTAAATGGGGTTAATGAGTTCAATAATTATAATTATACGTATTGTCACGTGATGCGCTATAATTAGAATCTAACAAAAGTCATCAGCACGATGATAATTATAGTGATGATGATGACGATAACTTCGACCTCTGACTGACGATGACGGTATTGATGATGATGACGATGATGATGATGACGGCAGTGATGATAGTGATGATGAATATAACCAAGCGTATAGCAATTAAATAATTTACAACTTCCGCTGGAAGATTCATTTCTCCATCAATCTCCCTCGAACTTTACCTTTTCACCTGCCTGTCATTCAATCAATCACATCGATTTGTCTTTTAAATCCAGATATTCCTCTGTCCATCCATCAGTCCGTCCATCTATCCTTTCATCTCTCTGTCGTCCGTCCGTCCATCTACCCATCTATCCATCCGTCCGTTCATCTATCCTTTCATCTCTCTGTCGTCCGTCCGTCCATCTATCCATCTATCCATCCATCCACTCGCAAATGGCTTGCATTTTAATGGGGTCTGAAGTTTCCCTAAAACTCTAAAAATAGCAACCAATCGTTCCACTCGATAGCTTTTAGTGGTTCAAGAAAGAGGGTCATCAGACTGCTCCTTCTTGCCTATGATAGGGTGATGATGATGATGATGATGACGACGATGGTGCTGACGAATCGTCAACAAAAAGATACACATTTTGATAAAAAATATTAATAATATATTACCGTTGTTATTGCAAGTTATCGCCATCTTCATTATCATCGTCATCGTCATTACCATCATCGTCGTCGTCATCGTGGCATCGATGGAGCTATTGGAGCGGCTTCACGGATGACTTGTCCCATTGAAAAATGAATCCAGGTTTCCCGGATCGTTGAGGCGTGAAATTTTATTCTAAATTTTCCGCTTTTAAATCCCCTTTCTCCATTTTTTACGGTGGATCGTGGGACGTAAAATATTCTGAACGACCTTGACCTCGTGTTGACTGACCTCTGTCGAATGTGACCGGACCTAGTTGCATAAAATTATGTACCTGTTGCTAGGAATGACATTGTTCCGGAGTTGTAACTTGTTAATGGTAAAACGTGTATATGCCGTATTTGAAAGCAAAATTAATTAATTGATAAATTGTTCACTGAATAATTTACGACGAAAAGTATTTATTCATGATTTATTCATCAAGGTCAGGTTTCAAGGGAGGTCAGGGTTCGTGTCGTTTGACCCCGAGGGCACCAGGAACGATTTCGAGTATTCCGTCGTAGAGTTCAACATCGACAGAGGAAAGAGAGAGGTTATGATGATAATGATGATGATGATAACAATGATGATGATAGTGATGACGATGATAATAATGATGATATCCGGTGGCTACTATCATGACTACGATGACGAGTGTCACTTGACGGTAATTTTTTTGCTAACCAGTGTCATGACTATCATCACCATCATCACATTGTACCAAGATTTTCCCAATCCGGAAAAACCAATCACCTTATCATAATCATCATCGTCGTCATCGTCGTCGTCATCATCATCATCTTCCATTTGTATCATCACGGTCAATGTGGTCGTTTCAAGTCATTCCGCCGAGTAGCCCGACGACCACGCATTGCCTCAACTGGTCACCACAAAACTTTTAGTCCTCTGTTTATCGTCCACCTTTTTGCCATCTTTTGTCGGGATAAGCGTCACCTTCAGCGTCACCTCGTGATCGTAATCATCATTATCGTTATCTCTATCCTCCTCATCGTCGTCGTCGTCGTCAACTTTTAAGGCCTATTTTTTAAAGTTTCTTATGTTGGTGATGATGATGATTATCAGCAATGAAAAACTCGATGATGAAAACGTCAATGACGAGTCGGTTGATGCGAGGATGTCGATGATGACGACGACGATGATGATGATGATGACGACGACGACTTTTATCATCAGATTGGCACCTGGTACAGCAGAGACGGCCTCACGCTGACCCGGGCGACAGATGACGACAGGCCGACGACGCCGGCGACGCCAACTTCGAACGCCACGAAACTGGTCACCACGATTCTGGTTTGTTTCAGACGACTTTCGATCAGGTTATAACTCCAGTTTACTCCGAGACCTCTGCTCTCTGACCTCTGTCCTCCGTGACCTTTGAACCCCGAATGCGTTTGACCCCGAAAGGAATTTTATCCGTCGGTCGAGCCTCGGGCAAACATCGTCATGTTTTTATTGTCGTCATCCTGGTCGTTGCCATGGCAACGCCAACCAACTCCGTTGGTAACAGGGAGGCGAAAGGAATAGTTATCATCACCGGTTGTGACGAAATGCAATGTTGAGTCGCCAACGTCGTCGTCGTCGTCATCATCGTCGTTTTTGCCACCATGACGCATGTCATCTTCTTTGAACTTTTTTTTTTCGATTTTTTTTCTCCATTTCTCCTTCTGACGTCATTAGTTTCTGTGGCGGGAAATTATTATTCGTGCGTGTTTCTCGTTAAAATCAGTCTTTAAATTTTTATTATTTATGGGTAAAATGTTATTATTATTATTGTTATTATTATCATTATTATCAATATTATTATTAAGAAACTCTGAGAGCATTGAGTAGTTCTATAATAAAATAAATAATATAACCACCCACATCCACCCACCCATCCACGCACCCATCCATCCACCCACCCATCCATCCACCCATCCATCCACCCACACTCCAATTTACAGTCATCTCCCTACCTGATGCTCAAGAAGAAGAGGAACACGGAAAACCCCGACGATACGCTGTCGGGCAACGACAGATACGAGGGCTACTGTGCCGATCTGGCCAAAGAGATTGGCAAACTGGTCGGCTTCAACTACACCTTGAAGCTGGTCGTTGACAACAAGTACGGTACCAGAGTCGAGAACAATCTCTGGAACGGCATGGTCGGGGAGCTGACGAGACAGGTGAGCAATGCGAGGGGTGAGAGAGACCCCGTCCCGAGTCGTTGTCATAGCAACAGGTGATCGTCAGGGATGACAAGAAAAAACCAAACAGGAGTGCTTTTCCAAGAGCTCTAAATTTCCCTCCAATCGTCCTTTTATGGAGTCCAAGACGACGTTTTCGATGACATACTGGAGACGTTTCTCTTTCTGTCTTTCTTTATTCTTCTCCTTATTCTTCTTCTTCTTCTTCTTCTTCTTCTTCTTCTTCTTCTTCTTCTTCTTCTTCTTCTTCTTCTTTTCTGCTGTTGTTGTTGTTCTTGTCCTTCTGTCTGTTTTTTAGCTGCTGATGATGGAGCTGACGATTTAAAGAGATTCACGAATGACTTGTCGTAGCGCCTCTTTTGGCGCTAGAGTTCTCGTGATGAATGTGACTGCTTCAAGTACTTGTTAAAAAATCTCAGTGCTAGTACTGTTTGAGGTAATATTAGTCGAATGTTGAATAAGTGACAGGCAAAAGACAACTCACAGGCGGGGGTCTTTAGTACCCAACCCACTCAGACATCCAACCTAATCCTAACATGGCAAACTTCAAAGTTGTGGCTATGAGTTGTCTTTTGCTTGTCATT
>CM067527.1:2717500-2792500 GCA_034509925.1 Hirudinaria manillensis
TTACATTTTTAATAACATCTTTAATGACATAATAATTTTACTAATATAATAATTTAACAATATAATAATTTAACAATATAATAATTTAACAATGTAATAATAATAATTAATATAATAATTTAATAATAAAATAACAAACTTTTATTACTTCTGAACGGCAATTTGTTGACGAATAACTTCCCCAAAGATAAATTCGATTATTTCAATTTTATTTACTACGCTTGAAGCTGAAAAAAACCCTCGAAAAACTCGGAGGAAAAAAATTCTTTATTTAGAAAAGACTTTTCGTCCTGCGAAAGACGCCCCGGGGAGAGGATGCAAGCCCTCGGGGGAGTCTGGCTCAGCCCTGTGAAAGTAAAGTGGTGAAATAATGGCGCTACCCAGATGGGTGGGGACTGTTTTATGAGAGGGCCGAATGAGTGCCATGACGCCCTTGAGTGTCGTGAGGAGTGGAAAGATTGCAGGTGCTCCTAGATGAACGGCTGCCGTGTTTTTATTTATGGGATGGGGAAATGCATACATCCGGTTTCGCTTTCGAATTAAATTCGTTTGACCTCGACTGGAGATTTTAACTGGGGAATTATCGAGTGGCTAGGATGTCATTTCAATTTTGAAAAGAATTCTTAATCCATATTACTCGAATTGGACTCAAGTTTCCTCATTTAAAATTTTTCTTTTTTTCTAGTTTTTGAAAGAAACTACTTCAAAATATGTTAAATGAATTCTTGCTAAAACGACTAATGGATTTTTATTAATTTTATTTAATTAACCACATCCAAATAAATGAAACGTTATCATGATTTTTTAGCATGGCAAACGGACTGCTCTCGTGTAGATCGCAGTTGTAGAGGTAAAAGAGCGCTACATAAATGCACAACGACATCAATCTTTTGCCATGTACTCACGCATAGTTCCTATATTCCAACGTTTCCAATAGACTTCAAAGATACCAATCTACGAACTGATGTGGAAAAGGATGTTAGAAGCCGACTCGGCCGTCATGGTCAAGACGACGGAGGAGGGCGTCAGAAAGGTCAGAGAGTCAAAGGGCAAGTATGCCTTCCTTCTCGAGTCTACCATGAACGACTACCACAACCAGCGCAAGCCCTGCAACACCATCAAGATCGGCAACAACCTCGACGCCAAGGGGTACGGTGTAGCCACACCTCTGGGGTCAGATCTCAAGTGGGTGCTTTTCGAGTTCGGATTTTATTTTATTTTTGTTTTTCATCGTTTTTTCCTCTGACTCTTTCTTGTTAGAATCGATTATTATTATTTCTTAATATTTTAGTTACATATTTTATTTGATTTTTCGGTATTTTAGTTATTAATACCAGAAATTAAATAAATTTATAAAATTTCAATACGAAACTCGTTTCCCTCCCGCAAAAAAAAATCTAAAATATGTTTAAACAAACGAAACAACCGATCAGATGATTAAGCCAACCCGCGACCCCGGGTTCAAGACCTGACCTGCCTGGGGTCAATGAGGTGCTTCGCAGGCATTTAAGCCGATCCCAATTCAAGAGGTTGCAAAGGCAGCTTAGCCTGGGATTCCCCACAAAGTTCAGCAAAGGTCAACTTGCCACGTGATCTGTGCAAAATGGGGCGTTTGTGTGGAAGATAGGGCGAATGGGTACCACGGTCGAGGGTTGATTAATTACTGTCTGAAAAAAACAAACTACTCCGGAAGTAACGCAGAATATTTCCATCGAATTACTTGAAAGTAGGAAAACAAGAAGGAAAAAAAAAAGATAAAAGACCTTCATAAATTTTTCAAGTGAAACTTTTTTTTAAATTAGATTATTCGCTCGGCTAGCACTCATTCCGATGTCGGAACGGCTTTTATCTTTACATTCGCATGTCCGTCCGTCTGTCCGACTAGGTGTGAAAATAATAATAATAATAATGGTGATAATAGTGATAATAATAATAATAATGGTGATAATAGTAATAATAATAATATGTCATTTATATAGCGCCGTTCGCGTTAGCTACAGGGGCGCTGAAAGTAAATATCCATATATCTATTTATCCCTCAATCTTAAATTAATTAAATAAATAAATCAATCAATCAATCTGTCAGAGAGCAATCAATAAATTCTCTCTCTGTTTCACCTCCAGAGAACCAGTCAGCCTGGCTGTACTACACCTGTTGGAGACAGGTGCACTCCAAAAACTGCACAAGAAGTGGTGGTACGACAAAGGAGAATGCTCCTCTGAGGAGACCAAGGTTAGGGGATTTTCCAGGGCTAAAATTAACTCTCAGACCGACTGCATAAATAAATTAATTAGAAATTAACTGATGCAACTAATCTAAATATTGGTATCGCTATTCCATCTATTGTCATGGACATTGACCTCAAGTTGACCTCATTAAAGGCCCTAATGAGGTCGTTTAAGTAATGCACTCGGATGACCTATGACCCACCTGCTTCGATGCGCTTGATTGGATATTCGATAAAACTCATTCGTCTTCAATGTATTATTATGGCTAACTGGTTTAGTACTGATTGGTAATCAGTTGGTAAAGATCCTATCAGTGCAATTAATTAGGCCAACTATTTTATCAACTATTATCAAGCACCAAGTTTACTTAACAGCTCGGACTTGAAGTTTATACGCTGTGAGGTCCACATAGAGTATGAGTGTGTGTCTGTACGTGTTTGTTTTTGTGTACGTGTGTCTGTGAGTTCGTGAATGTTAACAACATCCTCAGGGGATGAATTGACGTACAATCCATCGAATGTGAAAGACGAGACTGAAATGAATGAACGGGGATGATGAGGATGATGATGAGGATTTGAGGGCAATCGGTTTACGACCAGTGCGTCGGGGTGGCATCGGCAATAAAAACCCCCACCTATGGCCTCTGGTGATGATGATGATCCTGATGCCTGTGATGATGATTATGATGCCGTTCATAGTGATCGCTAGATTAGATATTATCATTATTATTATTATTAAATTACTATTAAGCGATTAAGTGATACTATTAAGATTCTTGATGACTATACCATTATAACCACCGTCATCATCATCATCATCATCACCATCATCGTCGTCGTCGTCATCAACATAGCAGGCTGGTTCATCGACCAAGGGTTCTCTGACTTTGAGCAACGTGGCGGGAATATTTTACATCCTCGTGGGTGGTCTCATCGTCTCCATGGTGGTCTCACTCTTTGAGTACACCTGCAAACACAGGCCCAGAAAGTTCAGGAGGAAGGTTGTCTTGAAATACCTTTAAATATATATTTATATACATATTTTTAAAATATATTTTTAATTTAATTATTTATTATAAGTTATCAAATTATATTTTTTAAATATGTCATAATTAAAATATGTTCTTGAAAATATATTTATACTAGTTTGAGTAACTAACAATTTTAAATTTTAATTTTAAATAAATAAATATAATGTAATTAATTTTTTTTATTTATAATATATAATTATTTAATTTTATATTTATTTTTTAATTAATTAAATAATTAGAAATTATTTTGTTTTTAATAAAAAATAAATAAATAAAAACATTTACCAGTAAAGATTAAATTTAGAGATATTAAACATGATATATTATATTATATTATATATTTAACAAAATTTGTTACATTATAATTATTTAAATAAAATTGTTTTAATCCAAGGATTTATTTATTTTTAACGATATATTTCTTTTAAACTTGTTTTCCACACTTCCCTGCCTCTTTCATGCCCCGGATCACATCCCACCCATCCACATCACACCCATCAACACCCCACCCAAATCCACCCCAGACCACACCACCCTAAAGCACCCAATTTAAGAGTCATTATTTGTTGCTTTCATTCACTTAACCGTTCCATCCATCTGCCAAATCGTTTTATAATATCGTTACATCATCTCGCGGGTGCGATTATATTATAATATGATTTTAATTTTTTTTTTTTTTGCAAATTCGATTTAATTTCAACCTTAAATTCCCCTTAAATTCCTAAATTGTTCTCGTGTGACCCGATTGCTTTAGATTTCATTTTTATGAATTTAAATTTTTAAATATTTAAAAAAGATTTAATTCCAAATTAATTTTAATTACTTAATTAAGTAAGTAAGTAACTTGTCAATCGACGTTCTAATCCATTTTTAATATTTCCTTGTAGCATCGGTGTATCGTCATCATCATCACCATCATAACCACCATCATTATCACCATCATAGCCATCATCATCACCATCATAACCATCATCATCGTCATCATAATCTTCAGAACGTGGAGTTCATCCAACCTTCAAGTCTCGTGACGGTGTCATCAGCCCAGTTCGAGGAAAGATTCTACGTTCCCCACTTCCAAGTCTGACGGTTCAAGTCCTGCTGTAGGCCAAGGCAAGGCTCGATGGACGGACGGACGGATGGATGGACGGATGGATGGATGGATGGACGGATGAATTGAAAGATGGATTTAAAAAAAAAAAAGGTTGAAAGATGGATTGAAAGATGGACGGACGAATCCAGAAGAGCTGTCATTCTCCACCTCTCCAACGTTTTCAACCTTCTCTTACCTCAGCATTTCATCCTTTTGCTCGGCTCCCATCGTCTTTTTACGGCGTTTGAAATATTTTTTGGATGAGCCGTGGAATGTCCAACGTATTTGACTTTCGCGTCATATCGATTAATATTCATGACTTCGATGTCAAATGACATTCGTGGCGCGTCAAACGACATCCAAGTCATGTCAAGAGACATTCACGGCACGTCAAATGACTTCTTGCGATGTCAAACGACTTGCACGTCAAGTCAGATTAATGTCGTCCTGACGTCAGTTGCACGTCATGTTGACGTTGATGGCCCCGGCATGATTTGTGTTCGTCATCTTTGTTTAATTCTTTCTCCTTTCTTTCAATCCTTTACTTTTCAATAAATGTCATCGCAAAGTTTATGACATGAAAGTTTATGACATCCTAAAATGTTACAATTAATTACTTTTTATTAGACTTTATGTTTCTAACATTTATTATAAATTTCTATTATTATTATTATTGATATTATTATTGTTGTTAATATTATTATTATTATTATTATTATTATTATTACCATTATAATTAACTTAATCTGGTTCTAAAAAGTAAAATCCCCTCCTTTATTAAATAAAATGAAATTTATAAAATAAATGATAACAAATGATATTTTTAAAAGCCTGATTGTCGAATTATGAATATTTAATTTTATTAACTCATTATAAATTAATTAAAACTTATCTCGAATAATTATCTAATTGGATCAGTCTATTATCGCCTGCTTGACATCGTATCACGTGATTCTCTCAAATGGGCTTCAACAGATTCATTTCGTTGTCAATTATCGTTCTTTGGTTGATAACCGTGGCTTGGAATTTCCCAATTTACACAGTTTCGTATTTTTCAGTTTCGATTTCCGGTAACGATTACATGTTGCTGTTGTTTCCAAATTCCCGGTTAAAGTTATCTTTTCGAATGTAAGGATTAAATACCTATCAAGATGTCATCCGTCATCGTCGTCGTCATCATATTCATCATCATCGTCGTCGTCATCATCATCACCGCCGTCATCTACCGACAAAGCCAGTAAAATATTTATAAAATTATATTATATTATATTACTAAAATTGTTTGAAAAGATTTTAAAAGATTTTTTGTGCCGTGTTGTCTCGATTTATAAAGTTTAATTTTTCGAATTTCAGTGAAATTTCAATCAAATTTCAATCGGATTTCAATCGGAATCGATCAATCAATCCTCCAATATTTTGTATTACAACTTTAATTGTGCGGTAATTTCGTCTTTTTTGGAATAAATATCTTTTCAGACAACATTTCGCGTCAGGTTAGATTCAAAAGTCACAAATATTAAACTCTGATAACGTCATCATTATCATCACCATGATTTTCATCCTCGTTATCGTTATTATCATTATTTTTTAATTTTTATTAGAATTATTAAAATAAATTATCATTATTATTTAAAAAACCTATTACTATAATAATATATCATTATCATCATTATTATTTTTGAAATTATTATTATAATATATTATTATTATAATTATTATTTCTAATTATTATAACTCACTATTCTTAAACCTCAAACTTTACAAAATTATGCCTCCTTCCTAAAAAAAAACAAAAACTTAAAAATAAATTAAATTTAAAATATAAATAAAATTATTTTCTCATAAAATTTTCTTCTCGGTTTCGCTTGTCGTGGCCAAAACGAAATTCGTTTTTGGCATTTACGTTGTTGCCCGCCATCACGTGAACTCCCTCTGCCGACATTTTGTGCCAGGAATTTTCCAGGAGATCCATTAGATTTGCACGGAGCAAGAGAATTCTCTTCCTTGCGAATAAGTTTTTCGACCGAAAATATTTTTAAAGCGAATAAATAAATAAATAATAAGAAATTATTTTCTTTTTTTTTCAAAAATATATTCCGTAAAATTATTTAAGTTTGTTTATTATTTTATTACGATTCATATTATAGAATTGTGATATCAGATTATGATACTGATACTGTCGTATGATAGCTATGATATTGTCATATCATTACCCATCATATTATCACAATATTATAACAATATCATAACGACCATACCATAATAACTGGGATATTATAATTATATTTATTTTTAATATTTAATTTAATAAAAAATATCTGATTAAATCCACCCAAGAACATTTCCATAAAGGTAAAGTCCATATTACATCGTAAGCTGTGTTATTTAAGATTTTATATAATTAATTGCAATTGAAAAGTAGTTAATTATTATTATTATTATTATTATTATTATTATTATTATTATTACTTATTATTATTATTATTATTATTATTATTATTATTATAATTACTTATTATTATTATTATTATTATTACTTTTAAAATACTAATATTACGTTTTATAATTATTTATAACTGCTTATAATTATAAAACGTAATATTAATATTTTAATAATACAATAATTAATAATTACTTACCATTTTATTGTAATTATTTATAATTTAATTATAATTACCAATAATTACGCAGTTAATTAATTCTGGTTAATTGAATCGATTGCACGGAGGAGTTGATAAGGGAAGCTTTCAGAAGTCAATCGATAACAGGGATTGGAAAAGAAAATTGAAATTTTTTTTTTTATTTTATAATAAAAATAATAAAAAATAATAACAATTAATTAATAAATTAAACTGAAAATATAATGGAAATAGAATATTAATCTCAAAAATAACTTTAATATGTCCTCAATAATAATAAATTATTTTAAGAATTAAAATGTAAAAATGAATTTTAATTCTCCAAAATAATATTCTTTTCTGCTTCAAAAAAAAAAAAAAATTTTGAACTTTCTTTCTCTCGAAATTAATCCTCATTTTAATCAACATTTCCTAGAAATATGTTTCTTTCTGTGTTTAATAAGTTATTTCATCAGTTCTATTAGCGCTGCTGCTGCTGTCGTCTCAGTCGCCGATGTCGTCGTCGTCGATGTCGCCGTTGAAGTAACGGTTACAACATCCAAAGCACTCTTTCTTTAAAGTAATTCGTTTATTTCCAAAGACAAAACAAACAGGTCCACGTTGAAACAATTGGACTCTAATCTCCTCTCCTATCCACATCCTCCGACGATTACAGATCAATCAATCAACCAACCAACCAATCAATCAATCAATCATTAAATCAACAACAAATTCAGTCGATCAATCAATCAATCAACGCCTTTCAACCACTGATTGACCCCAAAAGCCTCTCCACCTCCTTCACTGCTTCGGAAGATCGGCAGTGGAATCGACTTGTTCCACGGTCAAAGTGTATTTTTTCTGGAGGTTGTTGACACCACAATCGACGATTTTAATCTTCTTGGAAGGCCAACTGGTGTCTTCCAATGTTTCGACCTCGTTTATAGTTTTCACGTTTTTCTGTATGGATTATCAGATTACAATGTCATAATTATTATTATATTATATTATATTATATTATATTATATTATATTATATTATATTATATTATATTATATTATATTATATTATATTATATTATATTATATTATATTATATTATATTATATTATATTATATTATATTATATTATATTATATTATAATTAGTTAGCGATTAACGAGGAATAAGATTTAATAATAAGAAAAATATCAACTAACATATCCTCGAATGACTTTTCCAAAGACCACGTGCTTTCCGTCCATCCACCTGGCCGGAACGAGGATGATGAAGAACTGTGATCCGTTCGTGTCCTTGCCCTTGTTTGCCATGGAAACCATTCCAGGTGACCTGTGGCTCAGGATGAACTGTTCGTCGTTGAACTTCTCGCCGTAGATGCTGGCACCTGGATTTTCAATCAATCAACCAATCAATCAATCAATCAATCAATCACTCCACACAATCCAGTCAATCTTTTTCCGCCCTATTCATCTGTCAGTTCAACCCAAAGACTTCCAATTCAGTCAACCAATCAACCAATCAATCATCCAAGCATCCAGCAAGCCAACCATGCATCTTTCCATCCATCCAACCTTACCTCCTGTTCCGTCTCCTGCTGTGACGTCACCCATCTGGATGACGAAATCCTTGACAATCCTGTGGATGGGGGTGTTTTTGTAATGGAGGATTGGTTGCTAAAAAAAATAAAAATGGAAATTAAACTGAAATATATTGAATTAATTTCCTTTTATTAAATTAATTTGGCTAAAATGGTTGGAAATTCAATATAAAATGATTTATGTCCACTCCTCATATAATTACCAAATTAATTACTAAACATTACTTACAGATTAATAGAGTCACAATATTAATAAACATTATTAAAAACCAATAATAACAGCAAATAATAAAAACATAATTACCCACTACCAACGTCATTACTACCATCCTACTCCTCTTCATCATCATCATCATCTTCTTCATTATCATCACCGTCATCACCATCATCGTCTCCAGCATCAACCACTGATTGACAATCGCAACCCACCTTTCCGCGCTTATAACCCTTGACGATGTTGACGAAGTTCATGACGGTCATAGGGGCGCTGTCCCCAAAGAGGGCGACTTCGAATCTGCCCTTCCACGGCTGTCCCGGGCCGAGATAGTCCTTGACCTCCACGTCGAACCACGCCTCTTCGGTCACCGTAAAGTTCGACTTCTCCTTGTCCGCCACCGATTGACCTTTGGCACAGAGGGCACAGGTCAGGAAGGAACCGATCAGAAGGGCAATCACCGTTCTCATGTTGTTCTTCTTGTAAATTCTTGATGAAAATATCTCTAGCGAGAGATGAATTGTTCATTAAAAACCGTGTAAGGCTGGAGAGTTAAAGAATCACTCTGATTGAATTGATTGAAACAACGTCAATCAAATCAATCAAAACCAATCAAAGCCATTTTGTTCGAAGCATCCTCAACAAAGAAACAAACCTTTAACGAAGCTTGGAAACTGTCAGACGCCAAACAAAAACTCTTCTCTTCCTCAGTCCTCAGTGAGTCCAAAAGCTGAGAATCTTCAGCCTAAGATGTACGGCCTATTGTGGCCACTGCTTTTATAACCTACGGATCTCTTTCGACGTGTTGAGACCACGTGTCGAATCGTACTCGTGTCGCAACACCTGTTCCCGCGCTGACTCCTCAGACGAGTGTAAGGCGCGGATTTCAGGAAGCGAATCTGCAGGTGGTTGAACAGGTGATAATGATGATGATGACGACGATGACGATGAGAGCGGTGATGATGGTGATGATGATAGTATTGGTGATGACGACGACGATGATGACTGAATAGCATTAAATAACATCGGCATAAAACAAATTTCTTCGTTCAAATATTGAGATATTTGTAATTTAAAACATCATAATTTGTGTAATTAAATCATAGAATTTAATGGAAATTTGTTAATAATTATAAATTTATATTAATTCAACTGCAATTATTATAGTTATTATAATTACCAGTTAGGCAATTAATTATTAATAATTAATGTCATAATTAGTAATAATTAATGTTAGACATTGTTATTATTGTTGTTTTATTATTATTATTATTATTATTATTATTATTATTATTATATTCATCATCATCATTATTATTATTATTATTATTATTATTATTATATTCATCATCATCATTATTATTATTATTATTATTATTATTATTATTATTATCACAATTTGCGGGAAACATTAACAAAATAAAATGGTATAATTGTTAAATTGTTTGAAACCAAAACAAATTCCAGAAAAAAACTTTTTTTAAACAAAAGTAAAAAATGTTGGAAAGTAAAATGCAAACGTTGGAAAGTAAGCCTTCTGTCACTGAGACTTGAACTCGGAGAGTGATGATGGTTCTGTGATCTTATCGCGGTAATCATCATCATCATCAACATCATTGCCATTTTGGAGAGTGAGTGATTAGAGGAATGAATGAGTGAGTGAGTGACTAAAGAAATGAATGAGTGAGTGAGTGACTAAAGAAATGAATGAATAAGTGAGTGAGTGACTAAAGAAACTAATGAGTGATTAGAGGAATGAATGAGTGAGTGAGTGACTAAAGAAATGAATGAGTGAGTGAGTGACTAAAGAAATGAATGAATAAGTGAGTGAGTGACTAAAGAAACTAATGAGTGAGTGAGTGAGTGAGTGAGTGAGTGAGTGAGTGAGTGAGTGAGTGAGTGAGTGAGTGAGTGAGTGAGTGAGTGAGTGAGTGAGTGAGTGAGCGACTAGAGGAATGAATGAGTGAAATATTATCGATCAAAACGTAGAGAGTATTCTCAGCTGCAACAGATTGCAGATGACGTCGCAATGTGATATCAGGATCGATGTGAAATCGAATCTTAAATTTATGGCGACGATGACGTCTTGTGCGTCAATGATCATCGCTGGGATGTCATGCACATCGTCATGCCGATATTTCTTGGGTAATAATGATAATGACGGCGATTATGATGATGACAACGACGATGGTGATGATGATGAGGATGAGGACGATGATGATGATGACTAGGGTATGAAGAGAACGGAGATGGATGATCCATTAGATAACACGTGTTCCACGTGAACCGCGACACAACAATCAGGTCACGTGGTTGCTTATAAGTCAAGGTTATCTTTGTTCAAGGTCTGGATTATTTATTAATTTGATAATTATTCGTGCAATTATGAAATTATTTCAAGAAAAGAATATATAAAAGAGGGCATGTTATAATGGAGGAATATGACGCGTATTTTTATTTGGGTTTTAACGAGTTATTATTATTATTATTATTATTATTATTATACTTAAATAGTTTTTAAAATTAAACAATGACATTATAATATTATTACATAACATTATTATTGCTTTCGTTTCTCAAATTCCTATAAATTTTTATATTTAAAATTACCGTTTGATTAGAAATGGCGCCTGATATTATTTCTGGAAATTCCCAAAATGGCCGCTTTTGTGAATGAGTTTCGTTGAAGTAAAATTTAGAAAATATTTTTATTTCCATGATTTAAGCGACAAAGAAGGAAAAATGAGGTGAAAATGCTTGAAATATTCGCGGCTGAAATTCTACTTTCAGATGATCGATGAAGTCAACATTCAGCCATTTTTTTTTTTTTGCATTTGTTCGTTAATTTCACAAAATTTCTCTGAAATTTTACAGAATTTTGTTTAGTCACAAGAACCTAATTATACGTGTATTTCACTACAAAGGATTATAATTTCTCCTAATATAATTAAATTTAATTAAATTTAATTTATTAATTGCTCGTAAATATTTTAAGAACTAATTAATAAATCAAGTCTATTCGAGTTATTTCTGAGAAATTATTAGGAATCTTCAAAATAGACTCTCATTCAGGAAAAAGATGTTCATTTCATTTTCTAACTTTGCGCCGAAGTGGCCACATAAATATGAATATAATTATAATTACAATTATATTTATAATCAATAATTATAATTACAATTACAATTATAAATAAAATAATAACATAAATATTACTCGTAATCGGTGTAAAGCTATTTCCACCTCAAGAAGAGACAATAATTTTCGTTAAATCAACACTTCCACCTGGCGACCGCTTCGCAAACAGTTTTCTTATCTCATCGAATGTTTTAGAAATAATTTTGATTCATTAATTTCTACTATGTTTAATGTTATATTAATTATTTATTAATGTTAATTATTATTTATTACTATTATGTTTATTATTATATTAATATAATAATAAGATTATATTAATATAATAATAAGATTATATTAATATAAGAATAAGATTATATTAATATATTATATTCATTATTTATTAATATTATATTTATTATTTATTAATATTATATTTATAATTTATTAATGTTAATTATTATTAAACATTTATTTATTTGATTAAATACCGTGTCGTGCGACATTTAATTTACAATGTCACACTATGTCATGACATTAACACGTCATTTTAGTACTTAAATATTTTTCACGGCGATGGAGAATGGTTCAAACCAGGCCTTGAACTCCCGGACTTTGGATGATAACAAAATAAAATTTTAAGAAGATAATATAAAGTAATACAAACTAGCACAAACAAATACAAAAGAATACAAAGAAATACAAAAGAATACAAACGAATACATTAGCACGGATGTTATCGCGTGTCGATTCGTCCTACTACCTATGAGAACGAAATTCATACTGAAAGGAGAATTGAAAATGAATGAATATTATTTATTTATTGGACTGCAATTTGTCATCCATTTGTTTACGGCTTTGTTTTGAAGATATTCACAGATATTTACAGGTATTTGTGGGTATTCATAAGCATCAATTACTGTAATTACTGTTGGTTTAGTCGCAGAAAATGTGCCAACAAAACAACTTCACAAAGACATACAATACAAACAAATTGTAGGCCGTGAACATGAATACTTCCTTAATATCATGTCGCAATTTGTTGACATTTACAAATTAAGAATGAATTTTGAAAATAAATATGAAACATACGTGGCAACTGGTATTGTTTGAGATACTATTCCACCCCTAATGCGTATGGATCGGTGATACTGAATGAGGTGCGATATTGCTAACATTCACTCGGCATCACCATAGTCATCATCATTATCATCATCATCATCGTCGTCGTCATCGTCGTCTTTATTACGTCATCTCAAACAAAGGAATCGAGGTGAACCAGCTTGTGCCAATCACAGGTGAGACGCCCCTCTCCAACCGCACTTCACGTCCCACGATCACCTGACTATTTCGCTCTTTTATTGACATCTCCATTCTTTCTCTTCTTCTTCTTCTTCTTCTTATTATTATTATTATTATTATTATTATTATTATTATTATTATTATTATTATTATTATTATTATTATTATTATCTCTCTTGAGAGGGAGACAGGGAGATAATGCCTTGGGAGAGAGCAGGTGCAGCCAAGAAGACGTATTAAGAACTCACCTGCATTCAGAGGAGCTTGGATAAACCTCGCACCTGGCTCACTAGAGTGAATCAGCTGGCTCGTCAACCACACGCACGCACGCACACACGCACACCGTTTCTTAATATCTCCTATTTGAGTCACATCCCTCACCCACACATCCATTCATCGCCCCGGAGGAGAGGAGGAGAAGGGGTTGGTTCGGGTGGGTTGAATGGGTGGGTGAGTGGGTGGATCAGAGTTGGCGCCAGGTGAGTACAGCCATAAATAATTCAAAGATAAAACAACGACAAACAAAGCTCAGTAGACAGCAAGATCGCAGTTGTACGGAGAGACGCCAGGAGAGAGAATTACATCGTGGACGATAATAGGTGAACACGTGTGTGAAGCTGTCAACAAATGAATTTAATAAAAAAACTATTCATTTATTAAACGCTTGCAACTCAATTTATTAATAAATACATTTATTTATAATAAATTACATTACATTAAATTATTAATTTATTTTAGTAAATTTATTTATAATGAATTAAATTGGGTATTAAAATAAATATAATAAATGTTTTTTTTTTATTTTGATTTTATTTAATAATTCAATTTAATTTATTAATTTGAATTTTAAATTCATTTATAATCTTCTGCCTTTTTCAAAGGCAATTCGTTTGGAACACAAATTCTGTTTACATTATCGATCGAGCAATGGGTGTTTCTGGCTGTTATTATTATTATTGTTATTATTATTATTATTATTATTATTATTATTATTATTATTATTATTATTATTATTATTATTATTATTATTATTATTATTATTATTATTATTATTATTACCATTATTATTATGGTTAAAATACAATTTTATTTGACGATTCTAAACCAGGGCGTTGTTGTCGCTGTTGTTGTTGTTGTTCTAAAATTGTTACGTCAGTTGTTCGAGAAAAAGTTGTTGCTTGGAAATGATTTAGGAATTGGGTTCTTCAACAGAAATTAACCTCCATCCTCCATCCCACCCAAACATCCACTTACCCACCCATCCATCCATCCATCCACTTACCCACCCAAACATCCACCACCCATCCATCCATCCACTTACCCACCCACCCATCCATCAATACATCCATCCATCCATCCGTCCGTCTCCTTAGGCAGCACAGTTTAAAAGCCCCTGAAACAACTTCAATCTCCATTAAACGCACAGAACACGACGTCGTCTTCGTCCTCCTCCTCATTTCGATTGCTGATTGATCGTCGATTGTTGAACGAAAAAAGAAAGAAAGAATTATTTATAATTAAACGAATTATTAAAATAAAAACGAAAAAATATTTTCCCTTTCCTGATTTTAATTTTAAATTTAGCCTCAGTTTGGAAGGTTAATAATCTCCAGGGTCGAGTGTTCGAATCTCGGCTCGTCCAACATTGTCGGATCTTTGTTGTCGGATTATCGTTCTCGGGAAGTATCGACTTTCGTCGGAATTAATTATCTATTTACCTTTATTAGTGTTAATTAAACTCAGAAAAAGGATTATAACACCCTAATATTGTTGTCGTTGGCTGGAAACTATTGTTGTTGACACATTCTGTTGATATTGTTGCTGTCAACGTTTATTGTTCTCTGAATCTTTCCCATCCACCCACCCATCCACCTACCCACCCACCCATCCATCCGTCCATCCATCCATTGTGAATGTAACGTTTCCATCGGTTTCCAAGAAAATCTATGAGCCGATCGAGACCTGTCCATAAACAATATGGCGGCAGCAATAATGAAGCACGACGACGCGCACAAAGACAACAACCACGACGACAACAACAGCTGCGGCACCAGCAAAGAACAGAAATGGTCACGTGACAAAGAATCCACGGAGGGCGATAATGGAGCAGAATTGGATGTCGGTACCTCGTGCGAACCTATCGACGTCGAAGGTTGGTGTTCTGTCAATATTTTGATGTCGACGACGATGATGATAACGATGATGATGATGACGATGATGACGACTGTGTTGATGATGGCGGTGGTGGTGATGATGATGATATTATGGATGACAAGACGATGGTGCATAGGAACATATAATTAACATTAGCGATAATGACGAAAGTGGTTGTAATGATGATGATGATGATGATGATGATGACGATGGTGGTGATGATGACGACGACGATGGTGACGTCATTCAAAATGGATGTATGTGCGAACGGCTTGGTTGTCATTGACAACACTCCCATTGATGGACGAGGCAATTGTTTCCGCATTTGGCGGAACGAAGCAGACGACGATATTTATTAAGTAAATAACGAATTAATTAATTATTTGTAAAAGTAATTAATTAAATTAATTAAAATATTTTTTTATGAATTCTCACAAATGGTTTTTAATATTCGAAATAAATACAATAATAATAATTTTATCAACGTAATATCGTCGAAATAATGTAGGAAATAAATAAATAAAAGATTAATTTTTGTTTTTTCGCTTAAATAAACAAAAATATTCCCGGAAAATATAACACATTGAGCGCGTCTCTAGCCTTTGATGACGTCATGTGCAGTTAACACAACAACAACAACATCATCATCAGCACCACCATGGATCGAGCGTAACTTGAATTCTGAAACTAATTTTTCAACCGGAATATCGAACCATTGAGGAGAATAAACAGAGATTTTGAGCAAAATATTCGAAGGAATTTACTGAATTTGAAAGAAATTAGCAAGAAATTTGGGCTTTAATCGGGTTTTATTCCTGTCTGCGATATGAGTGCCTAATCTGCCAGTTGGAATGGAGTCAATATTAACCATTTTCAAGCATTTCATACTCGGTTATGATGATGACGAAGAAGAGGAATTGTATGCCTCAACAAGTACAATAGATTATAAATTCATTTACTGTAATAAATGTAATCCAATTCAAGTAATCACAATTGTCTATACAATTATTGATTATTATTCTGACATAATGGGCATAATTTAGCGTTTTAAATAAATACACTTAAATATAATTACACGATTGATGACCGCCTAATTATAATGATTACAGTAATTATAATATATCTAAATAAAAACATTATTATTTCAATTTTGATAAAATCTCCTCAATTTTCGACAGACGTTGACAGCGAGTCGTCATCGCTCCACAAAATGGCTTCCGATAGCGAGGCAGAATCGAAAGTCGTGACTTCTGAACCCAGAGTTCAACTCGTGCCCCTGTCGACCGGCGAGAACTCGAGGGGCGAAGAGGTCAAGAAAAGGTCAATTTCAAGGTCGTCCGACTACGAGAAGCTCGTACCAAACGGGTTCGTCAGCAGAGGAGATGCCCTCGACAAGAACAATACGTCAAGAACCACCAGCAGCAACAACAACGACAACAACAGCAACAACAACGCCGACGACAGCAGCAGCAGCAGCAGCGACGACGACGACGATGTCGTCGCGACAAAGACGGCAGCCAAGGAAAACAGTCCTAACGTCAGAAGAAAGCGAAACTTCGGCTGGAATTGGATGAACGGCTCGAACGAGGCGCACTTCCGTGCCAGTCGTCCGTACGACGTCGACGACGACGGCGGCGACGGCCCTCTTCCCAAGGAGGATGAAGACTGCGAAGATGAACAGGATGTGGAAAGAGACGGCGACTACGAAGAGCACTATCAGAGATACGTCAACGTTGACGCCAACGTCCGTCGGAAGGGCAACACATACTACGTCAACGTGGCCGGAAGCGACGATCCGATTGGTCGCGACGGGGACATGGACCGCCCACCGGAGGCCAGGGAAAGCCCAGCAGATGGTGACAAGTTCGTTCTCTTCGAAGACGAAAGCTACGACGACGACGACGACGTCAGCGTCCGAGGCGGTGAGGATAACGACAACGTGACGCGTCACGAAAAAGCCGGTGACGGTGACGTCATCGGGGCGAGTCCGGAAATCGAAAAAGGAATTCTCTGTCCGACCGGAAGCGGAAATGGAAAAGACGACGACGACGGCATGAGCCGTGCGGTCGGCGACAGCGTCCTCGGTCGGCAAAGGGCCGGCGACGGTCCGGAAAAGACGGCGACAGAAGCAGGAGGCCACGGGTTCGATGAGAGACTCGACAGCGATGACGTCATGAGGCTGAGAAGGAACGACGTGGAAGAGTTCCAGTTCTCTGACGTCACCGGGGATTTCCAGACCTACGACCAATCGGAGGCCGGGGCAGCCATCGACGTTGCCGACAAGAACGACAAAGGCTACAACGATGACGATGATGATGATTACGACGATGACGATGATGGCGGTGATGATGATTATGATTATGAATATGATGACGGAGGTGCCGATAACGACGACAGTCCGAACGTGGTGGAGATCCGTGATGAAGCCGACAAACCGGATGTCTGGAAAGGAGTTCCAGAATGCAATGAAGAGATTCCAAACAGTACGAACATCATCATCACCGTCCTTCACTCACCTCATCATTGCTTCTACGATGACGACGACAACGACGATGATTACGGAGTTGATGATGATGACGATGATAATGACGATGAAAACGAAGCCGACAGTCGTAACCTCCGCGGTGCTGATGATGATATTGATGATGACGGTGGTGGTGATGGAGGTGGTGATGGTAATGATAATGGTGATGTTGACAAGCCTGGTGAAGATAAACTCGTTACTGGAGGTCACTGCGATGATGATGACAACGATGTGGCCGGTGATAATGCTGGTGATGATGACTATGGCGGTGATACCAGACGTGATAACTGTGCCGACGACAAACGCTCTGATGACGTCGGTGGTTATCACTTCGCCGGAAACGAAAAATATGGAGAAGTCGATGTCGCTGGCGATGGTAACCATGGTGATAGCCATAATGATGCCGGAGGTCATGACGATGACGACGACAATGATGATGACGGTCATGATGACGATAATGATGATGACGACAACAACAGACAATGTGCAACACGTGAGGATGAGGACGAAGTGAAGCTGGAAAAACAGGCAGAGTTGATTTTCCATCAAAGCGTCCATGATTATGATGATAGTCGCGTCGGCGATGATAATGATGATGGTGGTGATGATGATCTCAACAAACACGGCGACCAAGAGAAACACAGTCATGATGACGATGCGGAAAAGCATGGTCATGATAGTGATCGTGAAAAGAAGGGTGTTGATGATGATCTTAGAAGGCCTGTTGATGGAAAAGATGATGATGATCTTGCAAAACCAGGCGATGATAACGATCTCGGAAAGAGTGGTGTTGATACTGATGACCCTAGAAAGGTCGGTGATGATAGTGAAATCCATCGGAAAATGGAATCCGTCAAAAAGGTTCCACCAGTACCGGCGGAAAAACCCAAGCTGAAGATCCGTGGAGCTCTGAATGCCAGGATGGCGTCAGAGGATCTGGAATCGAAGCGAACCTCGTTCCGGAAAGGTAATTGTGTCCTATTATGATAATTGATTAATTTATTAATTTATTCACTTGTTCATGATTTATTGATTTATTCAGTGGTTATCGTTAATTTTTACTTCGGTTGATAAATTACATCCTCAAGCTGGAATATGTTAATCGAAGGAACGACTTTGGAAAATAATATTATATTAATTACTATTTATTAGATATTCCAACTGTTTCAACCACCACCATCATCATCATCATCGTTCTCATTATAATAATTATGATAATCAATGATTCCACTCGAAAAATGGAACGAGACGAATCAATGTCCGCCCATGTACACAGAACAAACATAAAAGGTCAAGGGTCACGGGTCGCTTTGAGTAACCCTTTGGTTACGGGGAAATGACCACGATGACCTTCCATCACTATCATTATCGACGTCATTGTCGTCGTCGTTGTCATCATCATCATCATCATTCTCATCGTCGTCATCATTCTCATCGTCCTCATCGTTGTCATCATCATCATCATCACCATCATCGTCATCATCATCATCGTCCTCATCCTCATCGTTATCATCACCATGATGTTATTGTCAACATCGATTCATCGATCAAAATCGTACAAAGGGCCTCACGAGCTGCACGTGCAGAAGAAGCAATTTATTTATGGTCGTCATCAGGGTCAGGATGATTGTGCCGATGATGACGACGATGACGATGAATATGGATTATTATTATTATTATTATATATTTTATTATATAATTATTATATATTTCGTTGGAATGAATACTATGTAATTATATGATAATAATAATAATGATGGTAATTATTATTATTATAATAATTATTATTATTATCATAAACAATAGCTCTTGTTTTTAGAATATGATTTAAAAATCGTAAATTTAACAATTCAATTTCTCTATTTTCGACAATAAAAACTTTTTAATTCCAGGAATTTGTTGTACCGAACCTCAGCATGCACTGGAAATCCTAAGGACGAGCTATAAATTGCGTACGTCCGTATATAATTTTGTTTCGCTATAATTATGCCCGTAATTATAATAATAATAAATATTCAATGAACTTAATATACGAGTAATTATAATAAATATTTAATCAATAATATGTTTTATCTTGTAAATGATTTGGTTTATTATGGAAATCAAAATTGGTATTGTCACCGATGTTATTATAACTAGATGGTTATGTCATTATGCAAATCATTCGTGTTATTATATTTACGAGCAGTAATTTCATTCAGCAATTTTGATAATTAATAAAATTATAAGTTAATTATGATATTATTATTAATTATGCAACAAAATTACGATCACGACTCATTTACATATTCAGATGACGTAACCAGAAGATCGACAAAGTCCATTTGTGAGCATGCAAAGTTTAAATTTTCTGAACAATTACAAATAATAAATATATAAATAATAAATAAATAGATTATAATTAATTTTATTATGCTCATTTCAACGAAATCACTGAAAGGATGGATTGACGGTTGAGAGGATGAATGGATGATTGACTAGCGGGTTGATCTGCTTCCCATATTAAATTCGCCAGGGGGGCCGTCATCATCATCATCAATCATCAATCGAACGTGTGATCTTTATCTGATAAACCTCTTTCCAGTAATGCATTCCGCATGTTCGTACCGGAAATTCCGACCCGAATTTAAATCCGGGTTGTCCCACTCCAGGTATGATTAGGTGAACTGCAAATAGGAAGCAGAGAGGTTGCCAACTTGATAAATTAACCTCCAATACCACCCCCTGCAGTTAGCAGGCAATATTTGATATTACAAATGATGTGCTTATCGTCGCCATCGTCGTCGTCGTCGTCGCCATCAATATCATCATCGTTGTCATCGTCTTAACCAATCATCAAACTGCATTTCACACGTACACTTTCACAAGTTTTGGTTTTGTTGGTCACCGGAGATCCTAGGTTGAATTGGGACGTTGAATTCTGATTGAACGAATTCTGATTGAACGAATGCTGATTGAAAGAATTGATTGAAAGAATTGAAGATTGAACGAATGCTGATTGAAAGAATTGATTGAAAGAATTGATTGAAAGAATTGATTGAACGAATGCTGATTGAAAGAATTGATTGAAAGAATTGATTGAAACTGCCCTCAAAAAAAGGACTTTCCAGGTCTCATATCTTTGTCTTCTTCGCGTTAAACCTGAAATCGATTGTAATCCCCTCTCTTTTCCATCAGCTCTATCTCCCCCTCTCTCTTCCTTCCTTCATTCCTTCCTTCCTTCCTTCCCTCTTTCTCTCGTCATTCATTCCGGTCGCATTTATCTCCATTAGCTCCGTATCCATAGTAACATAGAATGAAAAACAGAGGCTTCGGGATGGACTGGAGACGATGATTCAATGGAATCCATTTGCGTTGTGGAATTGTAGACGGAATTGAGGGTATCATGAGGTGTGGATTGATTGTTGGATGGGTTGATGGATTGATGAACGGACGGAGGGATGGAGAGGTGGACAAATGAAGAATGGATTGAGAAATGTGGATGGTGATTGATACGGGAAACCGTCTTTTTCAGATAGCGATGATATTATGATGACTGTGTATTGTCAGGATGATGATGACGGCGGTGGGTGATGATGATGGTGATGCCGATGGTGGTAATGATGATGATGATGATGACGACGATGATGATGAATTTAAAGTCCACTTTTGTTTTCCAGGGACCACCGTGGAACGACCTAAAAGAGTAACAGGTTTGGTGATGATGACGATGATAATGCTGATGATAGCGGCGTCGATGATGATAATGATGCTGGTGATGACGATGATGATCTAAAGACGACTATGATTATGGAAACGATAATGATGATGATGATTATGACGACGACGACGACTGTGATGAGCCCGATATCATGGATTTAGTTTCAGGAATCAGTTGGGCAGCTGATACGGGCACCTGCAAGTCGTTGGACACCCAAATCTACTCTGGAACAAATAGACTCTCAGGTAAGGGTGTCAAGGTCAATACCCTCGTAAGTGATTGAAGGTCGTTCTAAGGTCGTCAGTACATTGAGCATGGAATGAGTTGGAATTTATCATTATAATGATATTATATTGACATTTAAGTTGTAATGATTCATCATAATTATGCTGTTTAAGCATTGTAATTGTGAGTTTTGTTTTATTATGGTTAGTAAATGTTTTTAATATTTATAATTCATAATAATTTATAATAAAGGAGATTCACGTCATTTTCGGCTTTCTTCTCACGGATTTTAATTTGACAAAATTTGGTGCAAGCAAGGAATTTGAAATTAAACTTTACAATATTATTTTCGATCGTCAGTAATATTGAATAATATTATACTCGACATTAAAACAGAGATGAGAAAAAAGATTGAGGCTAGAGAACAAAAGTTGAACGACTTGTCAGTGAAAATAATTGAAGGACGGGGTAGGTCAGCCAACGAAAGGTCAAAAAAGAAAGGTGACGGTCCGGCCACTGAGGGAGATGGAGCCCCTGGAGCGGCCACTATGTGTCGTGGTGAAGAGCAGAAATCTTTCGGCCAAAATCTCATGTCAAAATGGTTATTATTGAATTTATCAATTTACCTAGAACAAGAATATTGTTCCCTTAATATAATCTCCAAAATTGCACTCTGTCGTCAAATTCAGTTTGTTAATTTTACATCAGCATCTAAATAGTTTCGTCTTCTTTATCAATTAATTCATTCCATTCCTTTTCACGACAAGATGTTTGCTTTCCTGTAAAAGATTTCGCTTAACGCCCAGTTATTGCCATTCGTAAAATTAATTCGATCATAAGGCTCTTGCAAAAATCCTTCTTGAAGGAATCTTAAGAAAATTGCAAGATTTCTTCATTTACGACTGATTTTGACAGGAATGCCCGAGAGGGATTAAGAAAAAATACGATTTTTATTTGTACAAAACTATATTGCGTGCTACTAATTCGTATAATTTACAAGTAATTCTCAGATAAAGCTTGTAAACATCTGAATTTATGAAATTATTCTTAATGAAATTCACTTTTCGTTTTCTAGCGACCTCGGCAAAGCAGACGAGATAACAGTGGTGAGAGAGGAGGTGGTCGTGGAACCGGCCCCTAAAAAATCGAAAACTAAGAAAAAATCTAATTTCTTCATCAAAACGTTTCGATCGATCAAGAAGAGGTTGTACAATTGACTCGAAATTTTGTCCAATTGAGGGGCGGAAGCGATGGACTCCTACCGGTACCCATTGAAATTTTCTAATATTTTTAAAAGCCCGCCGTGGAGATTATTTCGGAGAAGCACGTTTGATGATTTTTATTCTCAAGTCGCTGATTGGAACCGGCACTTTATTTGCTTGAGATTCATTGTCAACGTAGTTGCTTCTGAGGAGTTTTCCTGGAAGCAACTGACCCTTCCGTCGTGGAAAGGCCTTATCGTAATTTTTTCCATCAACCTCTCGAAACCGAACCTTGAAGCCTCGTCTGCTGCTCTTTACGTATTTTTTAAACATTCTTTAATGCCATATTAATGGACTGACTGTTGTGCATTAAACTTTGAAAGGCTGCCTTGTGTACATAATCGGACGTCTTACATCAATTAGGGAAGCATAACAATTCGGCTGCTTGATTGTTCAAGATAATAGAGTGGAATTTTATTCTATATTGAGGCATTATTTCCCACTCAACTTGCAGAGAGATTGCTCCTTCGATTTCCCACTCGAAATCAAGAGTCGGGAAAGAACTAATCGTCAAAAATAGGTTTAAAAGTGCTACGTGCAGCCATTGCAAGACATGCCAAAAGAAGCTTGATAAGCTAGGTTCTGCTCAAGAATAAATGCACTCTTTGCACCGAGGAAATTATGAAACAATTCCAGTCATTGAATCGGGCGCTGATTTACTGCAAAGCCGACTCGCCTGCAAATTCAGATTCAGATTTTCCTTTATGAGCAGTGGAGTCTTACTATGTGAGAAAATATAACATCAAAAAGTTAAATTCTTGTGCCAATAGGAATAATGAAATTGGTAAAACACTAATATTGATCACTGATTTTTTTTTCAGATTTGAATTTATTTTTTTTTAAGTAGAAAATGATCTATCTTAATATGTTCAGTTCTTCTTAATATCTGCTGGACCTCGCATAAGGTCAGCCAATTTACCACCTATGCTGGAGGTATCTGGTGTCAGAGTACCTTTGAGATGAGGGTGAAATTGTTCAATAAACTTGACTTTGCCAAAGATTTTTCTCCTTTGCTTATACTTTTCTTTGAGAATCTTTTCTCTCCAGAGCTTAAGGAAAATATTTTGCCAGCCACCGTGGAAACTGTTCTTTGTGCTCATGTGGATAGGTTTGAAGTGTTCTTTACACTTTTTCCAGTATCCCATTCCCAGAGGATTGTACGTCCACCTGCGCGGGGGCTCGCCAGTCTCTCCGGTTTCGAGCAAATTGTAAGCCCTGTTTCTTTCGTGTACGACATCTAGCAAGTTTTCCATGCTCTCCTCTACTTTCTCCAGCCTCTCCGGACTAGGCATCAACTCGCATGCGCGCACGTATTCGGCTTCCATGGTCATTATCATGTTTCTTTCCTTCAACAGGACGTACCTTAAAAATAAAAAGAAGAAAATTTGAGCAAATTGTTGGTGCTTTGATAAGTGACAGGCTCAAATATAGTTCAGGTGTTTGGATTTGTTGCCAAAAGTTGAATATGCAATGACACATGTCTATACACAAATTGAAATATATTGTTACAAAATTCATATCGGTCCAAAAGACAAAAATTCTTTGAACTAGAGAACTGCCCAAAGCGATGACTGAAAGAGCAAAACTGAAGAATTGGGTGCATTCTATCACAAACCTTTGCAACCAAAGTCCTTAATTTGAAGAACAATCAATGAAAAGTGAAGGAATATTTATAACATACCAAAGCTTATGAAGATCAGAGTTGCTTTTTAGTCTCAATTCATCCATCCTCCATGGCCTTCCTTGATTGAGATTGAAAATTTGAGCAAAGATGTAAGTGAGCTTATCTATTATTTAACCAGCATTTTCATTAACAAGTAGAAGTACTTACCCACTGCAACTGTGGAATCACCCCAATTATCTTGCTCATCGAAGAATTCCATCAGACCATTTCTGGTACTGGATGTGCTAATGCTTGCAGATGCCGTCCATCTTTCGATCAAAAACAAATAATTGTTCGTAAATAAATTAATGTCTTTACACGCGCTAATCACATACACATGCTTCAAAGTCAATCTACGTTAATAAATCATGAAAATTCAAACAACCTTAGTGGAGTGGACTTCGTTACTTGTTCAAAAAGCTCTGAACTTCGAGAATATGCCTTGCTCAAAATGTTTCGACAAAGCAAACGAGGCAGCGCCCTCGTCAAGGAGGCAGCCATATTTACGAAAACAATGAAAATCGGGATGTACTCGTTGCCTTTCAACCATTTCGGCATTTAATAAGAATAATTTAAAAATTTATTTTTTTTTGTGGAATATTTAATTTAGACTTATTAAATACTGTTATGAATTCAAAATTAATAACATTTAAAATTTTTAGAGCATCGTCTTGTGTCACCTGTTAAAAGCAATACCTGTGATTGTATATGTTTTGATCATGGCGCCTGTTGGTTGTATACCGCACGGGACTTCTGCCATTGTTGTACAGACTATTCTTTACTTTTCCGGATCATTTCTCGGATTTTTCGTTACCATACCAGTTGGAATTACGTTGGTAAGCTTAAAAATATGCAAACCAATCTTTCACAGAGCAGTTACATTCTATGCTTGCATGAAATTCTGGTAGTAGCACAAAGTTGACATATGCAAGTATTTACTAGAGTAAATTTATTCCTTAACTGAAATATCACACTACATACGACTGTCAAAATCGTGCCAGAGAAACTTTCATGGTGCCTGCATCCTGTTTGCTGAAGTAGTGAGATGGGAGAGGGACATCATTTGGCCATGGAATGAGCCATCTTGTCTCTATGTCTTGTACATGAATCTGGCAGTAAACATCTTCTATGCCACCTTCATGGGTTTTATAAACTTATTGATCTACTGCAAGAAACCAATGGAGTCGACATCGTCTTTGAAGTTTGTTTCAAGTTCATTGCGTTTTGATCATTGCATTTTCATTGTTTTATTTAATTAATTGTTGAAAATCTCTTGATATCAAATGTTTATCAAATGTCATTGTTATTGTTTTATTAATTCTTAGGAATGTAAATATGTGCAGATGAAGTCATATATGAGTACCTATTGGACATCTGTATTTGAGTCACTCTAATGATGTAATAAACACAAAAAAATAAATAAATAAATTATAATTCACATACCAACAACTTTTTTCTTAAAGAATTTATTTAAATACAATTGAAATTTGAACAAAACAAAACATTATAAAGCAATAAAAGTATTTCATGGTTTAAAAAACAAACTTCAAAAAAAGGAAATATTTTCAGCTTGCTTCTTGACTGGAACATAAGCTATATTCTGAGGGCTTTCAATCCAATATTTCTGATTGTCAACTTCTGCATCATGTTTTTTGAGATCGCAAGTGCCAGCATACTCACTGCTGGTTTGGCCGAGTTTTGCAACAAAACCGTTTCCTACGTCAACAAACTTCCGAGCGAAGTGAAATTTGCCAAAGGTCTTTCCAAAAATGCAAGGTTTGCAGCCACTTTTTTTTTTCTAAAATTAGCTTAGAAATGAGATTGTAATGAGTATTTTAATAATTAATTTTTAATTTTTTTTATGTTTTGTTGCGATTTCACAACAATAGAAATAGTTAAGCAGTGAGATCTGTTTAATGAATGTCACATCTGATAATAACTTTTCATTTTTTATTATGAAAACTTGTTAAAGGTCATGCATATAAATGCAATATTTAATTAAATATGGATTTTCAATAACAGTATTCCATTTTACCATTGGCAGTTGGATTTTAAAGTACTGGCTATGTAGCTCTATTTAATGGCTAATCAACATATTAATGTACATTAATGCATGTTAATGTCCATTAAGCTCATTAATATGCAAATAAATGTCATAATCAACTTTTGCATCAAAACAGCTACTCTTGTGGAGAACTTGGACCCGAGGGAAAGTTTTGGAGTCAATTGGACGTCGTGAGGGGCACGGATGATGGGGTCAGAGGTCACAGCTTCTATGGATGTCTTGTCGTTGCTTCTGTGAGTCACCAAAGTTGCCCTTACAATTTACATAACTGGTATAATAATAATAATAGTGATAATGATAATGACAATAATAACAACAACAATAATAATAATAATAGTTAATGAACATTTATAATTGCAATTCATCAAAAATAATAGCCTCTTCCAAAATTTATTAAAAGCATTACTATACCATTAGTATTATTGCTAATGTTGGATCTTAGCAGATCCTAATATGTTAGGTCAATAACACATTTTATAGAAAAGTTAATGTTTACAAAGCATATAAATAAATAGTTACCACAATTGAGAGGGTAAATTTGAGATCATCGTGATTACATGAAATCATGTTCGTGCACCAGCATGCTATTATTTTAGAACCAACGGCATAACGTGCCGCACTATTATACAATTTATTGTTATTATAGGTAAAATTAAACTTTTTCCATTTCAGATTGCAGCTTGGCTCCTGTTCATAATCTGGTTGGCACAGTTCGGACTGAACGTACTCATGTCCTGCAGGGTCTGCTCCTGCGACGTCGCCGAAGAGAAGAAGAAACCCGACAAGACGGCCATCATCGCCCAGAGGAGGTCCCGTCTGGCCACCCCCATAGCCACTCCGGGGGGAATGCTAACCCCTTCGAGGGGTCTCAACTTTCCAAATCCCATGGGTAACCAGTACAGAGACATGACCCCCATGGGGGCGGCCTCTAACTACCCTCCCGCTCCGCAAGCCGAAGTCCTCCCCGGAAGAAGACCGCCTCCGAGCCCGGCAGAGTCCAGCACTCCTCCGAAGCAAGACTTGTCTTTGGCCGAATCTGTCGGTTCCTCTCCGAGACAGCTGCCTCCTCTGAAACAGAAACAAGTTTATCGCAAGAACCCTCCGTCGACGTCGTCGGCTGCGCACCTCGTCTGATCGGAACGATGGATGTGAAAAGTGAAAGTTTAAAACTCTGAGTTAATTGAATGAGCTTTGCTTAATTTGACAGCCTTTAGTAAGCTCATATGATGTTTGATTTATGATGAAATAAGTATGTGTTATTTTACAAAGATTTGATACCTGCTTTTGTTAAGGACTTTTTATTCACTATCACAAACAATGGTTTCTGTGATGCAAAAACTCATAAAAAAGTGCACTGGAGAAGAAATAATTTATTTTTATTATATAATAAGTTCACAATTTGAAATTTAAGACATAAACTGATTGTGAGAAGAGTTTAGTTTAGGTTAGAGACTATTAGTTCACAAAATTAGAGGTTAGAATGTTGCCATGAGTTAAATAATCAATTTGATAAGTCTCATAAAAAGAGGTGATTTTGTTGGATGATGGAATGGAACAGAAGAAAAACTGGATGAAGCGACCATTAGACCAAACTGCATAAAACAACGGCTACATTATCTGATTTTTGTCTTGGTTTATAGTTTATTCACCAAAATAAGTAGCTTAAGGGTTTCGGATATCAAAAATGGGTTCGTTCTATATAACGGATTTTAAACAATTCATTTTTTAACAAAATATTTTAATTAATAAAATATAATCGTGTGGAAAATAAATCAAGAAAATAATAAAATCTGACTGAAAACAAGTTGTTTATTTACGGAGTCGTTTCCCGCCAATCTATCGGTTCCTCACTAGTTGACTTTACCGGTACGGAGATAACATGGCCGTAAGTTTCTAAATATTGAGCTTCTTTTCCCGCAACAATTCCAAATTAATTCTATCAATGCGATGCCAATCTTAATGTCTTCGACTTTAGGACGAAGCGTCATCCGAACCGTTCTTTGCTGCCAGTCCATCTCAGGACAGTCAGAGACGACGTAGACGTGTGGTCGATGCATCGAGTCCTGGCAGGGACTTGCCACCGTTCGAGGATGAAGCAGAAGTTTTAGGCGGTGGAGAGGCTGACATGGAAGAAGATGATGGAGAGGAATTGTTTGGTGACAACATGGAGAGGTCTGATGCTTTGAATAGAATTGAATTGTCTGTGTGCTCCTCACTGGGAACACATTTAAGTGACAATAATTTTGATAAACATAATGTTAATTAATGCCACTTATTTGTGCTGCTCTTTTAGAAGGATTTTAGTTTATTATTCTGTTTAGCCATTTCTACAGGTAATTTTTGCTGTAATTGTATTTTTTAAATGTCAGGGCCAGCAATCTTAGTTTTCTTGCAACTGTTAATTGATTTTTACCAAGTTAATTTTGTTTATTAAAATACAATAAGCACCACCACTACCATCATCATCATCATCGTTACCAGGGATTACCGTGCCATTCCGGAACTCGACCGGTACGAAGCCGACGGATTGGATGAGAACGACGACCTGTCTGACATCTCCATGACGGATCGCGTGGCAGCCGAGCAGGTGATGAGACGCAGGGACAGGGCGGAGATGATGGCTGCTGGAAGGATGAGAGACGGAGTTCTTTACGGTTGTTACTTTGTTGACATTTAAAGGAAGTTGTTGTTGCTTGACAAACTATTTTCAAATATTTAAATTATAATATAATATATAATTGTTATGAAAAATATTCTGTTATTGTTGACTCGTTTGTGATTCAGTGTTTATAGTGATGGTCATCATCTAACTAATTAATCTTACTCTATGCTTCACCTCTACTCGCTCAGGAGATTCTGATGACGACGACGACAGACCCACAAGGAGGAGGAGACTCGGGGAAAGAGCAGCCGAGGGTGGAGCCGAAGATGAAGAGGTGAGGGGATTGGGTGGCTATTTTTATTTAGAGAGTGAGCGAGTGAATGAATTAATGAAAGTGATTAAGATTAGGTAACATTGTTTTTATGATGATATCATTCAACGACTTAATGTTTCCTTCGTTGTCATCATCATCAACATTATCATAGATAAATTCAAGAACATTACGGTCACTATATCATAAGATATCACCAAGAAATCATCATCATCATTACCACTGACAATAACAACAACACGTGCAGATGATCGAAAGCATAGAACTGGAGGACACGAAAGGTCACAGCATCTCCGAGTGGGTGTCGATGATCGCCCCACGAACCGAGGTCTTCAACAGATTCAAGAACTTCCTGAGGACGTTCGTCAATGACAAGGGACACAACGTCTTCAAGGAGAAGATCAGACAGCTCGTGGAGAGTGGGTCTCATATTTTTTTTACAACTTGTTGTGGTCACTGTTGCTGATGCTATTGTTGTTTTCATGTGGGGTTTGTTGTCCTTGTTGTTTCAGTTGGATGTTGTTGTCATCATTTTAAGTGGTAGTTATCTTGCGTTGTTGTTGAATTGAATGAGATTTTATGATTAGGAATCTTTGATTCAATCAACTTTCTCTCAATCAACTACAGAACTTAATTGACCTTCCAATATTTTTTCAGTGAACAAGGAGAGTCTGGTCGTGGACTACGACCTTTTGGCCAGTTCAGAAAATGTTTTGGCCTACTTTTTGCCGGAAGCACCGATAGAGATGTTGAAGATCTTCGACGAGGTCGGGAATTGCTTTTGTGGTCTTGCGTAGTTGCGAGTTTCATGGTCGTCCGAATGTGGCTTCTTGGAGACGGAGCTTGTGTTTTGACTGTTTTTTAAATAAACTCCTTATAATATCAATTGTTTCTTTATAGTTTTATAGTTTTCTCTGCACTTAAACGATATAAATTGTAAACACGTCTGCAGTTTTTTTTGTAATTTATTCATGATCAAATTTAAAAATTTTTTAATTTTGTGTTGTGAACTGCTTGTTTGTTTAATTTTTGTTGTTGTTGTTTTAAACTTGTCGCAGGCCGCCAAGGACGTGGTGTTTTCCATGTACCCGAGGTACGAGCAGATAGTGAAAACGATTCACGTCAGGATTTCCAATCTGCCTTTGATTGAAGAAATTAGATCTCTGAGGTGGGCAATGATGATGATGATGATGATGATGGTAATGATGAAGATGTGTTGATGATAATGAATGCATATTTTATTTGCTGCTATGTTTATGATGACTATTTTTTTTAAATTCTTATTCTTTTTCCAGACAACTCCACCTGAATTTGTTGCTGAGGACCACAGGTGTGGTGACGAGTTGCACAGGTGTCTTGCCTCAGCTGAGCATGGTCAAATATGACTGCGTCAAGTGCTCCTTTGTCGTCGGTCCTTTCTTCCAGTCGCAGAACAACGAGGTCAAGCCGGGGTCGTGCCCCGAATGTCAATCGACTGGTCCCTTTGAGATCAACATGGAACAGGTTGGTTTATTTTGATTGATTGATTATGGATTGTCTGTTGTACGCAGTTCTTATTGCCCTTGAACCATTTGCATTTGTTCAACCAATCAGACGGTGTACAAGAACTACCAGAGAATTACACTCCAGGAAAGTCCTGGCAAAGTGCCAGCAGGCAGGTTGCCTAGGTCGAAGGATGCGATCCTATTGGACGACCTCGTCGATACCTGCAAGCCGGGAGATGAAATTGTAAGAATCAAATTAAAGCATTGGATTTTAATTTCAAATTATTTTATGATTAAAAGTTATTAAATGTCATAAACAAAACAACAACAGGAACTGACTGGCATCTACAACAACAACTACGACGGCTCGCTCAACACCTCGAACGGCTTCCCGATATTCGCCACCGTCATCCTGGCCAATCACATCGCAAAGAACGATGACAAAATGGCCGTATCCAACCTGACGGAAGACAACATCAAGGTCATCATGCAACTCGCCAAGGATGAAAGGATCGCTGACAGGGTTGGTTTCCCCCCCTCTCTCTCTCTCTCTCTCTCTCTCTCTCTCTCTCTCTGTCTGACCAATTACTTTAGAAAACATTATTATTTATTATTATTTAGTTATAACTAACAGTTTAATATAATAACAGAACAATTATTAAATGTTGTGATGACACTTTTATGATAATTGTATTAATAACAATTGGTTAATTAATGTAAGTCGTTAAGAAATGGCCAAAGAATGTTGCTGGAGTTCCATATATATTACCAGCTTCTTATTCTCTGAAAATAAAAATATTTAATAATAAAATCAAATAAAACCTGCCTCGTTCTTCCAGATATTTGCCAGCATCGCTCCATCCATCTATGGCCACGACGACATCAAGAGGGCGATCGCCCTTGCCATGTTTGGAGGGGAACCTAAAAATCCTGGTAGGCCAATCGTTGTCAAGCTTCCATCTCATTGGTTCCTTGATGGACATTTTAATAATTTATTCAGCTATGAAATCTTGATAGAAACTAATGTTTTTTTCATTGTTATATTTTAAAACATCTATGTATTACGTCCAAAGTAGCAAAGATCCAATAGCATTACAGTAATAAATAGTCAATAAATAATTCACCCCAAACTGCCCTCACACCCCACACAATCAGATCCAACCTTTGTCTTTGCACATCATGACTCAAGTCATCACATCACCAGCAACAATTCATCATCATACATATATGTATATCATATATATCATCATTTACAAAATCCTCACCAGGTGGCAAGCACAAAGTAAGGGGCGACATAAACGTCCTGATTTGCGGCGACCCCGGAACCGCCAAGTCGCAGTTCCTCAAGTACGTCGAGAAGACGGGCGCCAGGGTCGTCTTTTCGACGGGCCAGGGGGCGTCCGCGGTGGGTCTGACGGCCTACGTCCAGCGGAACCCCGTCTCCAAGGAGTGGACGCTGGAGGCAGGTGCCCTGGTCCTTGCCGACAAGGGCATCTGCTTGATAGACGAGTTTGATAAGGTGGGTTTGTCGTTATTAATCTTTCGGTCGTTCGGAGGTCACCTGTAATTTTAGACTGCTGATCAGGTGGATTGCCTTGATCACAGGAAAAGACTGTTGTTCTAAGTAGCCCTCTAGTTCTGATGATGATGATGATAAAGTTGCACTACTGCTGATGATGATGATGATGACGTTCCTCAACAGATGAATGACCAGGACAGAACGAGCATCCACGAAGCCATGGAACAGCAGAGCATCTCCGTCTCCAAGGCGGGAATCGTGACCTCCCTGCAGGCCAGGTGCACCATCATCGCAGCAGCCAACCCGATAGGGGGGAGATATGACCCTTCGTTGACCTTTTCTGAAAACGTTAGCGGGATCGGTTATTATTATTATTATTATTATTACTAATGTTATTATTTATACACATCATCTGAATAATATATATACATAATTATAAATTACCAATGTTATTCTTAATAATTATTGCATATTAATAATAATTACATTATTATTGTTATTGCTAAACCAGTTATGAAGGATATTAAACTATAAGGCTCCCAGTTAACCAAACATATTATTGAATTCCCCTGACCTTGCCCGACCCCAGGTCGACCTGACTGAACCGATCCTCTCCCGTTTCGACATCCTTTGCGTGGTCAGGGACCAAGTGGACCCCGTCGAAGACGAGAGAACGGCACGTTTCATCGTGGAGAGTCACATGAGGCATCACCCAAATGCAGCAGACGATGACAACTCAGCCCTGGTATGAACCTGGTTGACCTTCAAATCAATACTGTTGTTATTATTATTATTATTGTCGTTAGAGCCCGGATTCTTGTTTTTTTGTGTGTAAAAATTTTTAATACCTTGGGTTATTATTTGTCAGTTATTGATGTTTTTTTACCTTAAATTAATTAAAATTTACATTTTAAATTCTTAAAATATCAATTATAAATACTCTCTGCAAGATTTAACCTTTCAAATCTTCTCAAAAAATTCGTCTGTCCGTCCTGCGTCCTACCGAATTTGTCGTCCTTTTCCGCAGCCAACCGAGAAGCTGAGTTCTTCGGGCCTGGAGTTGATACCTCAGGAGTTGCTGAGGAAGTACATCATTTATGCCAAGGAAAAGTCGCACCCTCGACTCGAGCAAATAGACCAGGACAAGATCGCCAAGATGTACTCAGAACTCAGGAGAGAGTCCATGGTAGGTCATCGAGTGCTGAATTGTGATGATGATTGTGATGGTCTGTACACTCTGCTGACCTGATTTGTATCTACAATGCATGCAAACAACACTCCTTCCCACCGCCTGCCGACTTGGCAGAGTGGTTAAGGCAGATGGCCGTGGACTCATAGGTAGTTGGTTCAAGTCCTGGTGCAAGTCACGGTCGAGTGCCAACAAGCACTTGTGGAGCCACGATTGGCTGGTCTCACTCCTTCCTGTGGAGCGCGAGACCCTTAGTGGCTCCGAGATGGAAATGCAGCCCAAGTAGGCAGTGGGGTCTGATGGTTGCCCTGCTGCTAGTGGGGTTGTGACAGTTAAGTGTTTTACCAGTTGTGGAGTGGAACTCGTTTGAATGGTGAAGTACCATGGTTCATAGTAACAACAACAACAACAAATTGTATATTGTTTATACTACATATATACATATGAGATGTTATGTTAATAGTTAATAACAAATTGTATATTATATATATATGTGTTATGTACATATATATGTTATGTTAATAGTTAATAACAAATTGTATATTAAATATATATATATGTATGTTATACATATATATGTTATGTTAATAATTAATAATCAATGATAACCTTCGTCAGGTGACGGGCAGCATTCCAACGACAGTGCGTCAAATCGAGTCGACGATCAGAATGGCCGAAGCGCACGCACGTCTACACCTGCGCGACTACGTCAACGAAGATGACGTCAACGTGGCCATCAGGACGATGCTCGAGAGTTTCATTTCCACTCAGAAGTTCAGCGTCATGAAGGGCATGACCAAGGTCGGTGTTTTGACCTTTGAACTTTTTTGTGCCCCTTTCAACCTCGTGCTCTTCAAGATTGGTTATATGTAGTAACTATTGTCATCTTTAATATTACCAGTACTTATATTGATTAGAAATAAACAATCTTCAAAGCCTGAGGCATAATAATAAAAATAATAATAATTGGTTATCTAATGAGTTGTTTATAATACTCTTGTTTCGGTTTGTTTTTTTAGACATTCTCGAGATATTTGGTCTACAAAAAGGACTGCAACGAACTGCTTTGGTTCTTCCTCAAGCAGTTGGTTTCCGACCAAATCTCCTTCCTCAAGAATCGCTACAGCGGAGGCGGAGTCGAGAAAGTGGAAATTCCAGAGCAGGATTTGATTGACAAGGTTGGTCGTTGCTTCCTTCGATCTATTATTGAATCCAATGGTTTCAAACCAGCATCTGCTACGCGTTTGCATGAAATGACCGATCAGTGGACTTACATTTTTCAGCTTATGAGCTCAAAGCAAAAACAAAATCTCCTTTCAAATTTATTGGCCTCAGCAAATGATTCATAAAGTTGTAAATTCTCGCTCTGCACTAGGATCCTATTGATTTTAAACGGTCGAGCACCTCTCACCACACTTGAACTTTGACCTTTTTCCAGGCACGTCAACTTGGCATCCTCAATGTGACCGCTTTTTACTCGAGCCCAGTCTTTGTGGCAAACAAGTATACCTTCGACTCTGCCAGGAAAGTCATTGTGTGCGATCTGAAGTGATGCATGACGACCACGTCTTCTATTCTAACTGGTAGAATGTTCTTCTTCTGGACATTCCTTTGATTATTTTGTTTTCAAATAAACTGGGCAGAGTCGCATCTTTTTTGTCACACACAGAATAAAAAAAATAAAATTTAATCCACAACAAGAAATTTAAGTCTTCTGTTTGCATTTTTGTTCTTCTGTGCAACTTCTAAGCAACTCGAGTAATTGAATTTGATTGCAAAGATATTTAAGCAAAATGGCATTAAATCTATCAGCTGGTAGCATTTTGATCAAGTATTTGGTGATTTTATGTATATATTATATTATGTTGTAAGCAGTTGTATGTGGCATGGCAAGCTCCATTAGGCAACTCCATGCTGGGCAAAGTTAGCCCTGATTGCTGGTCACCAAAGACCGATATCCTGTGATTACAAGCTTAAAATAGCTCTCAGATTGATGCATAAATAAATATTTAAAAACTTCTGAATGCTCTGAGCAGACGACAAAGCGGACGGGGTGCTCGCTGCACGTCCGTCTGCCCGGGGCATAATAATAATAATTAGTCATTGGTTCGAGATTCAAGAGGGCGATTGTCTTGTTTAAGAATTATTTATTCCGTTTAAGTTTCGATACGTGAATTTGCAAACTGTTGGAATCTCATTGGTGGGATAAAATGATGATAAGTAAATAACGAGGACAATTTGTCAAATAAAGTCGGCAGCATCTCCCGTCAGATCCGTCGGGCCCGGTCGATGCAACAGGGAACTGGCCAATCGGAAGCATGCAGGTCGACTAGATGCAAGCGTTGTTTAAGATCCATGCTCAGATGGAGGCAAACCTGAGGTCGTTCAGGGTTAATGGGCGTGGCTAAAACTCATAAATGTAAGCAAAGATTTTTAAAAAAATACGTGTAGCAAGCATCTTTTGGAGCTGAAAGAGATGTTAGATGTATAGCAACGACATTAAGAGTAGCAATTTTTATCAGATGCGACGTGTTACTACGAGGAAGAGGACGAGGAAAAGATGGAAGGGAAACTGGTGACTAGTCTGAAACTTAGTAGGAGACTTTGTCGAATAGTCCCAGTGACGAAGAGAGCGATTGACCGCTCGGAGGAGGAAAGAAAAATGGTTCTCAGTGCGACTGCGCGATGTCGGAAAAGTAGCCGAGGAGATCTTCGATGGTGAACTCGAAGGAGATGCCGGAGTCGGGGTAGCACTTGGCGATCATCTGCTCGTAGTACTTGTACTGCTTGATGAACTCGTCCTGCATGAAATGCCAGACGACCTGCGGACGTAAACAGGACGCGTTTTTAATTTTACTTCACAAACCAAACGAGTTATTGTGACATCTTTTAAATCAATGCTTTTGGCCAAAGAATACTATTGGTTTTGCTAATTATAAGTGTTATTAAGCAAATTTTTATAACTAATTATGATTAATAATTAACTGATTAATCGATACCTGGAGCAGGTTTTCCTCCTCGCAAAGATGTTTGTCAACCTTTTTATAGAGCAGCTCTAGGCCTTTCTTGACCTGATGCGATGATTGGGGAAAAAATATTAAACCCAATTTAATTCAATTTTGTTACAAAATCAAATTTTTTGCAATTTGTATCTAATTTCGTGGTATATAATTTGAAATAACCAGCCGAGACATTTATAATTCGTGATAAAAAAATGAGGTCGCATCCAAAAATAGAAGGACGATTGACCTCTTTCCCTGAGTACTCCTTGATTATCTTCTTGAGTTCCTGTTTACTGAACTGCACCTGATAACCCACGTCCTCCAATCTCATCCCCGATGAGACTTTTCCTTCAACTCCATGGAAGAACATCTGCAGTGGGAAGTCAGTTGATGTGGAGTGATTTATAGTCACAGTTTCGTTCATATTGAATACATTGTCGGTCATTCAATCAAGTTCAATTTCAATCATCAGTCAATGCTTATTCCAACCAAGTAGCCATCACGATAGTCAGCTTCATCATCACCATTATCACCATCATCATCGTCAGCTTCATCATAATCATCATTGTTGTTTCAAACCTGAACTTTCTCGAGAGGTTGTCCGAGGTAGGTGACCATGTAGCTGTTCAACCAATCCTGATACTTCTTCTTTGCTTCCTTCTTCTTTCCTTCCAGACTCGAGATCTTCAACTCCGACAGGACGGCTGAAGGAAAGAAAAAGGTATTTTATTGGCTTTGATGATTGATTGATTGAAAATATTCATATTTATGAATATTCATATTTATGAATATTTTCAAAATTTGTAAAGTCAAGCAATCGAGTCTGCAACAGCTCACCGAACAGTCTGTGGTAGTTTTCTAAAATGAAAAGAACAAAATTTTTAAATTATTTTATTTAAAAAATAAAAACTGTTTTATTGGTGTCTAAAGATACGAGTCATGCATGGTTATAATTCATCCGATACCATGAATTGTTTCCCCTTTGGTCAATTTTCATTTTCTCCTAAATACATCTCATGAGTAGACTCATAACATTCAATATAATATCTTATTAAATTATAATATGTTGTCATTTAGAATCAAACTGATTAAAAATAACTCTAACAAATGATAAATAAGAACTTAATTAAATTATAAAAAAAAGAATAAAATTAAAATTGAAAACTAATCATCATCATCATCATAATCTTCTTGTTACGCACCCAAGTGCACGACCTCCACAGGTGTCTTCTGGCTCTCCGTGGCCACCCTGGCAATCTCAACGAACAGTGCATCCATCAACTTCGTGTATGCGACATCGAGGTCCTTGCGTCTGCTCCTGTCCTTGAAGATCCTCTCGGAATGACGGGCAAAGTCCTGCGGGGGAGGAGGTGAGGATCGGTCATCCTTAGTCAGTCACCGCATGCACGCTCGCTCAATCGATCGCAAACTGCTTGAAGCAGTTTTTTTTAATATGTTAATTGCTCATTCACTCACTCACCCACTCACTCACTCACTCATTCACTCACTCATGAACTAGTCAGTCATGAATATGCAACTATTAAAAACAGTTTTTGAATAACTTGATTCAAGTTCAGGTGTTCATCATGTTTCCATGCAAATTATAAAAATATTCCACCAATTTTTTCTGTTTTATAATTATAAGATTACTAATTAATAACTTAACAAATAATAATAATAATAATAATAATAACCAATAATTGTTTAAAAATTACCTCAAAGGCATGGACGAAGGAAAGAATTCCAACTTTGCCCTTCTTGTTCGTCTTGAACTCCTTCATGGCTTGGATTTGGGAGTCCTTGATCGGGTAATTATAATGAGCGATTAACATAATTAATTCATGAATAATTTATTTTGGTCATGCTCTTATCTATATAGCATGTTCTTATTATAATTATCCACCTAATTCTATCATTATCATTATTATTGTTATTAAAATATATAAAACATAATAATAATGATTTAAACCAAGAATTTATTCGTATTGAAACAACAACAAAGTTAAAATGAAGACTGACCACAAACTTGTCAAAGTCCCTCTTGATCTGAATGAGGCAGTTGGCGAAGGCCTTGCTGAGGAAGGACCCTGCGTCCTCTGCGGACATGACGTGGTCTCCCATCCGGACGAACATGTGCAGGATGTTGCTGTTGTTGCAATTCAAATGATGCTATTTTATTCTTAATTGATACTAAATTATCGATATTATTACGTTAACTAATGGCAGTTTATTTATTCGTTTGCAAGAAGGGCAAGATCAGAGTCTCAAACAAGAGATGTCATGGACAACATCTTGGAAAAGGATCCTCAAAAAGCTGACTTGAAGAGCTTATGTTGTGAACTGCTACTAGCTAACAAATGGTAAAGAGTATGAACAACAACAACAACAACAACACCGACTAGGAATTGAGTGCAACTCCGAACGACTCCAACGCCATGAGTTCCGTCTCGAGGGAGACGAAGAGGTCGGTCATGACTCCTCTTACGTTCTCGTTGATCTTGTACCTGCAATAATTAATTATAATTATAATTAAAATTATGACTATGGTGGTGATGATGATGATGATAGAGCTAATGGTTATCTTTATAATGGTCAAATGACATCATCAGCAGTCATCATCTTCATTATTATCATCATCACCATCATGATCATCATCATCATAACCTTCCACCACTTGGAGCCTTCTGATTCTGCACCCAAGGACCTTCGGAATCGGGCACCTGCTGCTTCTGGTCGTCGGGGAAACCGTTGTCGAGGAGGTTGAAGAACTTCACGCAAAAGTCCTGCTCGGCCACGCACCACACCTCCAGCTCCGTTATCACCTTCTCGAACACCTGTGACATCGTTATCATCATCATCATCATCATCGTCGTCGTCGTCATCATCATCATCATAACAGGCTTGGTTATGATCTTTAATTAACTCTAATTTTTTTTTAAATAATAACATGCTACCATTAGCATTGGTTAGTTTCTTTATTGATTAATTTGTCCTGTTATTAATTAATTAATTTTTAAAAGAATAAAATCAAATTCAACTCAAGGCTAATGTAGACTTAAACATGTTCATTTAAAACACCAGCCAAAAATTAAGCAACCACTTAAACATCTTCATATGTTAATGAACCGAGTCGTTGGTCACGTGACCACAGCCTGCCAACCAATCGTCTTCAGAGATAAAAATAAACATCCCTAACTCCTAACCTGATCAAAGTACTCTCCGACCTCCCTGACACCCAACTCCATGTTCTGGGAGCTTGACCTCGAAGGTCGAAGGGTTGGGGTCAACAGCAGCCTGAGGTGTTAGAAATTATGACTTTTATGAGATTAATTATCATTTTATTTTTGTTTATTTTGTTAGAAATTAATAATTTTTACAAGATTAATTATATTTGTTTATCATTTTTTGTTTATTTTGTTAAATGAATTTGGTGGGAGACAAATTTTGTGATTTATGGCTTAGGCTTTGAGATGGAGTTCCTGTGAATTTGCACTGGTTCTGTTTTCCAAACAAGTCGTTGAAATCCTTTGCAGGTTCACTTTTAATTTATTTTCCACACATTTTGTGGAATTACAAATGTTGCATTTGTTCCACCTTACGTGGTATTTATCGTATAATTAATTTTTTTTTAATTAATGATAGTCAAAGTTTGAATATTAAATCGTCCAATCGATGACCTGCTACTGTCGATGATCCCGCCTCCGTCGCCTGTTTTGTTGAGACTGGACGTGCTGCTGTTGCGAGACACTTTTCTCGGCAGGGTGGACGACCCAGGAGTGGTGATGATGCTGCCTGGTTGATTCAAGTTCAGTTAATAATCATTAATATTAATGATGATGATGATGATGATAACAATATTATAATAATAACAACAATAACAATAATAATAATGACTAATTGTATACATAAATAAATAGGCACTTATTATAACCATCACAACCACATTGTTATCATCATCATCATCATCACTATCATCATCAAGTTCACTCACCCCTCTTGGTCGAAGCGTTTGGATCCACCCTGGCACCGAGATAATTGGAAAGGTGCTGTTTGGCCTGCTGCATGAAGTCCCTCACCTGCTGGTCGAACAGTTTGCCAAGGTTCGTGGCATAAACCTGCATCGGAAAAAGATACGCAGGTAGGTTAAAAGGTAAAGGTATTTAATGGAACAAGTCATGACTGACAAATTAATAAATAATTAGTCAATTAATAATTAATTAATGAATAATTAATTAATGAATAAATCAATAACTAATTAATGGATAGATCAATAATTAATTAATGAATAAATCAATAATTAATGAATGAATAAATTAATAATTAATTAATGAATAATTAATTAATGAATAAATTAATAATTAATTAATTAATTTAACAGGGAACGAATGTAGATGGACGTACGTTCTTAAGCTTGAGGAAGCTCTCTGGATCAACGACCTTGAGCCAGCACATGAGGTCGGAGTAGGGCATCAACTCCTTGTGGCAAGAGGCGTGCGAGGGCAGCTTCAACTCGTTCAGGACGTTCATCGTGGGTAGCTGCAACCCACCCAACTCGTTACCCTGACAACGGAGGAGAGGAGAAGGTAGGTTATTATAAGATATAATTATAATAAATTATTTTTAATGAGCCTTTGATCCTGCCAATGAGTCTAACTCGATGAATATTGGAAAGTATTTTGAAAACTCAAACTGTAGATGTTGACCTTACAATACATTGACAGATATGGCTGGGTTGGGGAATATTTAAATATTTTGATTTAAATGCTTGGCTTTGTCTTGAATGCTTTTCAGATTGGTTTTGTTGGTTGATAAATAAATTTTTTAAAAAATAATAAAAAAACAAATTATTATTAAATAAATAAAAACTCACCTGGTGAATGAAGAGGTTGTTGAGGTGATGCGACAACCTCTTGGCAAAAGAGCTCTTCAACTGATTCAACTTCTTCTTCTGCTCTTGAACTGCCACCATCTTTGCCAGGGCTTGAAGGACAGGATGAGTGGATAGATTGATGGATGGGTGAGTGGATGGATTGATGGATGGGTAAGTGGATGATTTGGTGAGTGAGTGAGGGGGTGGATGACAAATATATACTAATGGTATATATAAGACATTCACAAACTAGAATCATGGACACAAAATGCAATATGGTATTTCAAAGATTATGAAAACATGGTTAGTTATTCAATAATTTTAAGTTAGTTATCATTCAACGAATATTACTCACCTGGCTTTATTTCCGCAGAGTGGCATTTGAGGATGGCCTTGGCTGCCACGGTGCAGTCTTGGATTCCCCTGGCGGTCGTCAGGTCCGAGTCCAGCAGGGACTTTGCGTGTTGGTGATCAAAGCTCAGCTTTTTCTGAAGAAAAGATTGGAATTTCTTTTTTTAAAGATTGTAAATTTCAACCAAAGGTTTGAATGATTTTATGAATTAATCTATTAACTTGTTATATTAACATGAAGGTATATTTTATGACTCACAACAAATTAATTAATTTAATTAAGTAATAAGTTAATTAATTAATTAATAAGTCACAATAATCTGCTCTAAATTTTTTTGGGTGGTTCAGCAAATAAACATCATGGATGGATGAATGAACTGCAGGTCTTCAGATGAGACGGACTGCTTGAAATTAATTGGTCAGTTGAGAAAATTAACGATTTAATAATTAAAAATTATTTTAACTAATAATAATAATAATAATTAATCTGTGAAACTCACGACAAGACTTTCCAGTTCATCGAGAAGTTTTTTGTGGTTTTTGTTTCTGATGCTGATGAGTGAATCTTTATCTTTCATGGTGTCCATCAGGGATTTGACACTCTGCAAGTGTTGATGTTAGGTCTTAAATGTTTAGTGGAAAATATTTATCGTAATAAATGACATTTATTAATCCTAAATATTATATTTGCTGTGAATTTAATTATCACATAACGTTAAAAAGAATGTTAATTACTCTGAGAGACACGTTGTTATTAGGTCGTGTTGGCATTAGGTCTTAAGTTGTGGAGATTTTATTGTATCAGATGGCATTTATTGATGCTGCTCAAAAGAATATATTTGATGAAAATGTAATTAAAATATAATAATTATTAAAAATAGTATTAAATATAATAATAAATAAAAAACGTTAATGTTAATTACACCAAGACATGAAACATCATGAAGAATAAAAACAACAGCCTCATATTTCCATCTTTCCAAGAAGCCTTTGAAACATCGTGAATCATTTAAAAACTCGAAATAATTGCAAAAAACAACAAATAAATTTAAAAAAATAAATTAAAAATCAACCCAAGTTGAGCAAACATTTGAAATATTTGTCTGGTTTTGGTTTTAAAGTTTTTGAATTGATTTTTGGATATCATGTTACTTAGAATATGAGTGGAGAGGAATTGATTCAATGTGGCAGACATTACAATGAATTATGATAATAGTCAGGATGATGATGATGATGATGATGATGAAAATGATGATGAAGTCAATATAGCAATGGATATGGCGATGGCAAGAGTTCAATTATCAGGATAACGACAACAAGATCAACAACAAAACTTATGATTTAAATGATGTAGCACGTTTAGTTGGAATGAGATACACCATACTCACACACCACATGGACAGCTCACACACACACAACCACACCCAAGAAGCCCAATCCCCCCTCTCTGGAAACCCCAACGACCCACCCACCCCGATGATGTCTTCGTACTCCTGCATCTTCATCTCAATCTCCTCCACTGCTTTGATTCCATCGTCCAAGAAACTCATCAGCTCCAGGACCTTCTCCTCTGAACTCATGATGGTGTGGATGTTTGCCTGAATAAATTATGCTAATTAAACTGCTGCTTGAGACCAAGCCAATCATGAATGGTTAGTCATTTTCTCTGGCAATAAAGTTATAGTAAAATATTAATATTCAGTTGCATTAAAATTTTATTTTAACCACTGTTAAACCACCACCAAATCAATCAATCAATCAACAGCTACCTAATCAATTATTCAACCAATCAACTAACTCCGTCCAACAGGGACAGCTCCCTCGACAAATCCTCCGTAAAGACGTCTGCTCTACTGATGGCGTACTCGCACTGGGACATGAGCGCCTCCAAATCCGTCTGCTCCTTTTCGGAGAGGGCCCGCCAGTCCGAGTCTCCTCCCCCCGTTCCGCCCTGGTCTGCCGGCATGGTGGACTTTATCAGGGCACCCTCTTGCTCGTGTACCAGAAGGCTTTCTGATGATGATGTCGATGAAGATGAGAGCAGATATATAATATTTTTTAATTTTTTTAATTCAAAAATTAAAATTAAATTGAATTTATTCTTAAATCCAAAATACTCGTTGAAATCAAATCTTATCAAAATTTATCTGAGACTGACCATCCAGCAGGCCAGGTTGTACATTCACAAAGTCTGGCTTTTGTACTAGGTACATGTGACTGAGCTGCAATTGGTTGTGTGACTAATAAATTTTATTATCATTTCTTAATATGATACAGTAAATGTTGTTATCATTTCAAAACTAATAGCATGATTTGTATACATGATTCCAAACTCCATAGCAGTTAAACAATAAGCTATTAATAATAATTAATTAATAATAAGCTGCAATTTATTTTAATAAAGTTCAAACCTTCCAGATGCTATGAATGAAAGCATTCTTCTCTGCAACACTGCTGGCAACCCACTTGTAGATTTTGTCTGCATGGATGTCAAACTCAGAAGAATCCTGCCCATTTGAATCATAATGGATATCAATAAAAAAAAGCTCTTTTTAAAAACATCAAACTACTTTTATAAAGAAACAAACCTTATCAGAAAATTTTGCATCAAATAATCTTATTTGTCTGAGAGGCCATGAAAGCTTTTTCTTGTATGTGTCAACTTTATCTGATTTCTTCACTTGGTACAGAGTCACTTGTACAGGTTTTTCTATGGTAACTAAAATGAAACACAATATAAACAGACAGCATGATGTGAAATCGTAATGTTTACGTTTTAACAATCACCTGCGGCACATAGAAAACAGGCTTTCTTCCTTTTGCCCTCTTTCGTTACGTGAACAACAGAAAATAATCTTTCTTCGTTGGGAAAAAATACCTCTCTTTGAAGTTTATGTTTAATTGCAGTCATCTTTTTTGTACAAATTTAAAGACCCGCAGCCAGACAAATAATAACAACCCCCTCGTAGACTGCAAAGGTAATACGCACAAATATTAGGTAAAATTTTGTTTAAATTATAGCTAAAGTAGTATAGCTTTAGATTAAAAAGTGAAATCCATTAAGTAACCATTTTTGACATTTTAGGCATCAAGTTAATACTTCGTAAAACTATTTTAATATAATTGTGTGATATAAAAAATTAAAACGTCAAACAAGAAAAATAATTATAATAATGTGAATAAAATCTCCAGCAAAATATTTTTCCATCTATTCTATTACTTATCTTCTACCACTAGCTTCTTTTTTGGGACCGTATTGTTATAGGAAGGCTCGCGCGCGTGATAGGACGAGACATTGCAGTTTTACTTGTACTTTGACTTTTTCCGCTTATAAATAATTAGAAATGGATACTCCGGATAGGTGGGATGAGAACCCTGTTGACAGGGTTACCGAATCATTTGGGGACCAAAAAATAGACACGAAGTCAGGACCGGCTGTTACGCCTGGTCAAAACGTGTTCGCCAAGGAGTTTGTGCCCAGCTTCGGTGCAAAGGCATGCGAATCGACTCCAGCGGAGCCGAGTATGAACTCTTTGAACGAAGACGGTGTCAAAGAAACAATTCAGCTGCCTGTTAATGGTAATTAATTTGTTTTCAAACGAACAACGACCCTTTTGCGCATTTGAATTTACGCCGTTCGTGACTTTTGAGATTCCGTATCGGCGATGGGTGTAGTTTTTGTTTATGAAACGTATTGACCTGTTTATTATGAGGAGAGTCGTTGCTATGAAAACTGTTAGTCTGGAACTGCATGGTATTGCACAATTGGTCGTGATCAGTTGGAATTATGGATATAACGACGTGGACTTTACTTATGGATCGTTTTTCTATTTAGCTTTTGAATCTAAAGTTGTTTGTGAGGGAAAGAACTAGTGCAATAGCTGGTATAACAACTTAATTAACAATTTTAGTCCAGTCTGAGGTTGACAATTCCCCAATGGAAGCCACCCAATCAGTGCCCCTTACGTCTGCTGAAGTTTCAGGCTTTGGAGAAGGTCTGTTAAACATTGTTTTTGAGCAAAAAATTTAAAATTATTTGTTTTATATGTGTAATTTGAACAATTTTAAGACCTTAGGATAAACTGGCTTTGTTTTGCTCTAATTAATTCAGGAATTTAGGGATTTTTTGTTTTTAACTTCTGGATATAAATTTTTATTCGTCTTTTATTTACAAAACTTTGTCAAGTTAACAACTGATTTGCTTAACTAAATTTTGTCACTTGGCAGCATATAGTCTATTTCATTGCAATGTAAGTAGTTCAGAATGCATCAGACCTGACAACAACAACTAATGTTGTTTTATTGATCCTGAAACATGGTTATTCATGAAAGGGTGCACAGAGACTAGTTATCGTGTTCATTGGCAAGAATTTGAAAGAGTTCATGTCTGAAATAATAACTCTAACTAATGGTTAAACCTGGGAATGGCCAGACAATTGACATTAAAAAATGTGTTTACAATACATTATCATTGGTAGTGTACTGATAACAAGTTTGTGTATTTGTTACCACGGCACCTGGGATCAGGGAGTCCTCAGAATGGCATCGAACGAATGGACGAGGATGACGGGGGTAAACGGAACTTTGAAGATTTTCGTTGTTGCTGCTGTTGTTGTATTAGGAAAAAATTAGAAAAAAAGTGGAAAAATTGGATTTCAGATGACAGATTTGTTTTTGACGAACATAAATGCAGCTTAAGAAGCCTATTATGGCCAGTGTGTTGTTGTTGTTGATACATAGCACCACGTGGCACAGAGTTGTCGTGTTCAGACACGTGGTTGGGTGGGACCTGCAGAGTAGGGAACCCGGTCGTGGGTTCGGTCTTGTCATTTGTCTTGTTTTTTCAAGAGGACAAAGTTTATTTACGACTTTCATAAGGCTGCAAGAAGAGTGCAAACGTATCCCTGTTCATGTTTTAGTCCAACTAATTAGTTAATTTTAATTATGTAATTCGTTTGAATGAACTAACGGTCACCCCTGTCGTCCGATCAGGAACCTGGTCCGACAAAGCGTCTGAGTCCGGCAGCGCGAACGACGAGGGAGATTCAGACGCCGCGGTTCCCGTGGCCCAGGTCGTCAAGTCTAAGAAACAGGCCCAGCCGGAGAACGCGCCGACCGTCAGGAAGGACCACCTCAACATCGTCTTCATCGGTCACGTCGGTCAGTGTGCAAATTATATTATGAATATTTTATTATTATATTATGACAATTTATACTATTATATTATGACTATTTTATTATGCATGCTTTCTCAAAATATGATTTTTCTCGTTGTTGTAGTTGTGGTGACCAATTAATTAGTGCATTTTAATGTTTAAACTTGGTTGACCTTAAACAACATTTTTTTAAATTAAAATTTGAATTGTTTTTAATCATTGTTTTGCATTTCTAACGCAGACGCCGGAAAGTCTACCATCGGAGGACACATCATGTGAGCATTAATTAATAATTAATTAAGTGATTAATTCATTGTTGAGAATCTAATGTTGCATGTCTTAAATAAACAATTGGCTGATGTCTGTCAAACATCCTGACAGGTACCTCACTGGTATGGTGGACAAAAGGACTCTTGAGAAATACGAGAAGGAAGCCAAGGAGAAGAACAGGGAGAGCTGGTGAGTCTCAGTGTTGGTTATAAATTATAAATCACACTCGTCTGATGTTTTGTCTCGACTTTACAGACACGAATTCATTTTAATAAATTAATTTTTATAAAATAGATAATAAAAACAAATGAATTTGTACGATTTAAGTATTAAAACTCTATTAACAAGCTTCAAACAATTTCCAAAAAAACAGGTACCTCTCTTGGGCTCTCGATACGAACCTCGAGGAGAGGGACAAAGGAAAGACCGTAGAAGTCGGCAGGGCCTTCTTCGAGACGGAATGCAAGCACTTCACCATCTTAGACGCCCCCGGCCACAGGGGCTTCGTGCCCAACATGATCGGAGGAGCCTCTCAGGCCGACATTGCCGTCCTGGTACGGACTGGGTTGAATTCTTTTTTTTTAAATACCTTGAAATTGATCCTCGTTAGAATCAGAGTTGGGTCTGGTTGGTTGGAGTTTTTATTTTTAAAAATTTGTACTTAAATCAATGAAAGTACAATGCAATACAAATGTCCAAAAAGGCCCATCCACCTTTTGGATAACTTTTTGGACTGTTATCGTGGAATTGTGTTTGCTAATCTGTTTACTAGTTTTAAAAACTTGCCTTTCACTTGGCCCAATCAGTTTGATCTTTGGAGCCAAAAATTTGGCAGACGGCCAGCTGGCTAAAGATTGTTTCTGCTGTTCCAGGTTATTTCTGCCAGGAAGGGAGAATTTGAGACCGGATTCGAGAGGGGAGGTCAGACGAGGGAACACGCCATGTTGGTCAAGACAGCAGGTGTTAGACACCTGATCATCGTCGTCAACAAGATGGACGATCCCACGGTGGAGTGGGACGTTGCCAGGTGCCATTCTATGTTCTTGCTCGTGATTTTTGTGTTTTGTGACATTGCATTTTTATAAATTTTATATTACCTGAAATATTTATTAACAATAATAAATTAATACTGTCTATTAATATTAATACGTACGAGCTGGAGTACTTGTAGAGGCAAAATACGAATCCATTGTTATTAATTGATTTAATTTTATTAAATGTTAACGTTAATTAATCACAGGTTCAACGAGATTAAAGACAAACTGACGCCTTACTTGAAGAAATGCGGCTTCAACCCGAAGACGGACATCTTTTACATACCCGTGTCCGGTCTGACGGGCGTGAACCTCAAGGAGACCAACAGGGAGGTGTGCCCCTGGTATGAGTGAGTATCCGACAGCCAGTCTATCATTCATTTGTCTTTCTTTCCGTCGCTCTTGCGAGAGGAATCGATCGAAGCCGCGCGTCACTCGCTTCACGATTCTTTAACAATTTCGTCTGCAACTTTCCCGCCAGAGGTCCGTCTTTGATCAACTATCTCGACGACATGCCTGCCATCAACCGAATGAGCGAGGGACCCGTCAGACTCCCCATCGTCAACGGTTTCAAGGTGAGTCGAAGCGACGCTCGTTTCCGTCTCCGGTCGGAAGCAGACAAGTCGATCATCATCATCGTCGTCGTCTCCTTTTCCAGGACATGGGAACCATCGTGCTCGGAAAGCTCGAGTCCGGGTCGATCCAGAAGGGCCAAGTATTAACGATGATGCCGAACAAGTGTTCAGTGGAGGTGATGATGATTTGGTCCGATGACGACGAAACCGAGAAGGTGTATCCGGGAGAGAACGTCAAAATAAAGTTAAAAAACGTCGAGGAGGAGGTCAGTACAAGTCCGCGGTGAATCGATAAATTAGTAATAATAAATTAATAAAAATAATAATTGAACTAATAAATTAGTAATAATAAATAAATAATTATTAAATTAATAAAATAGTAATAACAGTTGAGTTAATAAATTAGTAATAGGATACGCAAATGCAATACTCGTATGGGAAAAATCATTGGATGGTTAATTTGTCGTTAGACGTTTTAATTAATTGACTCATTCATTCATTCATTCATTGGTTAAGAAATGTTGATAGTGTTTTATTACCAATGATTTTTCTTTAACAGGATGTTTCACCAGGCTTCATTTTGTGTTCTCCAGACAATTTGTGCCATGTTGCCAAAATTTTTGATGCACAGGTTTTAACTCAAAATTTTCATTCATCTTTGGAATGACCACAAAAAACATCATAAGTGTTTAAGAATCTGAGCATTAGCTTCCAGTTTAGGATTGCTATTAACTATGGATGGTTGTGGCTAATCGTTTATTATGTTTATTTATTATTATTATTATTATTGTTATGGAAGTAATTTTGATTTGGTTGTGCCATTTTTTTTTCAGGTTGTCATTTTAGAGCACAAGTCCATCATCTGCGCAGGTTACAATGCCAACATGCATCTCCACACCTGCAATGAAACTGTAAACATCAAGGTACGTGTCCCACGTTTTCCAACACCGGTACTTTTAGATTCCGGATTTTAAAATTATGGGGGATGTGGAGTAATAAGGATAAGTAGTTTATTTCCAAGATTAAATTCAGGAAATTCCACAATTGTTCCAAAATGAATGTCTAGTTTTTTTTTTTAGTTTTTTTCCTTATTTTTATTAAACATCATTAAAACTTTTTTATTCTCCTTTTGACATTTAAACAGGCCTTGATTTGTTTGATCGACAAGAAGACCAACGAGAAGTCAACGGTAAGACCGAGGTTCATCAAGCAGGATCAGATCGCCATCGTTCGACTGGAGGTCCTCGGGGGCATGATCTGCCTTGAACCGTTCAAGGACTTCCCACAGATGGGTAGATTCACGCTGAGGGATGATTGTAAGCATTTCGTTCTTTCTGAAATTTCCGATCGCTTTACGATTATAGTCATTAACGATCGATTAATTAATTAATTAAACATTAATTATTAAATTTATTTAATTAAATAGTTAATTGCATATTTTTTTAAAAGTTTTGCTCAACATGGTCAACAATAGATTTTGTTATAGGCAATAAATTGTAATTCATTTTTGGGAATTTGAGTTCCAAAGTTAAATTGTGATAACATTTCACTTCAATATAATGAATGTTTTTGTCTGTCTGTCTGTAGGTCACACAATTGCCATAGGAAAGGTCCTGAAAGTCGTGGCCTGAAAGATCTAAAAAATATTCCTGTCCATAGATTGGCTGCCTCTCATTTTGACGTTTGTGCGTCAAACGAGCGTCAGATTCTTGCTAAATAAATGAATAAATAAATAAATAAATGAATGAATGAACGAAAGACCTTTCATAACGCTTCGATTGGAAAACCTGCCTGGTTAATTTGTCTGTTGATCGCTAGATGTCTCTCCGATTATAATTTCCAACTCACGAGTTTTTGATTTTGCTGGGAATGTTCTCGTTCGTGTGGAGTAAATAAATGCGATCCTCGTTCAAAATTGTGGTTTTACGATCGCTGTGGATCGCTTGGATCGTTGTGACGATATGCTGCGGTCGGGGTCGCTGGCAGCCGTTGGTCGCGTGTGTTCTGCGTGGAACCTCAAGATTTTGGATCTTGGGACGGGGTTCGACAGTCGTTTGGTTTATTACCTATTCCCGATAATTTTGGGTGTGATTATGTATTTGCAGGTAAGTACGACTACCGGTAATCTGCAATTTTTTTTTCTTTTGAGATACAAAAGTTTGACAAATGCTTTCGGTTCTGTGTCAAATTTTACATATTTAACACTATTTTTTTCTGCGTTATTTGGGAATCCTTTTGCAGCTGTAAATACCAGCTTTACATTTTCCAAAAACCGTTGTGTTAGTGGTGGTGGTGGTAATATCGATGACACCACATAAACAAAGGATGCTGCCGAAAGGTCAGTTTTTGAACGTCATCTTTCCTTGAAATCTCGGTCAATTTTTGAATATTTTCACGCGGCTTTTGCATTAAATGTATTTTAATCTACATTAAAAAAAACCTTATAAGGTTATGATCGTCAATCTTGTGTACGTTTCTGTGCACAATTGCCCTCATTTGCATAATTGACCCATCCCTATTAATAATTAATGAGCAAATTTAGAGATCTAAACAGTCGTCCAGCGGTTCTCTATACGTTTATATTTGTTTCTTTGAGAATATTTCTTCGTTCTTAGACATAAAAAGAATTAATAATTTTAATTTCGAATTGGTACGAAAAGGAAAGCCTCTCCGGGTTGTCCAATTAACACATGACGGACCTAAGGTTAATAAAGATGTCTTGTCTGCAATACTCCTGGACAGCAGGGTCCGAGACAACAAAGTTATGGTGGTGTCGGTTGTTGGAATCGTCAGAACAGGGAAATCGTCTTTGCTCAACTCCTTCCTCAAGTTCTTAAGCAACACTTCTGTGAGTCAAAGCCAATCAGGCCACCTTTTTAATTATGTGATTGTTTTTTTTGTTAGTAAATGAAATAAACATATCTAGCCTAGTTAGAGTGGAAAATGTTTGTGATTCATTGTAACAGTCATTCTGTGTTTGGTAAATATCATTTTATTCCTCAAATCAGGATATAAATTACTTCTTCACTAGTTGGCATAGGTTCACGATGCCACCTCTGTTCCTTTAACTGAGTTAATATTGATGAGTCACTTATTATTATTGTTATTAATAATAATAATGAATAGTAGTTATGACATCGTAAGTATATTACTCTCTATTTAATTTAATAATATGTTTTATTTCCTCAGGATGAGCATTGGGCTGACAGTCTTTCCCTGAAAGAACCTCCAGGTTTTTTCTGGGGTGAAAATAATGTAACGACGGGCATCTATTTTTGGAGTGAACCTTTTGTCACCATTTTGCCTTCTGGTGAACAAGTAAGTGTTGAGCAATACAAGTATTTGTTATGCTGTAATAAACGTTTAATTTATGTTTATGAAAGTAATGTCATGTCATCTCATGTCATGTCATGTGGTGTCGTGTTATGTCAACAACACAAACACGGCAAAATAGTTTTTATACAATTCCAAACAAATGCAGCACACTTGTTCTCCGTTCATACGATTAGTCTACCACAAGATACTTCAAAAAAGAAGTCACATAATTGATACCTGATTTCTGAACTTGACAATATCAACAGATTGCCATCCTGCTAATGGACACGCAGGGTTTATTTGGAAGTGATTGTAACCAGTTTCCACGGGAGACTTCCCTTCGTGAATCATGTTCAACAAATTCCAGCGAAAGGGAAACTTCTGAAAATATTTCTTTTGATGTTTTTGGCCTCGCTGCCTTGTTGAGTTCCGTCCTGGTTTACAACGTCGAGTCTGACGTCAGAAGCTATTTTCACGACTTAAAGGTTTTTGTTGCAATTTATCGCTTTTTGGTTCTTAATTCAATTATATATTTTAATTTCCTGTGTTTATTTCAGATGTTTGCAGAATATGCCAGAATGGCCTTGAAAAATTGCAATGGCCAGCCATACTTTCAGGTAAGGCTAGCTTTTGTAATTCCAAAAATTTGTTATTATAATATTATGATCATGTTATTCTAATATTACAATCCCTATTAATAATTCATTGGAATGGTCTTTGTTTATTCATCACAAAATGATGAATATATAATAATATGCATTAACTCATATAACGCACATACAGTCTGTACACTGAATCTCATGCATATTCATAGCTATTATAAATTATTATAAATAAATAAATAAATAAAGCTTACGTGACGGTGGCAGAATCTCCACTTCTTGGTTCGAAACTGGTACAAATCTGAAATGTTTCCGTTTGGAGACGAAGGTGGAATGCAACTCCTGGAATCCAGGAAGTCTGAGGTGAGCATATTTTTTTTAGATTATATTTTTCTTAATTTGCAATAATTTGATTTAATTTTAGCTGTAATTCAAATGAAAGTCGTTATTATACAGGTTATTTAAGTTCACAGATATGTTATGACAACAATCGGTAACTATTGGCAACTGTGTTTTAAAGTCATTTTTGACTGATTATTATTATTACCTACTAATTCTTATCTCTGTCAACAGTGTTATCTCTGTTTTATTTAAACATTAATTCCTTATCAGATGATGGACTGTGATCATTATTTTTTTATTACTTAATTAATTTAACATTTAATTAATTTATCATTTAACTAATTTAAAATTTAATTGATTTCTTTTCAAAGGTCAACGAACGACACCTGATGTCGACCTTTGACCCCACTGAAAACTTCGAGGACGTCAAGTGCTTCCTGATGCCGAAGACGACGACGAGGAGGAACGAAGCCGGCGACGGTTGTTGTGACGACGGAGGTGGTGGCGATGTTGCGATGATGTTAGCGACAGACGATGAGTCGTCAGACATGGCGGGCCTGGAAAATAAGAGAATAGACTTTGATATTCATGATTAATGTGTACATGCCTATAATAGTCTGTAGTAGTTCCTTGGTTATAATTATTATAATATAATGAATTCTTTAACACATTAATAATAATAATATTAAATAATGTCAACATTAATATTTATTACTAGTAATAATGGAATGGGATGGCAGCTAGTAATGAGAAGGTCTAGGTCAATGATGATGATGATGATGATGATTCTTGTGTAGTGTTGATTGTGATGGAAATAATGATTTAATAAATTAAATTAAGATAAATGTGATTTAATTTCAGTCTCCAAAACAACGAGCGACGAGTTTTCAAGGAATTTGAAGACTTTCACGGAATCCTTGTTTGACGAGAAAAACTTGAAAATAAAAAAAATCAACGGAAAGGAAACGACTGGAAATGAATTGATGGAATGCTTCGAGGTGGTGATGATGATGATGGAAGTGGTGATGATTATGATGATAATGAAAGTGGTGATGATTATGATGATAATGAAAGTGGTGGTGATGATGATTGTGGCAGTGGTAATGTAGAATTTCACCAAGTTGTGCTTTATGAAATTTAAACGGTGAAAAATTATCTTTATCATGACCCCCCCACCCCACAAATTGTATTAATTAAAAGTTAATTAAAAGGTTAACTATTAGAATGTTTAAATCATTCTCATCTTGAACATATATTCTGGATATTTTTAAAATATTCCAACATAAACAAAGTTCATGATGACGATGAAATGACAATATATCACAATTTATTTCATCATTTTCTCAGCTTTATGCCAAAGATCTTCGGAAGCACAGCCTGCGAAATCTCTTTCCAAAGGTTGGCTATCCCAGTTGATGATTGAGAATGATGATGGTGATGGTGATGATGAGGAGGAGGAGGAGGAGGAGGATGGTAATAATGATGATGATGATGTTGACATCACATTACGAAAGCAATTGTTCTGAGTATTTTTTTTTAAATTTTCTTGTAGCATCTGACACATAAAGTGCCCGTGAATTTCAAAAGGGTCGTGACCTTTTACACCTGGGAGATGGAAAAGGTTGGCAGTGTTTTTGCGCGTGTGTGCATGACACGTGCATTTTGTCAGCATGCATAACAATGTTTGTGTGGCATTATTATTATTATTAATATTATTATTATTATTATTATTATTGCTGTTGATATATGATATGGGATAATTAAGTTATAAATTATTATTTCTCACAACAGAGGATTAAATTTGGTGACATTACGAACAATCTTCAACTTCAAGAAGAGCACGACTTTTGCTGTGCAGAGACATTGAGGGTATACAGGTATTAATAATAATAATGATAATAATAATAATAATATAATAATAATAATATTATTAATACAATTATTGTTGGTCTAACTATTCTATTAATACCAAATAAATCAATTGTGGTTCACAACCAGGGATTCCCTGTTGCCAGGACATGAAAGTACATTGGTTAAGGATAGGAGTTGTTTGATGAGGATGTTCAATGATCTGCTGAGTGATTATTCGGACAGGATCAAGGTGAAAATAATTGTAAATAAAATAATAATTTGAAATAATATAATAATTGGAAATAAAACCAAAATAATGATTTTATTTCAGAATAAATAAATAAAGAATAAACTAAGATAATGATTTTAAATGATTTTATTCCAGAATAAATTTATAATTTCATAAATTTTGTCACATTTTCCTCCTCAGCAGTTTGTGGCAAATAAGGCAGACGTCACAGTCGAAGCATGTCACGACTTTTACAAGGAAAAAATGAAAGAGGTATTTTTCATTGGATTCTGATTTGAGTCTTAATTTGAATTTCAACGATTTAATTGTTTAATTCAGTTTAATCCCATTTAATTCTGCATTAATTTCTTTTAGAAACATTTATACAATGATTTCCCTCTCATCAACTTCATCTTAATTATTATTCGCACTTAATTATGTTAATTTATTCGATCCATCTAATTAGCATAATTGATTGAGCAAACGAACATTTGCTTGACTCACTCATTTCCATCATCATTAACATATTTTCAGAGAAATGGGGAGGATACGTTACCCGTTCACCCCACCCTCTTGGAAAGGGAACACAGTCAGTTGTTGTGGAAAGCAATCAAAATGTTCAGGTAAGTCAGTAAGTCGGACTGATGGATGTATGGATGGAAGGATGGATGGATGTATAGATGGATGGAAGGATGGATGGATGGATGACGACGATGCCATATCCAATGATGCGACTTGACGACGACGTCGCGTTCCGACTCAGGTCGTCCGAGAAAGTCGTCTGCGGAGAGTCGGAAAAGATGGAGAAGGAGATGCTTTTGGAGGAGAAGATTTACAAGTCATACGAGGAGTACAAGGTGCTCAACGAGGTAAACAGTTTGTTTCGTCTGCAATGCTAACCAGAGTAATTTAATTTAATTTAATTAATTTCTTAATTGCTACTAATTAATAATAACCTCGTGATTAGCATTTTTTGACAATTAGAATTTTAAAAATGTAAAAAACAATGCCTTAAAATGAATACTTAAACTTGCAAATCTGTTCCTTATGAGCAAAGAGTTTGCAGTTTAAGAAAGCAAAGACAAACATTCAGCGATGACCCACACTAATTAATATTAATGAATTATGAATGTCATGAATAATTAATTACCCCAACTCCAGGCAAAGACGATCAGGTACAACTACTATTACCTGTTTCGAATATCAATCGAGTCTCTGGACAGCCTCCCCATCACCATGTTCATGGGACCTGACGATGGATCCGTGTTTCGGAGGAGGGAACGACTCAAATTGGACTGATTGTCGTCTGCCTCTGCAGACTGGATTAAAAGCGATTGTCGATTTTTTCACAATAAAGAGTTAAAATATGATAAAAAAATGATTAAATCTATTTTATTTTTGTATAATTTAATACCCCTTTCTGGGGCTGTTTTTTGTTTAATTTTTTTAATTATCTTTGTATCAGTTTTTATTTTGTTTTGCACTCAAAAGAATTTCATCTTTAATTTGACTTTTGTTTGACTTGTGCATCGTATTAAAGTCATAGTATGTCAAAGATCATAAATCTTTAATGGAGTTTGAATTGAAATCATTTGAATTTTAATCTATTTTTTTAAAATTAATTTTAATTTGATTTATTTTTTATATGATCGTTAATTTAAAAAATATATCCATGCGCAAAAAGAATGCAGAAGATATGGGAATTACTCCTTTCATTTTGAAATTTGTCTTTTAAAATGAATTATGAAATTATAATAATTATTATAATAATTGTCGATGTTTGGTTACTTTAAAATATCAGCAAATTGAGTTTATTCCGATATTACTTCCGGTTGAATTACGACATGTTAGTTGGTAGTGGGAGGGGCATCGAGTTTATTTTGGTACAACTTCCGGTAGGACTTCCGGAACTTTGACCTACTTCCGGTTGATACGCATTTCATTTTTGGGTGGAGCATTAATCTTATTTTGGTATCACTTCCGGAACTTAAGTCCACTTCCGAATGATCTACGACAGCGTTTAAGGGTGCATCAAGTTTATTGTTGCTTCCGGCAGGACTTCCGGAACTTTGGCCTACTTCCGGTCCCACTTCCTAATGATCTACAACATATTACAGTTCAGGGGCCGTCAACCTTATTTTAGTGCTATTTCCGGAACTTTGGTTCACTTCCGGACGGGATGCAAATCATTCGTGGGTGGGTGGTCATCAAGTTTATTTTGGTGCTACTTCCGTCAGGACTTCCGGAACTTTGGTCTACTTCCGGATGATTTATGACAAGACAGGGATACCACTTCCGGTACTTTGGTCTACTTCCGGTCTTAGTTACTTTGAGAATTGGACAAGCCACCCGCTTTAAGATTCAAATTTCCCACTCATGCGGACACTCACTGGAGGCAGTTTCTTAATATCTAATGAGACCAATCAAAGACGATATTCATTATTTAGCGTATTATTTCTCCCTATTTATTATTTTATTCCTTTAAATGTGTGCAACCAAACTTCTCAACTGCTAATTGCGTGGGCTCAAAAGTTGCAGTTAATATCCTGCTCCCATGAATTGGTTAACGCTCCTAAAGTTCCTAAAGTCTAAGGAACGAATTTCAAATATTTCTGAACCTACTAATAATGGGTTATATTAGTTAAATATTAGTTAAATAGAGTTATAAAGTCAGAAATAATTCCCTCGAAATAGAAAACGTTCACAACGTTTGGTCAAGTCGGAGAAGCACAACTTTCACGCTTCACTCATATTCACGTCTAGAATCGATCGAACGAAAGGAATTTAAGTAATTAGTTAACTGAGTAATAACTAATTAATTATAATTAATTAATAACTAATCATCTAATAAATAAATAAATTAATTATAACTGGTTGATTACGATCCATGGCGTCTGTCAGAATCGTTGAAATCGATGATTCTATTTTAATCAATCACGTTCAATCAATTTTTAAGCAGATGTTTTATACACTTTTACTTGAAATATACCGAGTATTTGTGAATAAATTCAGCCCTAATAATAATAATAATAATAATGACAACAATTATAATAACAACATTGTTAGTATTAATTGGTGTTAGTTACATTAACAGGCTACAATGAAATGCTAACCGTTTTAATAACGAGGCTGATTGAACCGTGTGCAATCATTCTGTACGTTTGTACATCACACACACACACACACACACACACACACACACACAACATACAAAAACGAAAATACATATCTATTAAGCTCAGTAAAGTTTTACACCCGCAACCTTGGCACCACCGAAGACGATGAAATTAAAATGCAATAACAAGCTGCATGGCAGTGGGATTTCCTGGTCTCGTGGCAGAGGGAGCCACGTGGATGATGACGATCCATGGTGGATTTTGGCCTTCAACTGGAAGAGAAATATAAGTCGAAGCGCTAAGACTGCCATGATGATGATGATGACGACGATGATGATGATGATGATGACAACGACGACGACGACGACAATGCAGTGAGCCTAAAGTCGATGAAATGCTTTTCTATCAAAGCAACAATGGAATCATCATCACCACCACCGCCACAAACACCGTCATCGTCATCATCACCATCATCATCATCATAGTCATCATCACATTCGTCAAGACCTCACAAATGCGACGAAAAAAAATGTCATTGTCAACAGTAGAATCCCACGCCTGTCAAGAAGCCTTACACGTCCCAATTCCATCTCACTTCACACGCACACACACACACTCACATACACACACACACACACACATGCACATACACACACATACACACACGCACACACACACACTCACATACACACACAAACACATGCACACACTTGCAAACACGCTCACACACCTACACGCACGCACTCAATAATACAAACGCGCACAAATTTAGAACGCAAAAGAGGAGGAAATTTGAATATTGAAACGAAACACAAAAAAAAAAAAGAATTTCAAGACAAAAATGGAAATAAAAACTAAAGAAAGTCTCTCGATAGAATCACGAATTTCATAATAATAATAACAATGATAATGATAATAATAATAATAATAATAATAATAATAATAATGATAATAATAATAATAATAATAATAATAATAATAATAATAATAATAATAATAATAATATTAATAAAATTACAATTTCCACGACAAAATATATCAAACAAAAAATAAAAATAAAATCCTTGATTCGAAGGAGAAACAGAATCGTCTGCTGCTACAGCATCATCATCATCATCATCATCATCATCATCATCATCATCATCATCACTTTCATCTTCTTCATCATCATCATCAGCGTCAGCTTCAACGGCGACAGACGCCGGCGCGTCACGGAGCTTCTGGCGGCGTCAAGGAAGATTCGAGCGGACAACGTAATAAAGTAAACGTCAACGTTGCCATGGAAACGACTGAACTGGACTTGAACGAGTCTCTGCGACTTTCAAAACCGAGACCACCCGACCAATCCGGGCACCCCAATCCACCCTAATCCACCCCCCCAGGAGATAAGAGTGAGAGAAAGATAGAAGAGAGAAAACTAAAGAAGAAGGAAGAGGGCCTGGAAATAATAATAATAATGATAATAATAATACTGACAATAGTATAGGTCAATAATAATGGAAATATAATGGGATAATGCTAATTATAATGCAAGTTAATAATAACAACGGATAGAGAGAAAGAGAGAGAAGGGGGCATTAGGGCGCTAAGGTGGTCGACGGGGTGGCCGAGTGGGTGAAAGGTTTCTTGGATTAACACGGGTGGGGAGAGTCGCACTGGAGCAGCTGAACGATGGTGGAATCGCTCATGGCTCCGTCAATGAACTCCTGGATGGAAAGCTTGTCATCCAAGTTTTTGTCCATCTGTCGGAAGATCTTGTCAGTTCGCTTCTCGGGCGTTGACTCGTCGTCGGGCATCTTCACTGCGTTGCCCACCATCTTGTAGATTGCCTGTGATGATAAGAATAATAATAATAATAATAATAATAATAATAATAATAATAATAATAATAATAATAATAATAATAATAATAATAATAATAATAATAATAATAATAACAATAATAATGATAATAATAAGCTAACAACACTAACAATAACATAACATAACTGCTAGCAAAGCGATTAGCCGTCAGCCAACGACTAACTAATTGCTGAAGGAAAGTTCATTAAGCAGTTAATACCTGTATTAACAACGATACCTGTATTAACAACGACACCTGCATTTGGCAACAGGAGACCTTTTAAGATCTAAAACCACCTGAGAGCTTTAATTTCTACCTTTAGCGATAATAAGAAAATAATAAGGACGATGATGGTGGTGGTGATGATGATGAAGATGACGATGATGGTGGTGATGATGATGATGACGACGATGATGACATTGATGATGATGATGGTAATGACAACAATGATGACATTGATGACGCAGGCACTTATAAAATAAATTTGCTATTTCTAAAAAAAAAAACCCAAAAAAACGATCCAATTCTGTCCAGCAGACCAATTAATCAATTACCGAATTTGTAAACAATTTGTTTACTCATAAATTTTAATTTTAACGGGCCCAACCCCGACACTCCCCCCACCCCGCCTTCCCATTGGACGTGGACTCGGTCGTCATGGAAACGGGAGACCATTACCTTTGATGGTGTCGTCAACAAAGAGGCTTCAGGTGACATCGCACCTGCCTGTTTAAACACTCGTTACTTTAGTTAGGCATCATCGTCGTCGTCATCGTCATCATCCTTTCGTCTATCCATCCATCCATCCATCCATCCATCCATCCATCCATCCATCCACCCATCGACAAATATACTACCTTCATCATCGTCGTCATCATCATCATCATCACCATCGTCATCATCATCATGTTCCAAAATATCTTTTCAATCCGAATATTTCCACGAATGCGACAATCAATTATCAGCAACAATTACAAACATTCGACGATGGTTTGCCAGAAACAAATTATTTCTAATAATAATAATTTTAAAAAAATATAATAAAAATAAAAATAGTAATAACAATAATAACAATAATCGTAATAATTGACAATAATTACGGGCGTAAAATCATGAAGACTTCATTATAATAATTAATCATCAAGGTCAATAATAATAACCACAACAGCAACGATAATAATAATAACAACAATCATAATAACGATATTAATAATAATAATAATAATAATATTAATAATAATAATAATAATAATAATAATAATAATAATAATAATAATAAATAATAATAATAATAATAACAATAATAATAATAATAATAACAATAATAATAATAATAATAATAATAACAATAATAATAACAATAATAATAACAATAAGAATAATAATAATAATAATAACAATAATAATAATAATAAATAGTTATAATAATAATAAATAGTAATAATAATAATAAATAGTAATAATAATAATAATAATAATAATAATAATTAGTTATAATAATAATAAGAAACTCACGCTGACAATCTCCAACATCTCTCTCTTTGAGATGAATCCATTCCCATCCAAGTCGTACATGTTGAAGGCCCACTTGAGCTTCTGCTCCAAGTTGCCGCGCGAAGTGACGCTCAGTGCGCACAGGAACTCCCTGAAGTCAATTGTGCCGTCGTTGTTCGTGTCGAACGTCCGGAACACGTGACCTGGTAGTGGCGGTGATGATGATAGTAGTAGTGGTAATAATAGTGGTGGTGGTAGCGGTGGTGGTAGTAGCGGTGGTGGTTGTGGTGGTGGTTGTGGTGATGACGACGACGACGACGACTAGGACGTTAGCAATAGCAAGAGCATTGGTGGTGGTGATGACGATGTGGAGGAGGAGGACGACTACGATGACGCGTTCGATAATGGTGGTGGTTGCTATGGTGACGATTGCTGGTAGACCTGGTGGCGACGACTATGAATGCCGTGGCGGCGGCGGTGATGACGACGACGACGATGGTGGTGGTGGTGGTGATGACGATGTTGATAATGATGTCGATGTTGATAATGATGTCGATGATGCCTTTGTTGTGGAAATGGCGTTAAAAAAAAACTAATGAAAAAAAGAGGTGAAGAATGATCGGACGTGGTAGTCATTATTGGTTGGGGACAACAACTTGCACAGACGATGATGATGACGATGATGATGACGATGGTGATGAGGATGGTGATGAGGATGATGATGATGATGATGACGATGGTGATTGTGATGACGACGAGGAAGCCGAGCCGTCACTTTGTAATGTTGTCATAAATGCTTGCGCAACAAAATAAAAAAAACCATCTGAAACGATTCGACACGAAAGTCGCTACAAAATACAACAAAGTTTGTTGAAGCTGCTACCGTTGCTGTTGTTGTTGCTTTTGTTGTTGTTGTTGTTGCTGCCGACGGGAGAGCAAAAAAAAGATGAAATGTTGACGCAACAAAGATTGATGGATGCCTATCCACAACAGGATCGAAATTGAACCTAATATTGGCTGAGATAGCTCGACCACGAGGACGACGAAAAAGAAGAAGATGATGGTAATGATGATAATGATGACGATGACGACGATGACGATAAAGATGACGATGATAGGGTTACCGTAGTGATGATGGCGAGTAAGATTAGAGGAATAACAGTTACAGGAATAACTGAAATGCCACACCAGTTCTTGAAAACACATCCCATGACATCTCCAATATGTTTCCATATGTTTCTAATTCTAACGGTTCTAAAACTTTTATTATCATCAGAATAAATGCGAATTCTTCTTATTATAATTATTATGACTGATAATTATAATTATATCTCTTAATTAGCCCTGCCAAGAGCATGAATCACTTGGAGCAATATAGGCGTTCATACAATTGGCAACAACAAGCAAGTGTAGGCTGCGGTGGCAGGGAATACAAATTCCTGGCAAACTGGAAACACATTCGTGAGGGAATGCATGACGGATTGCTGAACGAAGTGATGGATGTACGGATGGACGGACGGACGGACGGACTGATAGATTGGTAAGCTAGTAAACAGATAGACCGATAGAACTTGAATGAGTGCAATGGATGGAGAGATGGAGTGATAGATAGGCATACGGATGGATGGATGGATGGAAGGATGGATGGATGGAAGGATGGATGGATGGATGGATGGATGGATGGATGGATGGATGGATGGATGGATGGATGGATGGATGGATGGGAGGATGGATGGGGGGATGGAAGGGGAGAGGGAAAGATGGATGGGCCAAAGAATGACTAAATCCTACGAATTAGCAAATGGACTGACAAACACTTAGATGAAAGAATGATTGATACGAAGGAAGCATGTGCAGAAATTACTGGAAGCAGAGACAAATTATTGGAAATAAATTATTATTAGTAAAAATAAATTAACTAAAATTAGTCTGCAATAAAATCCAAAGCCGGCTCAGATTTTCATAAAAACTGAAAAAACAAAACATCGCAAAGAAAAGGCGAATAAGCAGAGACTACGACGACGATGTTATTATTATTATTATTATTATTATTATTATTATTATTATTATTATTGTTGTTATTATTATTAATGTCAGCATCGTCGTCATCAACAACAGCAACAGCAAGAACAACGTTGTCATTGTCAGAATTCAGTCTGAACGGACGGATGGATGGACAGATGGATGGATGGATGGACGGACGGACGGACGGACGGACGGACGGACGGACGGGCGGGCGGATGGATGGATGGATGGGTGGATGGATGGATACGCAGACAGGGCAAGGAAATGATGAAAATAAACGATGGAAGTTATTTTTAGAACAGTGGATGGAAAAATTTCCTACTGCGACCTTCAAGCTACGATGTTGTGATGATGATGATGATAACCGTTATTTATTATAAATATATCGTTATTAATATATTATTAATTTATTATTGTTATTATTTATTCTCAAAATTATTTCTACCAGCAGCACTATTATTATTATTATTATTATTAATTTTGTTATTATTATTATTATTATTATTATTATTTCTATTTTTATCAGTTATCATTATTCACGTCTTTCGTCGCTTGTTTACTTTTCTCAAGACGTTGTTGGCAGGAAACATGCATTTGATAAGTTTCAGTGCTTTGTAAAAGAAGTTGTTTGTAGTATGGATGATGGTGACGAAGACGACTACGATGATGATGATGATGATGATGATGATGGCGATGCTGATGATGATGATGGTGGTGACGATGATGATGATGACGACGACGATGATGATGACGATGCTGCTGCTGCTGATGAAGATGATGATGACGGTGGTGACTGCTATGAAAACGACGACGACGACGACTGATATATTAAAACCCAAGCAAAAATGCCATGACGTCGTGACACGAGGGGATTGATGCATGAAATATTGAAAATACGTTGAAATGTCATTTGGACAGCGTCAAGGAAAAGGGAATCCATCCGCGTGGTCATTTGAAATTCTCGGCATTTCGTACTTTTCGCAAGACTTTTGTACTTTCCAAAAGAATTTGTACTTTTCACAAGTTCTTCAACGATTCGTCTGCCAACAGTCCTCCTTAAATTATTAATATAATTAATATAATTATTATAATTATCCTCTGCTTAGGAGGCAGTTTGAAATAAAAATATATTGTAGGAAAATTGGCCAAAAATGCCAAAGCCAGAAGACGAAGAAGCCTAATTAATTAAAGAATTAATCAATTCTATTATTATCATTATTATTATTATTTTAAATTCAGTTTTTATGCCATAAAAGAGAGAAAGAAATTAATTACAAATATAGAAAGAATTATTAAAGAAATAATAAAAGTCAAAGTGAAGATACTGAAGTTGTTAAAACCTTCTTCTAGCTGTCAGGCAGACTGGTCAACGTCTCAATTCTATTCATTGATTTGGAATAAATGCTCAGACTTGGTGTGACCATACAAACACATACATAGTTATTGATACGAAAAACACGCACGCACACACACACACACGCACGCACGCACACACACACACATGCACAAGAGAAGACTTCTGAATTACATATACGATCTCATCTTTGAAGACAAGGACACTGAATACAACACACGACCAAAAAACTGAACCAAAAATGGTACGCAAAGATTGCACATTTCCTCTCGGAAAGAATATCCTTCTCTTCCCAGGATCCCCAGGATCTTTCAGCTCCGAATCCTCAAAGCAAAGGGGGTGTGGAACTTAAACCCAGGGATACCCCCACCCGCTCTCCAACTGGCCGTAGCCATGCCCCGGGTGAACTTTTGATAAGAATCAACAAAAAAGTTCATGGGGTCAGAGGTTGTGAGGGTAAAATTTACTGCCATCCGGGGAAAACCCAAAATAAAAAAAAAAAACAAAAATAAACGTTCCTCGTTTAACTCCAGTTTTTCTGACAGAACTGAAGAAGAAGAATGGATGGAAAGATAAATGGAGATTTAAAAGTACTTTTAAGTGAGGGACGTGGAAAATATGGGACCGTGAAGTCCAAACGATGAAACTACTGGCTGTTCTTGTGTAAAACACAAGAAGTTGAAAACAGATGGATGGAGCGAGGGATAGAGGATTTGCCTATAGAGAAATGGATGAATGAACGAACGAACGAATGAATGGATGGCTGAATGAATGAATGACAAGGAAAAAAAGAGAGTCGTTAATCATTCATTCATTCATGTTTCAGACTCCAACATCTCCAATTGGTGCCAGAGGAGATGTTCACGTGGTGCTGGAAAAGTGTTATGAATCCGTGATGGAAAAGCGATAACAATCCGTTACATACACTCCTCTGTGCATCCGTGAATCGCAGCGTTGTGATTATGATTATGATAACAATTAAGAGCACGCCACGATGATGACGATGACGACGACGATGAAAACCTTCTGATAATCAAAGTTACATTTACAAAACCACAAAAACTAATAATAATAATTATTATAACTATAATTATAATCATACTTATTATTTTTATAATTAATAATAGTTATTATTATTATTATTATTATATAATACTATTATAATATTATATTATATAACTAAGAAGCAAGCAGACAAGTAAGAAAGAATAAGAGGCAGAACACGCCTTGGACACACCCTGCCACCTACCGGCAAAGACGGAGGCGTCTCCGTTCGGGAAGAAGTTGGCGTAGATCTTCTTGAACTCCTCCTTGGTCAGTTTGCCCGATGGACAGTCCTTCATGAAGCCCTTGTACCATTCCTTGATCTCATCGTCCGTGAAGGCAGTATTCTTTCTCAAATCTTCCAGTATTTCGGGCTTCAACTTGCTCTGCTCTTTGCCCATGACTTCCTTGTTAGTGCAGACAGGAGGAGTAGGCGGCGGCGACTGTGGGGAAGGCTTGAACTATGAACCCGACGACCTTTGAACTTCGAACTCGACGGCCTTTGAACTTCGAACTCGACGACCTTCGGCCTTCGTTTGTTTACGTAAGCGTTTGCCCGGTTGGCTCGGTGATTCTAGCGCGTGGCTTTCGCTGGAGTCTTGTCGTTGTTGTTGTTGTTGTGTTTTAGTAGTCGAGGATTAGCGGCCGGCTAAGGTATTCGGTTCTCCTGATGGAGGGAAGGAAGGAAAGAATGAATGAATCGATTAATTAATGTATTAATCATCAATTAGTTCAAGAGTTGTTTCGTTTACTGGATGGTTGGATGGACGGATGGACGGACGGATGGGTGGATAGATGGACGGATGGATGGATAGATGGACGGATGGATGGACGGATGGATGGACGGACGGATGTATCGATAACGATCTGGCGAAGTTTTTGAACGCTGTCTGGGTTATTAATTTCTTTGATGCCACAATTTGTCGTGGTATTATGACGCCATTAAGATTATTGTTATTAATATTGTAACTGTTGATATTATTATTAATAATAATATCATTAATAATATTGTTATTACTATTACTATTATTAATTATTATTATTATTATTATTATTATTATTGATTGATTGATCGATCGATTGATTGATTGATTGATTGATTGATAAAGGTCAATGAACTGCAGATAAGAGGATTGAAGGAATTGTTACCAAATGTGACTGAGACCAACGTGTTTTTCGTTTCTGACCCAATTTTTTGTTTTCATTTTTTGTTCTTATTTTACAAAAAATTATTTTTTATTATTTTATTAATGGAAAAGGAAATGATTGATGACGTCTCAGCGTACAAGCGACTGGTCTGAAGAGACTCTCAGTGATTGATTGACGATTGATTGATGATTGAATTCCATTCTGAACTTTTGTTTGATTGATTGATTTAATAGTTGGTTGGTTGGTTGATTGATTGATCGATCGATCGATCGATTGGTGAAAACGTCGCAAAGCTACAACAATTACTAGCGTCATCATTGTCAGCGTCGTCATCGTTACCACCATCTTCGTCGTCGTCATCGTCAAGACCAAAAGATAAGGCAATCCTGAATGGGTCATTTAAGCATTGGAAGGGAGCCCTAATCATATCATCCAATTGATGATGACGACGACGATGATGATGATGATGATGATGATAATAATTTGTACGGGTACCTGGTGCTGTGAGTAGCATATAAGTTTCCAGGTGGAAACGGTTATCCATAAATTGATGAATGGACGGACAGACGAATGGATGGATGGATGAATGGATGGATGGATGGATGGATGGATGGATGGATGGATGGATGGATGGATGGATGGATGGATGGATGGATGGATGGATGGATGGATGGATGGATGGATGGATGGATGGATGGATGGATGGATGGATGGATGGATGAATGGATGGATGGATGGATGGATGGATGGAATGTCGACAAGAGAAAGGGTATTCAGTGACGTTGTTGTTATTGTTGTCTGAAATGAAAAACACAAAACACTTTGTATCTCTGTAGGCAATGAAACTGTTGTTTTTGTTGCTATTGTTATGTAAATATTTTGTAGAACTGATGTTGTGACGGTCTTGGAAATATGACAACAACAACAACAAAATAAGAAGCAGTTATAATTCTTCACTTTCTCTGAGGGAAACATTAATTTTTTTTTTTAAATCAGTTAAATAATAACAATAATAATAATAACGATAATAATAGTAACAATAATAATAATAATATTAATTATCATTATCATTATATGATATAATAATATCAATTATTATTACTATTATCACTATTATTGTTATTATTATTGTTATTAATAATAACAACAACAATAATAATAATAATAATAATAACAACAATAATAATAATAATAATAATAATAATAATATTAATCAATCACAAACAATCGTTGAAAGGTTGAAATCAATTGATGAATTAGTTTCCAATTTATTTTCAACTTTTATATTTCTTTGCCTTTTTTCTTTAAATTCCAAATTGCGTTCAAAATGATGATGACGATGATGATGATGATGATGATGATGATGACGACGACGATGATGATGACGACAACGATGATGATGATGATGATGACGATGACGGTGATGAGATCCATTACGCCATTAAAATAAAAACATCAAAAACATCCAAAACATCTCCACTTGTCAAGAAACTTGTATTAGTCTGTTTAGTTACTTCTTTCAAGACAGCCACACGATGATGATGATGATGATGATGATGATGATGATGATGATGATGACGATGAAGACGACGACGAAGATAATGATAGCGGTAATTGTGATAAACGATAACAAAGCCGATTTGCACCAGCGTCCTAGAGACAAATCAAAAATTGTGTCGATACAAAAGGAACAAATTGCTACGATATGATCGATTGTCGAACGACATGATGATGGTGATGACGACGACGACGGCTTAGATAACATGTGATGGAGATGACGACGATAATGATAACGATGATAGCGATGCCCGGCACGCCATTTTGATTCATAATCGCATTATTAATAGTCAACTCCCATGCCACATCGACCATCACACGGCATCATCATTATCATCATCATCATCATCATCATCATCACCACCATCAACAGCGTCATCGTCGTCGTCATCACCGTTCTTTCTGGTCCTAATGAAACGTTTGCCGATCTGCTGAAGAACGATTTGCTTCGTTAACAATTTCTCGGTTATAAAAAAAAATCGAAGCCCTTTTCCCAGACCACCACCCCTTCGCCATCATCATCATCATCATCATCATCATCATCACCGTCATCATCGTCGTCATCACTACCAACATCGTCGTCATCCTCATCATCATCGTCGAAGACACATTAGACGAGGTCGAACGATCGTCAATTGAGAAATATGAATCCAAAAACAGGACTCCTCTGGAACCATTACGTCATCAGGCCACGCCCATGAATCATGACGTCATCGCCACCCGGGAGTGCCATTCGTCGCAGTGGATTTCAACTCCGCCCCCGACCGCCTCGACTGCAAGAGCGGCCACCTTTAAACCCCATTTTAAGCGATCGGTTAAAAGCAGCAAAAAAAAAATTTGTTTTCACTTAAAAACATTCTTTCATTTAAATTCTAAAAGAAGAAAAAAAACCCCACAAACTTCACGATTTAATTTACAAATCGCAGAACTCCATCACCGTCATCTTCGTTGTCATCTTCACCACAATCACCATCACCATCGTCATCATCATCTCTCAGAGTATTACGAGTATTACGACTTTTCCAGGGTGCTCTCGTAGAACACCGACCCTCCTCCACCTCCGAGTCCGTCCGGAGAGCGCAGCGAAGCGTGACGCGCCACGGGTCACGTGACCGTCGACCTCGATCGACATCGGACACTCGGAGGAAGGTCGGAAAAGTTCAAAAAATGCTCGCGTTTCTCGGTCGAGCGGAACGGAAGGACACGCAAAACCCAATCAAGAAAAACTTCGTCAGACGTCATTAGGACGACCCCTGGAGGATGTTGTTGTGGGGGTGGTAGGGTGGTGGAATGGGCAAATTGAATACAATCACAATCATCAGATGTCATCATCATCATCACAATCATCAGATGTCATCATCATCATCATCATCATCATCATCATCATCATCATCATCATCATCATCACAATCATCAGATGTCATCATCATCATCATAGGAACAAGGACGGTGAAACGTCTGTACAGAGGCCCAGGATTTATGCTTGGTGAATAACCCAACAACGATGACGATGACTTGACGGTGGTGCTGCTACTACTGCTGGTGATGATGATGATGACGATGAATACGACGAAAAGAGAAACACGTTTGATGAGAAAACCATGAAAGCGTAAAGTACACAGTTTACTGCAGGTGCTTGCAACAGCAATTAGACAATTACCGCTTCGTTCCTCTTTTAAATCACCACCATCGTCGTTGTCGTCATCACCATCATCGTCGTCATCATCATCATCATCATCATCATCATCATCATCATCATCATCATCATCATCATCATTAATTGCATTTCCTCCCCTCAAATCAGGACCCCGGGCGCCTCCTTCCCATGCTGCCCTGGCGCCAAGGAAATTTCGCATTAGGTGTTGTTGTTGAGTGTTGTTGTTGCTGTTGTTATCGTTATCAACGCCGTCGTTATCATTATGTTCGCTAGCATCATCATCATCATCATCAACATCGTCGATGTCATGTTATCCATCACGTTAGATGGAAGTTCAAATGGTACTCCTGACCACCACTTTCCATGTTAGGGATGATGACGACGATGACGATGTTGTTGTTGTGATATGATGATATGTTAGTGATATGATGATGAGGCATTTTGTTCATCATCTCCGCTGTTATCAATTTATTATTATCGGTATTGTTTTTAATAATATATTAATATATTTTAATATTATCAATGTTGTTATTATGGCCGTTTAAGTAATCCCACCAATCAGGGGCCCTCCATCAAGAGCAGGTAACGAAAAATGGCTTCTCCCTTACAGAACGCGTGTCCTACGAAACAAAGACATAAACACATATTCGCACGCACAAGCACACACAAACATCTAGCACACCTACCCCCTATCATAACCCTTAGTCCCCATCACACCCCACCCAAACCCAAACCTCACCCATCAGCTTCAGTTTTGAGAGAGTTGTTGCCAAACTATTTTCAGGCCTCGCCGTATCTTATCTCGACGAACAGGATATGCGATACGCTTCATCTCGAAGTCATAACGACGACGATGTTGATGATGATGATGATGATGATGATGACGACGACGACGACGATGATGATGATGTCGACGACAATGGTTGGGGAACTGACCGGTTGAGATGATATCCCGAGTGATAATTCATCGTCATCTTCGCTGCGGCCATAACATTCCTAGTCATCATCATCATCGTCATCATCATCATTATCGACACCAACAACAACAGACAAACACTCAGAGAAAGAGAAAACGTTCATCACACAAGTTTGGAATAATTGAAGAGCAATCTGTTTGTCATCTCTACTACGATGACGACAACGAGGAGGAGGAAGAGGAGTACGATGGTGACGATGACGACGACGATGATGATGGTGATGACGATGACAACGACGATGGTGATATGCTTGAAGTGTTTGACGGCTGCTTCTGCGTTCGATTATAAATTGGATTCTTTGAAAGTCCAATGGACGACGACGACGATGATGATGACGACGATGATGATGATGACGACAACGAGGATGATGACAATGACGACGATGATGATGATGATTACTAACCGACATCGACGACATAAAATGTTACTATTATTGCAAACAATATATAGTTAACTGATAATACCAATATTACATCAAATAATATATTATTATTTTTTTTATATTATTATTATTATTATTACCAACAATGTTGATCGTAATCTTTAAGTGAGCCCAAATAGTAAACAATCCATCGTAAGTACTCGGCTTATTGCGTTTCAGAGGTTCAATTAAGTCTTAATAGTTACCTAATTAATATTAATGACCGCTGGGAGGAGGCTAAAAATAGAACAGGAAGTGACGCCATTAATGTCGACGGCCAATCAGAATCAGTCGTCGTGAGATGGGAGAAAAGAAATGGATTCTGTGCTCCAGGAATTTAATTAAAATTAATAAAAAGATAAACTGTGCAAATTGATTCATAATTCGAATTTATTTATTTATTTTATTTATTTATTTATTTATTTAATTTATTTATTTATTTATTACCGAAAAGTCGGTGCTCGAAATTACGTTCATGTGAATTTATAAATCATTAAATTGTTATTTCGTAAAATAGAATCATTAGTGCATTGGATTGAAGTTTAGCTGATTGCTGTCAGAGTCTAGATTATAAGCGATACACAATCTCTTGTCTCAATCATCAACCTTGAAACTCAACCCATTCATCTGCCAATATACCAATCAATAGACCAACCGATCAGTCGATAGATCCATCCATCCATCCATCCATCCATCCATCCATCCATCCACCCACCCATCCATCCATCCACCCACCCATCCATCCATCCATCCATCCATCCACCCATCCATCCACCGATCCAACAAGAGAGTTGCAGAGCGAAACAGAGGAGATAAATCGATTCCAATCTCTGAAGGGCGATAAACGGGAGAGCGCTTTCTAGCGTAGGAGTGGCACTGGTCTGGGGAAAGACAGGGTACTACCCAGAATGGGTAACCGGTTCGAGTTTGTGTGTGTGTGCTTGCGTGTGCGTATGTGTCTGTCCGTGAGGATTGAACTGTTCTTGTGGCCGTGTGTGTCTCTGTCGCGCCGTCAAGGTTCGTTGAACGACACCCTGGAGATTTAGAGATAGGAATAGCAGGAGGAAAGCAAACAACCTTGACATCGCCTTGAAGACCGGAAGAGAGAGGAGACGGAGTCGGGTGATAGTCAACAGCAACAACAACAACAATCGTCGTCGTCGTCGTCATCACCACAATAATCGTCATCGTCGTCGTCATCTTCACAATCATCCGACAACAGAATCACAGCATGCTCAGTGACGTCATATTTCGATACCTTCAAACGGTAACAATGGTCTCCATTGTCGTCTAAAAACTTGTATTGTCATCATCACTATCATCACCACCGTCATCGTCGTCGTCGTCGTCATCGTCAGGGCTTTATTATGTGCGCAAAATGGAATCAATGTCTATAGATTTTGGACGGTGACGCTGACTTGACGAGGATGATGACGACGACGACGATTGGCAATGATGATGATGATGATAATGACGATGATGATGATGATGTAGGGCTTCACTTAGTGATGTAGGGCTTTAGCCTTAAGTAGCGCCATAGACAGACAACACGCCATTTATATTATTACTCTCTGCAAAAACAAAATCACTTCAAGAACAGCAGGGACAGATGATCTTCATAAAAGCAAGACTGGAAATAATTCATGAAGCGCCGGGCGCTAACGTTCGGCGTAAGGATTCATAAGGATGGGACTACCACCCTAGGAGGCTGTAAAGCATTAAGAAGGCCTGACCGAAGGAATACGCGATTGGTCGGCGAGAGGAGCCACCACCAAGCCAGTGGGAGCTACCACCAGGTCAGGGGGCGGTACTAACCCCACCGCCACAGCTAACTCCAAGAAAGCCCTGACCCGAAGCCACATCGAGTCGACGCGGCCGTGCAGGTAAGACACCAGGTAGTGGTGGTTATGCAGGTAATGATCGTGGTTGTACAGGTGAAGAGTGACAGGTATGTGCAAAGATGGATTGTATGTCTTCTGGCTCTTCCACCTGATAAAGCAGTAGGATCAAAAGTTACTCATCCACTGTCATCACCAACACCTGCATAACCATTCATCACCATCGTCATAGTCATCGTCGTAGTCGTCATCACCGTAATCGTCAGAGTCACCGCATCACCTCGCACCATTGTCCCTCCAATTCCTAATGATTCGTATCATCGCATGACATTATTTGAACAGCGGCGCAACAACAAGTTAAACAACAACAACAACAAGTTCAACAACAACAGCGGCAACAACATCAACAACATGATATCTCTTCACTCGCTCCATCAATCCAGGTGAACTGCTCCGTCACGTGATCCGAGTCGAAGTGGAGTCAAAAAACAATAATAAACAATCCACTAGAAATGGGATGCTGGAAATGACCGATCACTCCGCGCATTGAAGAGGATGACGATGATGATGGTTAAGATGGCGATGATGATGGTTAAGATGGCGATGATGACGATGATGATGGTTAAGATGACGATGATGATGGTTAAGATGGCGATGATGACGATGATGATGACGACGGCGATAAATTCTAGATTTCCAGAGTCCGGTTTGATCGACCAGCCAGCAATTCTACCATTCCAAGGCCTAAGACTCACGGGTCGGTTCAGAGGATGAACTCCTTGATTGGTTGCACGTGACATGGAAAGGGGACGCACATCGACACACCGTCACAACTCGCATCACAACTAATAGTTGTTTCCAGTCGAAGTCATTGAAATCGGTTTTAGGCATAAAGGCGGGAAAACAAAAGGCAATCATAACCATGTTCTGATCGTCTCAACATCCATCAAGTCGCCATCATTGTCGTGGCAATCATCATCATCATCATCATCATCGTCGTCGTCATTATCTTCTTC
>CM067527.1:2797500-2850000 GCA_034509925.1 Hirudinaria manillensis
AAACTAGACGAAATAAACCGTAAATGGAAGGCATACAAACCAACCAACCCATCCATCAACCAATCAATCAATCAATCAATCAAAATCAATCACTCAATCAACATTCACGAGTTGAAAACACAACTCGACAGACGAGTGTAGACGCGAGCAAAGTTTGTATTGCAAAGCACAGAACCAATATTAATGAGGACGCACCTAAATCATTGACAGGCAAAAGACAACTCGCGGGCACAATTTTGATCGGTTTGCTATGGATTTTCAGTCAGGAGGTAGAATAGGGTGTGGGTAGGATTATGGTAGGGTTAGGGTAAGGCGGGGGTATGATATGGTTAGCGTTAGAGTAGGATGGGGGTGTTTTATGGGTAGAGTTAGGGTAGGATAGAGTATGATATGGGTAGGGTCAGATAAATTGGGCATTAAAGATACTTGCCAGTACAGAAAAATGTTTTTCCTTTTTGCCAGTCACTTGTCCACCATTCCATGGAACTGGGGTTAGTCATGGCGCCGGTCACTTGACTGACCAAAGGGTCACGTGATAGCTACTTGTAATAAATTATGCAGAAATTCTTTGAATATTAAGCGATTGGAGGAGGCACTGAACCACATGTAACGAGTCGGTAATAAACAATCACACAACATGACTGGTTTAATAAACAGAGTAACATTAAATTAACAAATCAATTAATAATCAATTGGTTGATAAAAATAATTATTCATAATTTAACCTGTTATTAATAAACAATCATGAATAATGAATTGAATGAAGACTGCATAATAAACAAGTCCATGTGGTATGTAATTCCATATTTAAGTCCAAACACTTTGAAATGCTGGAAAATTATCTGGCACTTATTGAGCAATTAAATACATAAATAAATAAACTCTCCATAAATGATTTAATGCCAAATATTTAGAAATTAATAATCTTTAAATTAATGTAATTTAAACATAAACATCTTTAAGTTAATGTAATTTTAAAATGAATTTATTACTATATGTAAAATCATTTGAAATCATTATCATCCACGCTCCCATTAAATCCTAATTAATACCATAATTGATTCAAAATTAAAAACAATGTTATTACAAACATTTGCAAGTAGTCTTGAATATAAGACCTATTTTATAATAAATATCTGTATTTTTAATTCCAGTTATCAAATTCTATTATTATTATTGTTATTATTATTATTATTATTATTATTATCCAAATAAAATAAATAAATATTTACATGGACATCATAGCATTCCAGACTCTTGCAAAGTTCAAGTGTTTATTATGACTTAAATACCACATGGTTGGTAATTTAGTGATGGTGTGATTACGTGATGATGATGGTGATGATGATGATGGTGGTGGTGATGATGATGATGGTGATGATGATGAGGATGACGGTGGTGATGATGATGATGATGGTGATGATGGTGGTGATGATGATGATGATGGTGGTGATGATTATGATGGTGATTGATGACATGAAAGATTAAATGATTTTAAATTATATCATCAGCTTCCAAGGATGAAAATTGCCAGCAACAAATCAAAGGTTTAAGTTAGCCAATTGATTATTAACTAACTCATTAGTGGAGATTTATCTCCTCTAAACTCACTCACTCACTCATCCATTCATTCATTTTCTGTTGCCCAACCTCACAGCCTTTCCTTCCTTTTTATTCATTTTCATTCTTTCCACACATCCAAACATAAATAAAACCTGGATAGTGGCACGTGTGGACGGGCAAATATGTGCCGAGTGTGTGAGTGAACGAGTGAGTGAGTCGGTTGGTGGATGGTGAGTGAATGAGTGATTTAGAGTTAGGGTTAGAGTTATAGGAAACATGAATACAGTAAAATCATGTTTATTATCAATAATACATTTCTTCATCTCACTGCAAAAATAAAAGTGAAAAGGAATATCCCAAAACAATCCTTGTGTACCAATAACTGGATGACATTCCAAACAGAATCTGGGGCAGTGGAAAAAAACACAAACTACATAAACAACATAATTTTAAGACCAGAGTGATATATTACAACATTATACTTGGCAACGTCATAGTTAAAAGCAGACAAGGTTAATGTCTTTCTGCTACATTCATTTGGTAAAAGAAATTGTTTTATTTTTTTTTGAAATTTTATGTGTCTGACTGAAGATATCTAGAAGCAACAAAATTTAGAAAAAAATTATTTAGATATCTTACTATCTGTAGAAGTTCAAAACAGTATGAAGACTTAAAATGTGACTATAAAATAAACATTTGTTTGTTCCAAAGGTATTTCACCCTAACAAATAAAGCTGCTCTTCAAATTTCAGGCCATTATATGTAACTTCAAGTAAATAAGGTCCAGTTTGGTTTTGAGAGAGTTTAAAATCTCAATTTTACAATATAACAGGCACTGCTAAATGAAGCAAATGTAAAGCAAATTACAACAAAGGCTAAACGACTTTCAAAATTCGTGTACCAAAAGGAGAAATTGAAACTTCGCAACATGTTGAACTGAATAATTTAATCTCAATAACTCCAAGTGTAGTTAAAAGCTATTTTAAAAAACAACTTTCTAGAAATTACAGACCTTGAGAGAGGCGAGCTCAGAGACAAGTTGCCGGAGGACCGACTGGTCGAAAAATAAACAAGCAAATGTGCCGATAACCAGAGCACCGCCCTATATTTGGCCTCGTACCGTATCGTCATTATGATGCGTCTTGGTTTAATTAAAATTATTCAACAATATTTTAAACGGCTACAAAGTTTTATAACTTTAAAAAAAATAATTTTTTAAATAAAATTGATTGGTAATTGTAATTTTGAAACTTCCATGAACATGAAGTTAATTAGAGCATTAAAAGTTAATCGAGAATTTAGACTCATATTTTGAAGTAGAAAGCTAAAAAAAAGGAAAAAATAATATTTTAGACTTCATATTGACTAATCAAATTCTTTAAACCAACGTCTAAAATTTCTGAAAATTTGTCATTCATTTATTTATTACATTTATTCAGGTCGGACTATTCTTTGATACAATTACAGACGTATTTCAAATTAAGTAAAGAAGCCTTCTCATAAAATTTCATAGTCACTTGTTTTGTGTATGACCTAATTTTCTAGAAGTGAATAACCAGCCCTTAGGTATGAGCACTTCTGCCTAGTTCTGAAAACAGCTGACTCGTTTCTTATTCCAGGTCTTAATTTATTTGTATTTGTAGTAAATATTTTAATATATAAACTAGTGGTGCCATTAAAGAATTTTAATTTTGTTTTACAAAACACATAAAAAAATATATAGCAGGCAATAATTATTAATAGCTTCAATTATCATTACAGTAATTTCCAAGTGTCATTTTGATGAAATACCTTCCGGCTGAACTACAATTGTTTTTTTTTATTATGACTGGACATTTGAAATTACAACCATTTGCAACGATTTCATCTTTTAATAAATTCAGCGAAAAATTTCACGTGCGGCAACGTTAAACGTGGAACAAAATCAGTATTTCCTACTCGTTGTCTTACCAAGTCGGAAAAATCCCATCCTAAAACATCTTGCATGGTTATTGGAAGTCCTCGCAACATAATCTGCATTGTCAAAATCGATTATTCTAACAATACTTATAAATACTAGAATAAAGCTTATCCAGCTTTAGAATTTATTTTTTTTTTATATTTATTGCGATTTCAAATCACGATTTACCTAAACATACCTCAAATAGCATCTAATTTAAAGGAAACGTTGGAGGTTACCTTGATTGGCAACTCCCCTGGGAAACTTTTCTTATTCTAGTCTAACCGTTCTGTTTAGTGTGCGCCACTAAACTCTGTAATTAATTTAGTCAATAATGATTTCATCTTGGAAATAACCCAAAATTAGTAAAATATAACGTCAAATTTAAAAACCGATCTGACTGGATAATTAATTTTACATCAAACCTAGTCTTCTCACCTACTCGTTTTCTGGACATGAACGTAAACGAAACTGCTTCCAACGCCATCAGTTGGAATGACATAATTAATAATGTCGATCTCGACGAAATAAAAGACTATTTGTTCAGCAACGTTCCTCAATTATCCTACCATGACATGGAATTGATTGAAAGCAGACCAACAAAGGCTGACAAAATGAGGAGGCTCATCCAAACATTGGATGACAGAAACGTCGACACTGTCAGGCACTTGATTGATGCTCTTGCAGCCAGTGAAGTTAAAGCTTACCAGATGCTGGCAAAAGACTTGAAATCAACAGATCCACCTCGACTTAAATCTAGGCAGGCGATGAAACAGCTTTATGGAATCTGTTCGAGACCTCTGAGACTAAGGATCCGAGAGGAAAAAAGAATTCCGTTCGTCGTGCGAAAGATCGCTCGTCGGCTCGGAGAAGATGCCTTGACGAAATATTCCGATCCAGTGTCCGACAAGCACATTCTTGCCATGAGAGATCTGGTCAGGGACATTCACCCGAACGGGAAGGACTCGATATCCCATCTCGCCAAATCCGCGTCTTCTTTGAAGAAAATCGAGGAGCGCATCATCGAATCGTTGGCAGAAGAAACGTTCCGAGAGTGCAACTGGGGTAGGATCGTCACTTGGTTTGCCTTCTGGGGCGAAGTTGCGGATTACTTGGAGGGAGATCCGAAAGAATCAGAAGAGCAGGAGATGAGGAGATGCGGACAACTGGCCGGATTGCTCATGATATCTCGTTGTGGAAAGTGGATCCAAGAAAATGGAGGATGGGTAAAATGAATAACAATTCTTACAATTGTTAATTATTACTAAATTGATAATTTATTATTATTATTATGAACAATATATGTGCAATGACATATTCTGGTCTAAGATGCATTTAATTAATATCATTTGCAATATTCCTCAAATATTCCTGCAGGCAACAAAAGGCCTTAATGGATTGCTTTCATTGTAATACTTAATTTATATATTAAGTTTACATATTAAATTTACATATTAAGTTTATAAAATATAATTTTTCATTTTTTCATTAGATAAAATTCTCATTGCTATTTTGCTATTATTCAGGATAACCTTTTTGATATGTGTGATCAGAACAAATCAAGATCTTGCAGAATCCTTCAAAGAATTTTTAAATTTTTACCATTTTGAAAACAAAAAGTGAAATTCGTTCAATGCTTTTGAAGGACTTCAATTGTTTATTTTTATATTCTGCAAGAATTGTGATGTTTTTCAAATAAAGTTAAGTTTTCAATGGGTAATTTCCCATGGTAATAATCATCTTGATTAACTTTGATTGAGATAGCGCCTCAGATATTGATTTGGGTTTTATCTGGAAGAAAATCATCAACCCTGACCATATCGAGTTAACATCTCCTAATTTTTCCTTAGTATTAAAAGTTTAAATTGGTCGTCTATCAGATTACCATTTTCAGATACTATAGTATCCAGACTCTGTTACCTTTTCCAGAGTTCCATCTAAAATTGAAATATATTCAAGTAAATAAGAGACAGATTGAATATATTGGGATTTATAAAACATAGAGAAACTATAGAGCTTATTTAAAAAATATTAGTTACCTTTGTGGCTAAAATTCTGTAACATATTCATGTTTCAAGTAAAAGCACCTACTTTTCCAGCATTGACGTCATCTGAACGAAGAAATTCAATCCATCATCAAGCATGGCTCAAAGAAACGTCAAAGATCTGTCTACTAATGCATTCGTCGAATTATTTGAATATTTTTCCAGGTCCACTTAAAACGCGTTACATCTCTAAGCTGCCGATGAGAAACATACCTAAACAGCTCAAAAGAGCCCGCAAAAAGTAGTTAGAACGTTGAAAAGTTAAGCAACGTTGCTAGGTCAAAATCGTTAAGACTGATTTATCTGTCAAAGATTCTCGATTCCCATCAGAAAACTGCCGAAATAGCTAAAACAAATCCACTGTATTCTTAAGGAAAGCATTTTATACGCTAGTGACCTAGGATGTTTGAAATCGCCACATGCATGAAAAAAATCGAGCGCTGTGTTCAGCTAACATAATTCGAAACACAAAAATATAAAATTAGAACAATGACCAAAAACCATAATATTTTTATAAGTCTTTGCCTTATTTGTGAGAAGGCCAATGTGATGTTCGAGATGTTGAGGAAGAGATTTTCAAGATGAGGCCCGAAGATTGCTTTAAGATTTACGCCAATTATAAAATTATCGTTGACAATGTTGATTTTGATGAAATCGGAGATTACTTGCACAGCAACATCAGTGATTTTGGAGTCGAAGACATGGAAAATATTCGTAGCGAGAAGACGAAATCTGCAAAAATAAGATTATTGCTGAGAATTTTGATGGAGAAAGAATCGCCCGATGTTTTGATGCATTTTTGTAACTCTCTGAAATCTAGTGAGGTCAGAGCTTATAAAACGTTGGCAAACGCCATAGAAGCGACTGATACTTCAGAAGTAACTTTCGACAAAACAGATGCTTCAATTCACGATAAAGTAGGTAGGTTGAGAGAGCATTTCATCAAACAGACACTGATGTTGAAAGACGAAAACCAACGACTGGAAAGCATTCCAGCATTTAGACAATTATCAAGAGACGGGAGATTTGTTGTAAACGAGAATATAGAAGAATTTGCAAAATATAAATCTATTGGTGTGAATCTCAGAGTCAGAAAGGAGAAGAAAATTTCCAGTGTCATCAGAGAAGTTGCCTGTCAGCTTGGAGAAGATGCTTTGTCCACCTATAACGATCGACCTAAAAACAAATACATTCATGCCATGAGACAGCTGGTGGCAGATATCAGCAAAAAGAACAAAGATGACCTTTCCACTCTCATCCAGAACATGCACATCTTGGAAATGGTCGGCTTTCCCACCGTCGAGGTGATTGCCAGGGAACTCTACAACGAATGCAACTGGGGTCGAGTCGTGGTTTGGTTTGCTTTCTGGAGAGGACTTGCAGACTACTTGGAGGGCCAGCCTCGAGAATATAAACTCTTCGGCAGCTTCGTCGGTTTCTATCTCGGTTCTACTTGCGAAAAGTGGATCGACGAGAATGGCGGATGGGTAAGAGAAGAGTTTATGTTGTTTACATGCTGTGACATTCCATCTGAAGGGCACTTTTAATAACAAGGCTGATCTAATCTAGTGGTTTTTCTAACACAACAAATGAGCTGTGAATAGGTACTAGTTACTCACCATGCCACATGAATGTCACGATGTCTGCTTAATCTTAGCCATTCAGTTAATCTAATTTCAAAATAATTGAGCACCCAAACAATTTAACATTAACCAATTCATGATTTGGCTTGGTATTTGTCTCTTGGGAGCCAACTGCTTAATGGCTGGGCATTTCCAAAGCATCAGGTGTTATAAATATTATATGCACTTTCTAATTAAATTAGCTCCAGAAAACTTAAAGTTATAATTTATTACATTTATTCATGAACTTTTATAACTAATTAAGATGCCAATTATTAAGAATCTTTTTTTCCATTATTATTATTATTAAATGTGATTAACAGTGTCAAGTGTTCTTTAACTTAGGATCATCTTCTGGAAATGACCGGTCATGATACTTCAAATCCTCCAAGCTTGTTTCAAACCATTCTCAGGTTCTTAGGCATTGGCAATTAATGAAGTTTCCTAGGGGCCTTATCAAGTTTTGAAGCTTATACAATTTATGATGCCAAGACTTTAGTCTCATTGGTTTCATAAACGATCAAGACTATTATATATATGAAGTTAATCATTTATTTGTGTTAATGACATTCCACGTTTTATGAAAATAAAATTGCAAACTTCAGTGTTAAACTTTCGGAAGAACAAATTCAAACCAAATGTTCTCAGACATGCCGAGTGCAAGTCTTTTTTAAAGTAACTCTCGATGCTGGAGATGTTGACAGACCTTTATAATACACTTTCAATCGGTTTTAATCCAAGTTCAGCAAGAATATCTTTTGTCACGAAACTCCTGCCAGACGTCGTTGTTGATGACCTCGTCGTAAGAGGGAACCTCTTCCGTGAACTCGAAGAATTCTTCCCACAGTTCCTCTGGACTGACTTCATAGAACTTTGAGTGGAAGGCAATGGACTTTATGACGTCCAGACTGTCAATGAGGCACTCGTATTCATTGAGAACGACGACTATCCATTCCTCGTTAGAGTCGAGTATAGGACGTTGTTTGTGATGCTCGAGTAACATTTCCGGCGTCATTGGAAATTCGAGAGTTTCAGGCAGGAGCTTCGGCGTTTCTGGAAGACTTTCCGGATCATGGGAGCGGACAGTCAACCGTTTCTTACGCCTGAACGATTTCTTACCGCAATGGTCGTCCTCTGCATAAGTTTTTCTCCGATAACTTGAACGCCTATTTTGCTCGTAGTTGCTCATACCGACTTAATCGCTAGAAAGGTTGGTTATCGTTAAAGTGTAATGAAATTCTGCACCGCCGATTATGATTATCTTTGATTAATATAGCTCCATGGCCTGGATTACTCACGTTTCCGATAAATCCCTGCGCGGATAGAGAGCAATCCTTCAACCACTACCGCCCATCTAGGCGTCCCGTTTTCTAATTCTCGAATCCCATGACGGAAAGCAATCAACACCATCCAATACTCGCTTTCCTCTTTATCAATCAGTTTCTCCTTTCCCTACACCCACCAAATTTCGAAGGATATGCGATCGAGACCCCGAATTCGATAACCAGAATGATACGTATTCAACGCCCAACCCTAATCAGCCGCGGCACTCCCATTTTTCATACACATTTACGACACCTGCCTCGCAGGTCCAGAGCTGATCATACCACGTCCGTTTCACGACAAAACACCCACACAGTTCCCAGTACTCCATAAGCTTACCATTCGTAATCCCAACGAAACCTAATTTCACTCTAAAACCGATCAACGCAAAGTATTGGGTATTTAAGAGACTTTTATTCTTCATGAAAGATATCAATTCACAGTACGGGATCGACTTTTTAATCGAACAGACCGAAGCCCATGTCATCGTCTTCTTCTTCCTCCTCTTTCTCTTCCTTCTTCTCCTCCTTAGCCTCCTTCTTATCGGCAGCAGCGGCAGCGGCAGGAGCGGCTGCAACTGGGGCTGAAGCCACTGAAGCGGCGCTGCCAACGCTTGTGATCAGGTCCTTGACGTTGGGTCCGAGCTTCTCAGCGAACAACTCTGTAAGAAGTGACACGTGTTTGGAAACAAATCAATGTCGATTCGTGAACAAGCTAACTTACTGGGCCAGATTGGCTCGATGTCGACAGCGGCAGCCTTCAGGATGGCCATCAATTTCTCTGCCTAAATGAATTAACACATAGTTGTACTGATCGGCACATTTAAAACTTCAGATTAACTTACGGTGATGGCGACATCATCGTCGACGAGGATCAGGGAGGCAAGAGTGCAGGCAAAGTCAGTGTTCATTTCCATTTTTCTGGTGAAAAAATAATTACATTTTTCATAGTAGAGTTGTCCACGATTAATAAATCGCAAACACGTGCAGTCACGAGCGATTGGGTTCTAACGTCAAATTCAGCACGTGAATAAATTTAAATTCAGGTTTACGGTAAAAGATGTTCAAACATAACAAAATTTTAAAAAAAATGATTACCAGACAAAAAGTGTACGCCGCCGGTTGGCCTTAGCTTAAACAAGAACGATACACCTCGAACGAACAACGAAGAAAGACAGGAGGAAGTTAAGTACGCTTGGGCGAAAACAAACCAAAGAAATTGCGAATTTATATCATGTAATTATATTTTTTTACTTGGTGCATTTAAAAGCTTAATGCAAATTTAATATACTTTTAAATTTATAAATAATAAATGATTTTATCAAAAAGATGTTAAATTGTTGTTGTCATAGAAATTTGACTCAATGTCAACAACATACAGCCCGCAAGTACTTCGACGAATGTGTAGTTTAAATTAAGTAAAAACAATAAGACATGGTGGCTATCGGAGCAGGAATCATAATTCTCATTGTTCTTTGGCTGATAGCCTTAATCGTCTGGTTGTTATCTTTGCGCCTAGGAACTCCTTACACTTTTGCAGGGTTCGGGACCCTAGTATTGGTCGCCATCATCACCGTCATACTGTGGGCAATTCCCAAAGGCCCCCTACCTCCAGATGATCCAGACGACCTAGTGGATCACACCTATGCAGGTCGAGTGGCCCTCATCGTAATAAGCGGCATAGTTTGTTTCTGTGGATTTGTCGCAATTGCAATCATCCACTTATTCCACCAAGTCTACGCAGTTCCACTAAAAGTTATGATTGGCTGAGACTTCACAACCTCACAAATTATTAAACAACTGACGTCTGACAACGTGTTACCTCAGTAAAAGGAAGATTGTTTCAAGTGAAGCATTACGTGGTTGTATTTCAATAAAAGCAAAAAAAAAATTGTTGCAGATTTGCAGAAGAAAAATTAGAATTACTTCAATCTCTATAAAGCAAATTTTTAACTTCACATTCAAGCCAAATTAAATTTTTTTAAGTTAAAAAATGTCTTTTTCCATATATTTAATATGCAGACAGACATTCAAGATTCTTAAAAGAAAGAAAAAAAAAACATGAGTAAACTTCAGGTGATCAGACAACATGCAAAAAAATGGCCAACAAATCAACAAAACATCAAAATAAGACAAAGAAAAAAAAATAAAGATCCTACACATTTTCAAGCATAAACAATCAGACGCATTCACAAAAAAAAGAGAGGGTTGGCACTGGCTTCATCGTCGGCTGCGGACGACGTTCATGACTAGACGTAAGTCAAGAATCCGTCGCAGATGCCGCGAGTTCCGACTCGTAGACACGATTGACGATCTCGTTGCTCACAAAGTCGGCTTCGTTGCAGACCTGTTGCAAACAATCTTCCAACAAATCTTTGGCCATCCTGAAGGCACAAATAAAACTTTATACTGCAAAATGTATTAGCTTTGATAACAGATCTACAAAGAGCTAAGAAATAAATTGGCATAAAATGTTGAACATGATTTCGTTTTTTTGATTCACTGGAATACATAAAAGTTCACATTCTGTGTAAACATACATACCTAAATTAGTATTTTTATTAAATAACTATAATAATAATTATTATTATAATTCAATATAACTTACATAACAATGTTACTATTAACCACAACATTATTATTACTAATACAACAACATCTGTTTAATAATGACCTGCTGCTGACGAAGGCACGGTCGGCAGGATCTCCGGGCCGAGAGTTCAACAACTTCAAAATGCCCTCTTTGACCTGCCCCTTCAGTCCCCCACTCCTCTCAAGCACTTCTCCGAGAACTTTCCTGTCGACCGCCAGATCGATCGGTTGCAGACGAACTGTCATGCCTGCCATCTTCGACGCCAGTCGAATCCTCTCCTCGTCGTTTTGATCCGCGGCGTCACCAAACTCCTCGACGCGACCGCCTCGCGACTCGACGGATCCGTTTTCACGGAACCGAGGCGATGTCGTCGGACGCTCGACGGCTCCATCGTGCGATTCTCCGTTGAATAGCTGGAACGAGAAGAACTCCCTGTCTCTCCGGTTCCAGTCCTGCAACAACTTCGCGGAAAAGTCGTCTGCCCTTCCGAATTCAGTCGACTCTCTGCCAGCTGCCAGGTGGTGGAAGATGTCCTTAGTGTCTGCAACGTCTTTTCTGAATTCCTTCTCGAAATCCTCGATCCACGACTTATCGGAAACTGCCCGCAGTTCGACCGGAAGAGATTCTAAAACGGAAATGTTTAAAAGTGAGCAGGGATCCATAAAAACGTCGATGTCTTGTTGACTCAGTTGCAATGGATTCTGAATGAAGACTGTATTTTTTGGATTTCCTACGAACCTCCTTTCCCTCCGACGTCCTGAGACGGCCATCTTTCCTTAATTTTCGCTCTTTCAATCTTAAAGGATCGAACGATTTGACAATAAAAACATTAAAACGAATTAAACAGGCACAACAGTTGTTGCTCTAACGATGACTTAACCTATTTTATAATTTAAAATTCACGAAGCACTCAGATACCTCAAACTCTTTCAGTTTTCTCTCCAACATTCTGACGTCTGAACTGGTAAGCGTCGAGGGAGCCTCGAACCTCGAGTTTCCGAAACCCGTGCCGGAATCGTCTGACTCGGAATTGCCACGGTGACCGGACGACTCGCCCTCGGGAACAATTACGAGCCTGTCGAAGTCGTGACGGTTCTCGAAGCGAGTCCCACAGTTCGGGCAGATCACGTGACGGGACAAACTCCTCGACCTCCGGACGTCCAGGGCCGACCCCGGACCAGTTCGACCTTCTTCGAGGTCGTCTGTCTTTTCGAACTTTGATAGTTTGAGTACGTAATCCTCTGCGATGATTTCTTTGCCATCTCTGCCAGTGGTCTTCTTGGACATCCTTGACGGACTGCTCTTGGAACGACGTAACGTGTTTTGGATGCCCATGGGGTGGCTGCAGGTGGCACCGTTGACTGTTTTTGTGATATTACCACGACGGCCAGATGATGCAAGTCGGGCTCGACGATTGGGGGCGATTAGAGGCTCACTGCGATGTGCTTTTTGTGGCACTTTTCTCAATTTATTCTAGAGTGAAAACAAGGTATAGTCACAATCGATGAATATTAATAACATTTTGATTATAATTATGTATATTTATAATTATTAAGTACTTAAGAAAATATTATCAAATAAATTAACAGATCTCACCCCTGAGGTGACATTCTTAGGCCTCGTTATGTTTACTCTATCCTTAATTTCCCCATCAATCAATCTGATTCCATTCCCTCCACCTTGACCTATCTGTCCATCACTCTGCAAGTTCTTCTCCATCAGAAGCAGCAGGCACTTCTTGAGCAGTTGTCTTCTGGAATCCTCGTCATCGACTGCAACCGCCGAGCGTCGTTCCCCTGCACGGACTTCTTTCTCCCGACGGCTCGAAATCTTCCCGGCATTTCTAAGCTCCGACTTTTCGTTGCCTCGCGACGGAAACTCATCGGAGCATGGCCACTGCTGCAGTCGAACGACGTTGTTGTTGCAGTCCTGGTCCGACTGAGGAGTGGACGGAGGCGGGGGAGGTTGGGTGAAGTGGACCTTTCGTCTTGAGTTGGAGAGATCCTGAGGTGGCAATTTGCATTAATTATGATAAGTTAGTGGCCAATAACAGCAGCATGTTAACAAAACTGCAAGAAAATGTTTAAAATGAATATCTGCTTCAAGCAAACGTCCATTATTCTCAGTGGCCTTGAAGTCTACCGTACATATGCCACTCTAACGAACCAAATTATTATTATTATTATTCAATATTATAATGTTGTATCAAGATTTTCTTACAATATAAAGAAAAAAATGATTTCAAATATAAAAAAAACAATTATATAATAATTGACAATCTTGTCATCCATTTGTATAATTTATAAGTTACTATCGGGTATTTCAATTATGCTTCTTGATGCCTAAAAAAAGCAAATGTCGCATCATAAACTTGTGTCGCCATCTTTTAAGAATTTGATTAAATTGGGATCATCTTTGAAGTGAATGTTCCTAATTATACAAAACTAACGAACGAATTATATTTAAAAACAAAATATCAACAAAAAAGAAAAGGAATTGCAGACAAAAAAAGGTTTGCAAACAATGAACCCAAAATAAATAAATAAATCAATCAATCAATCAATCAGCAGACGACCGACCAGAATCCTCTTCAACTCGACTGCAGGTTCTCGACTTCCTCCCGTCGTCGACAAATCCACGTCAAGTTCGACGGCCGAGAAGGACAGGTCGCTGGGTCACGGCAAGAAAGCATTTATTGGAATGGTTAAGAGTAATGAGGATGGGTATCGATTAGTTGTTGATACCTCAAGATGGCCACGAGGTCCTGGAAAATCTTGGAGCGAAGGAAGGAAGGAGGATCGGACGAGTCGGACATTTGCATGACGACCATTTTTAGCACCTTCGTCGACTCTTTGTAGAAGTGAAGAAGCTTCTTCAGAGAATCCTGATAGTTAAATATAAAACCACAATAGATCAACTAAATAACTAACTGATGTTATAAAATGTTGTGAAAATCTCAGCAGGCAACTTTATGATATTTGGTTCCATTTCAATGTAGAACCCGAGTACTTCCATATTCTCAATCACGGTTGACAGCCTCCAATCACAATTCAATCGGCAATCGATCAATCGCCAACCCACCTGTCTCCTTCCCCTCCTGAGGTCGGTCAAGAAGTCCCTCGTGCCCCTGCCGAGGTCGTAGGTCAACCTACTGATCCTGCTCGTCCTCTCCCCGACCCTCGTCTTCCTCCTCTCGGCTTCCGAGGGGTCGTCCTCTTTATGGGGTTAAAAGGGATTTTAATGTTTTATTTATTAATATTATTAATGTTAATAAACAAAACTATTGTTGTTACAGACATTACTATTATTATTATTATTATTAACCAATAAAATTAATAAATTAGTTGATGGACAGAACTAGACAACAAAAGATTATGCAGTAAAATTATTATTATTTTACTATTATTGTGTACCCATGCGTGACTATTTCAATATTAAATTGACTCGATTACCTATTACAGTTTATAACCGATCTGCCACTAATTAATTATTTATTTATTATTATTAATTAATTTTTAAATTTATTTATTTAACTAATTAATTAAAACCTCTAGCACAAATGAATTGCTCGAACCTGACGCTTCCCGAACTTCGAGGGAGGCGAGCACTTGGACCTGCCTCACGAGCCTCGAAAGATCTGCCTTCGATCTTTTCAATTCGTCAGACGCCTCGCGTTCCGTGATTTTGAGGATCGACTTCTTTGTCTTCGGTTCGGAATTTTCGTCTCTGATCGGAGGGGACATCGTGCGGACTGGGAGTGCAAAACGTGTGCTCGCAGTGATAAAACTACCGACAGTAGTGATAGCTTTGATAAAATGACTGATAGTAACGATAGAGTTGATAAATATTCATGAATTCTGCACCTAAGCCAATATCAATTTAGAAAGCATTACAATCATGCTATTATAATTATGATGTTGTTAACAAATTAATAATATAAACTAATAAAATAGTTTAAAGTTAAAATTAATGGAATACATAAAAGCTTAACATCATATGACAAGTTGCTGTATGTTTGAGACCATGTTTGAGTATGTTGTGCTTTTAAGTAATTTTAAAAATAAAATTACTAAACGACAAATACTAACGAGGAAGGTCTTTGTGGCAGCTGCATCTGATACCAGGTTGATCATCACCATCATCAAAGTCCTGTAATTTTTATGTTTTGGGTCATAACTAGTTGGAAAAGAAAGATTCAACACTGGAACGTCATTGAAAATAATGTTTAAGATTACGATGCTGTTTTTATAGCTTTGGGATGCAGAGATTCCTTTGGCCCTTCTTTTCTGATTAAAGCCATATCTGGCATTCAATTCTTTTATGTCTTTCTGTGCAAGTTGAACTGCCAAATTGAGGCGCTCTTCGGAGATATTCGAAAACTTAAATTTCTGTATTAAGGTAAAAATGAAAGCTTAACACTTTGAATAAACCTGATATGCTCTGTACACTCTGAAATCATATTCCAAAGCCTAGCGTTATTGTTTGTTTAAAACTTACCTCATGCCTTGTCGGTAACTTTTTGGACTCGACATTTAGGTCGCTTTCTTTTAGTTTTAATTTTAGTAATTCCTCCAAATAATTAGGATGTTTCGTAACTGCCATAAATGAAGATGGTAGCTACCAAAACTTGTGGACGTCCGTCATCTATAAACAAAGATTGCCCCACAAATTGTGTACTTGCTTTTCTTCAAAACATTCTTTAATTTATTCAAATATTCAATAACCAAGGGGAACAAGCGATAACCAAAGTCAACAAAGCAATGGTTACTGGCGCGGTCTTGAAATACGAATGCTTTTGAGTATGAACTAATGTATTATTAATACATTCCAAATGTAAATACAATTTAAAAACTTAAATCACTGCAGGTGTTTCAAAAACTCACTTCTTCTTATACATTCTTACACATAAACGATGTGATTAGTGAATTAATTAATAGGCAACAGTTAATCAAATATTGCATCTTAGACTTAATAGCATACCAAATAATCAAACGTTTTAAACCATAAATTTGTTTTGTCTAATATTATTGATGATATAAAACCTAATAAAGTTGCAATGTTATTTCTTGAGCGAGCAAGACATCCTAACTGGTTTGCAGCATGTGAACGAGCACAAAAGCTATATACATGAGTGTTCGGTGATATTAACTATAGATGGGATTATTATCAACTTTTAATTTTCTATTTTATCCATTAGAATTTTCTTTCTTATCCTATGCAGAGCAAAATTGTTATTTGCATGATACGATAAAAAAAAATTGTCGCTAGAGCACCGGATAAAAAGTGTCTAAAATATGGGTCGGTATTTTTTGCATGCATCGTGTCTTCAAAATGGACACAAAAATACCATAATTTCTCGGTGTAAGCACGCACCCCTCCCCGAGGGCATTAGAGAACAGTTCGCAAAGTAAACAAAGTTGCAGCTGTCGCCATCGATGCCGGCTGCACGAACACGACCCGATGAGATAAACCAGGCGCGCAGTAGCCTGTTTCTCGTATTTGGGTCTAAATCTAACTTTCAGGTCTAGGACCTCAAATCTGCTATTGATTAAAATCTCATTTGCTAACCAATAACATTACTGACAATCAGTGAAGACAGAGATCAATTCTTATTTTTCACGAAAATAACTCACTTATTCAAAAGTTAAACAAAGCAAATAAGAGACAATGGCTTTGAATGTTGACTCGTGTGCATAGTTGAAATGTTTGTAACCACTCGATTGCCCGTCTATCACAGAGTGTGGGGTCTGAAATAATAAAGTCTGAAACGAATCTCACTTCGAGATCTGGCGTTGCATAAATTACATTTGTAACAAGATCGACATCATTAACGACGATCGGCATTCTTCAAAAAAAAAAAAATACAAAATGCCTGTTCACAAAATCTGGCACTTACAAAAGTAACGAATGAAAAAGTAATATTATTATGTTACACCAACGAGAAAGTTATTATGAGCATCATCTGGTTTAACAAAAGAAGTCATTTTTGAATAAAAAAATGAATTCATTAAAAAAACAAAAAGTTCGTCCGTCCAAACAAACAAAGACGTCCCGAGCCTACTCAGCAGCCAAGTTGTGAAGAGTGGGCCGCGGCATTAACTCTTCTGGCGACGTGAGACGAACTCTTTTTCGGATTGCACGGAGGTGGAAATCGGCCGGAGGACGAGCGAACTACCAAGGCACCATCTCTGCAAAGTGAAAAGCATAAATCTGTCGGGTCAACCGACGTAGCAAAGGATGCACCAGTTGCAGAATCAGAGCAGGGAAAATGAGAACATAACAAAAGCTGAATCAACTTCCGAACGAAATCGCGACAAGAAACCCGAAAACGATCGTTCATAGTTTCGTCTGACAGAAAGGGTAGCCTTGTCGATCCAAGAGATATTCGGTCCTAGAGCTCTGTCTGTTCCTGATGGAAGTGGAGTTTAGGTTTGAGTCTCTAGACCTTAGTGCATTGAATTGTCCTTCGAAGCCTCTCTCTGCAAAGCAGACGGAACAGTAGCCGTTCTTGACCTCGGAGCCAAAAAACGTGCAGCCGTCGGATCGGCAAGGCAGGACGGCAGAAGGACGGTTTGAGCCGGACGAACTTCCTCCCGGATCGCTCGAGATCTCGACTCGACTCTGGCCGTCGAAGATGCTGGGATCGGAGGTCGACGCGTTGAAACCGTGGCTCCTCTTCCAATCGTGTTCGCTCGTTTTATTCTTCGATTTGATTTTCGGAAGAGAGGACGTGTTCTCCTCGTCTTTCAGGAAGGAAGCGCTTCTCGCTGCACTCGATCGGGACGGAAAAGTGGAAAAGTTTGCTTCGTCTGTCGGCTGACAAGGAGCAGACGAAGAGGACGGCGACGGGATCCTTTGGAAGATTTGAGGCAACTTGAAGAGGCCGTAACCGTTCGGACGAACGTCTTTGGGGCTGCTCGAAGATCCTTCCTCTCCCACGTCTTCGGTCTCGTGGAGTTCGGTGTAGAACTTGGATTTCCCTTCGACGACGGTCGTGCTGGGTTTGGTTTTGTAAAAAGTGGATTTCTCCGTTTTGGTTTTATTTTGTCCGAGGAATTTCTGGATCGTTTTGACCGCACCGGACGACTCCTTCTTCTCGGGAGTCGGCGGGATTTTTTGATTCTCGAGGAATCCGATCGGAGCGGATTTGCGGTAACCCACGTTGCCGTTCGTGGTGCTCGGAATCAAATTTTCTGCCGGCGTCGAGTTCTGAACTTCCTGAAGACGAGGCAAAAATTTCAGAGGAGCATTTCCATGAGCCGGAGTCTTGCTCGCCTGGTTGGCCTTCTCGATGCCAGACCTGAAAACGTTCAACAACTTTCCGGAGTGGAACGAAGGCTGGCCGACGTGCCTCAGCTGGATGCCCTCCTGGCTCCTCCGTCGGATTTCCTCCATTTGTCCGACCTTCTGTCTGGTCACCCCCTCGAATCTCACCTGGGCCTCTTTCAGGTAGTTCTTGACGAGTTCGTTGGCGAACGGCGTTTTCTTGACGTTGAGTCGGGCGCAGAGGATCTTCTCGTCGTCTGCTCCCTTGGAGTCGAACGAGGAGCTGAAAGGACGGACGTACTTCGTCGACTGGAGGGAAGAACGCCTCCTCTGGAAAGGATTGAATCCAGGAAGCGCTTCGGACCTGGCGCCGTGAGCAGCTCCCGTTCTGCTGATAAAGTGAGAATGAATGCTCGAGTAAAATTCATTGGAAGAACATATTGAAACAAGGACATAAAATATTGGTGCATAATTTATGATAATTAATTCAATTTCAAATCACAATGATATCTGATAATCTATAAATTTCAAGGTTTAAATGTTGAAATTTAACATCAGTTGAAATTTCAAAGCAAATTCATCTTAGACTAATAGGGCATGATGCTTAGCTAGACATTCACAGACACAATCTTAATGGATTACAATGGGGAATCAAATATCATACTTTGAGGGATCTGGTCCCGAAGTCGGACCGCCATCGCCGAGGTCGACCAGAAGGTCGTTCCTTCCGCCGACCATCTTCACGTCGAGGTACTTCCGGAGCACCGACAGTTTTTCCTCTCGACTCGGAGCTCGGAATTCCTGGCCTCGTCGGATGATCGGATCGACGAGGAAGTGGATGGGAAGGAGGTTCGCGTCACAGTCCACGAGGGGTACGTTCACTGGGGTGCAGTCGTTAAAACTTTTATTAAAATTGTGTTATTCAACGGTACGTGTCATTCAAAAAAAGTTTATAAAGGTTTTTGTGAATGGCACGTGTAGTGGGCAATGCTTCTTCTGGTAGATATTAAATTTGATTGTACTGTTGTGTGCACATCTTTGTATGAGAAGAGAGCAATTGATCGATTGTATTAATAAACAATTTCGAGTTTGATCAAACAAATCAATTGGTTGTGTTTATTGACCGTAGGTTGGCCAAACGTCTGCGCATGGCAATAAAAAGCAGAGGTCGGTGCTTGTTTACGTGTACGTTGTACTTTTCTAGAGTACTTGCAACCATGTTTATGTTGCCACAAAGCACATCTTTGAGATGGTTCAACATACAACTTTCCTCAGTGCTACACTACTTTAGAGAATTATAGTAAAGATGCAAAGTAATGGATGACCAATTCAAATAATAATGGATGATTTGATTAAATGTCAATTTACAAAAAAAAACACTAAAACAAAACCAAAACAATTCTAAATATCATGAAAACTTAAATAAATAAATAAATAAATAAATCTCACGAAGCGAGTACAGGTTGCAGTTCTTTTGAATGGAGTATTGTCTACTTAACAATGTCTGATAATCATTGGACAGTGATTGATCAAAACATCAACAGTGTGCTTATTTGTGAGGTACTTTCTGTTTGGCTACTTTGTATAAAAGTGATAATAATAGTGCAAACTACACACAATAATAACAAATAATAATAATAATAACAATAATAATAATAATAACATTAATAATAAAATAATAACATCAATAGCAAAGCAATAATAGTACTCAGGGAAATCTCAGGGAACCCATGCTGAGCTTTTGGACTGTGTGTAAGAAGTAACAGCCGTTGATTGTCATTGTGTTGTTTGTACAAATAAGGACTGTTATAAATCTTATTTTAATAATATTGCATTGGTTGTTTTAAATATTTTGATCAATTGAATGGTTAAATGTTATTTACTGACCTAATACATTTACATAAGGAATAATTAACTCAATATAATAATAATTGTAATAATAACAATAATAATAATAACAACAACAATAATAATAATGGTAATAATAATATTATGAAGCCCTAACCCAACAACAATAATAACATCCTTTAAAGACTGCAACAACATCAGCTCAAACTAACACTAACGTTGCCAATGTTATCAACGTATTTTATCAACGACTCACGCGTGGTGCTGGCAGCCGAAGCCGAGTCGCCCTGCATGGCCACCAGGGCGCAGAAGTGCCCGAGGTTGTAGGCGAGGAGCAGGGGACTGGTGCAGCATTCCTCCGGTGCCCTCTCCAGAGGCAGGTACACGCCCCGGAAGGGCACGGGAGAGAAGTTCTCGCCCTGGGAGTTCTTGAGGAAGGGGTTCGCCACGACGATGACGGGACGCTTGATGATGTGGCACAGGACGAAGACGTGGAATTCCTCGAGGCTCTCGTAGATGGCGTCGGACGCGATGGAAGACAAACTCGGGGCCTGAGTGCCCCCACCCAACTGCTTTTTTCCGCTGAAACTTTGTCAGTAAAAATAAATATTTAACGATGTTTTAACGATTTAACTATTTCGTTAGCCATCACAAAACTTGAGAAATGGCCGATCACCCACCCGTGCTGGGGGTTACCCCTCGGTGCATTCCTCGGTTCGAGGGAGGTAACTTCCACGAGGAGATCCCACTCCTTCTTCCATTCAGCTTCGTCGAGAACCAAGTCGCAGCTCCTCAGGAACAGGGACTGCTGGTGGCGCCATCTTCTTTTGAAGGCTTCGAGATGTCGACTCCTGAGCATGACGGTGTTGAGGGCTCGACGCAGGGCGAGAACCCTGTCGTGGAAGCCCCACATGGCTGCGGAGGAGAAAGGAGTTCGTTCGATTTTGAGTTCATCAAAATTTTCCACGCGAGCGAGCGGGAGAACACGCGATTCATCGTTTCCAATTTAATTCTAACTGCGCAACAACTTAAACGTCCTCCGAATAGCAAGGACTCGTTGCAGGCAACAATCCATTTTAGAGTGCGTTCAGAATTCGTGTCCTGAATATTTAATGAGGATAAATAATTAACGAGAATGCAAATCGATCTCACAGAGAGAGGCGGCATGGAGCAGGCAGTTTCCGTCGCCGCAGGTAACCATCGGGAGCAGACGCTCGCAGATGCCCAAGTCCGTCCACCAGTTCAAATGGCCTGCAGTTGAATATTCATGGATGCTTATGAATAATTAATATACTACGAATACAACATCTCATATGCATCATAATTTGCATCTCATTTCAACCAAAGGTCAAAGGGTAACCAGAAACGTTGCGAGCGTGTTGCATCGATCATTAATGCTATCAACTGAACACCAAATCAATTTTAAACGTTTCATAGTTTTTAAACAAATTTTTAAGATGTTATTATTTTTATGAATAAATTGAGACCAGAATTGGAAGAAATAATTACTTAAATTGTCAAATCACATATTTGATGATGTTATAAATTATAATGTTATAAATTATAATGTTGTGAATGCCCCATCATGTGAAACAAAGTAAGTTGAAATAACAAGTCAATTATAGCTTTTATCCACACTGAACTCATAATAAAAATGTAAGTAAGGCAGGCTAAAATAATAAATAAATGAATTTAAATGAAATAAACAGAAGAAAATATTTAAAGAACAAATAATGAATAATAATAATAGTAGTTATAATAATAATAACGGTCAGACCTTCTTGCTCAAGCGACACGAGCATGGAACTTTCCACGAGCTCCTTGAACAGGAATGCCTTGAAACTCTCGGGATACTTCGTCAGATCTGGAAGAGTAAAAGTGAACTCCGTCTTCTCGGCAAAGAATTCTTCTTCCGAACCGAGGTTGACGTCTTTCAGCATGAAGTCCCTGGCAAGTCCGACCAGCTCGATGTTGTTTCCCGTCTTTGAAAAGCCCCTCTGGAGGCGGGCTGTTTTGCAGACGAGTTCGCGAGGGAATTAGCTCAAATTAGCTCTTAATTATTTAATTATTAACAACAAAACGTAACTACTTTGCATATGTCAATCGCATTTTAAGTTATTATAATTAACATTGATTCAAATATATAAAGGAGTACCCAAAATTGAAAAGTGCCCAACATGACAAATTAAAACAAAATAAGCAATCACCAAAAATGACCAGATATTTGACTAATGTCAAATGTTGTTCAAAAATTTACTTACGGGTGTCAATATGTTACAAAAGCACACTTTTCAAGCAGGCCATAGCACTAATGTAAACGTAAATTATACCTGGAATCACTTGGAGATCTTCAATGTCGTCATCCTCTCGCATGGTTTTGATTTTGTTGGAGTTATTTGATTTCGACATCTCCGTGGCTCGATCAGCGAAAGTGTAACGCTCGGGTCTAAATCTTTTATTTGGGATTAACTTTTAAAAAATAAACATTACATGAATGTTTGTATATCGGATACAAAGTCTACTCGGAACAAACGCCAAGAAATAAACCCTGGATGGAGAAAGGCCGACTCAAACTCCAGATCAGACGAAACATCAATGAATAGGACCAAAACAATGTCAGTAGAATGTTGTTTACCATTCCTTCTCGCCTGCCAAGAAATCGTTTATTTGAAACAATTAAACATTTAAAAAAAAGTTTGCATTTTAGGCACTGATGATTTAATAGCAACATTTCATGCCTTTAAGAATGTTTTTCAAATGTTATAACTGTTGAAATTTACCGAAAATATTTCGCTTACATTTTTATTTTGCACAATTCTTTGAAAATAAAGATGTAAAATTTGTTCAGACGATTAATGACACATTCCTGTTGTCAACAGATTGTTATTTTTTGTTATCAAGATGTACCTGAAAATATCTATGCAATGTAAAACGTAATTTACGCACCAAGCACTAAAGTAATAAACCTAATCTTCTTAAGTTTTAAGAACACACAAATAAAAATTCAAAATGCGATATGTCATCAGAAGATGAGTCACTGTGCAGCGACAACGTTGAAACTTCAGAACTCTCATTTAGACTTAGCATTGTTAATCTCACACAAAATAAATCTTGGAAAAGAGACATTAAAAAAGGTACTAGGATCGGTCTCTACAGAATCGGGAAAGACATAGGAAAGGGCAACTTTTCCCAAGTTAAACTGGGTCTTCATTCACTGACGAGAGGTTACGGAAAGCGTCTGAATGAATATCAATATCATGTTTTTTTAGAAGCTCAAATTTTCTTTTAGACAAGGTGGCAATAAAAATCATAGACAGATCAAAGCTGAACGCCAAGACTCAACGATTCGTCGATCGTGAGGTATCCAGCATGGAAAAAATGGATCATCCTAACATCATCTGCCTATTCCAAGTCATAAACACCCAATCTAAAATTTACATCGTCTGCGATTACGCAGACGGTGGCGACCTCTACACGAGAGTTTCGGATGAAGGTAGATTTCCAGAAAAGAAATGCAAGATCTTCTTTGGTCAAATGGCGTCCGCCGTCGGTTACATGGTAAGAATAATGGCTCTTTAGTTCGTATAAGCAGTTATTCATTCCAACCACTTCTTACAACCGAATTTGTTTTCTTCAAAGTTACTTTCAAAATGCTGTCGTTTGTGTAGCCACTGTTATTTAAAGACTTGTGATGACTTATTAAACAGTTTTTTTATGTCCATGACGCAATTATACTAAGCAGATGAACAACTTATGGTTAAATAAGAGGTCGGATTAAGGTGTAATTGGTGGTCAGTCCCTACGGACCGACTTTTGAGCCGCTTTTCCTTACTTTTCATGTCTTTGTTTTTCTCTCTTTTTTTCTCAAATACTACGATAATAACATGATTATAATAATGTCACACCAATTAATAATTAAATATTTTCCACAATCACCATCAATTATCTCCACAATACAAACTACGAAGCAACCCCTTTTCCCCCTTTTCTAGCACAGAAGTGGAATCATCCACAGAGATTTGAAAGCAGAAAACGTTCTGTTCTCTCGCGGTGAGGTCAAAATAGGAGATCTGGGGTTCAGCATCCGGGTGGAACCAGGGTCCTTACTCAATACCTACTGCGGTTCTCCACCCTACGCAGCCCCAGAACTGTTCAAGGACGAAAGGTACAGTGGGGAGGCCGTGGACGTCTGGGCTTTAGGAATTCTGTTATACTTCATGGTCACCTCGCTGCTACCTTTCCAGGCCGACACCGTCAGAAAACTCAGGGTGGTATAGAATTTAATTCAAAGCCAAACTTTCAAATTTTAAGATTTAATGAATATTCCATACTTTATGAGGATAATTGATATTATTAATTTGAGTATTAATTAAGGAATTTTGATTGGTTATATTGTTATTTACATAAGTGTTAATAATAGGATTCTAATTATTTAAATTGATGCATTAATTTATCAAATTAGAAATTCAATCAATCAACTAATTAAATACAAAGTGACGCATACATAAACAGAGCTACACAAACATACACATAAACAAACACATACACACAGTGAGAGGAAATTAGCTAGCGAGTTACTTATGTTCTAGGCTCTCATACAAGAAGGAAACTTCACTATCCCTCCATTCGTCTCGACTGGATGCTCTCGTCTGCTCCGCAACATTCTGCTTCCTAATCCCACCGATAGACCGACGGTGGACGAATTATTGGACGATCAGTGGATCCAATCCGGCTTCATCAACCCCAAGCCGCGGGGTAAAACCTCGCACCCCACCCAACCAGCAGACGCAAAAAGCGATGGCGACAAATTGGAAGACGAGGTATTTTCCGAGCTTATGCGGTATTGTATAACAGAAGAGGAGGTGAAGTCTGATCAGGAAAGGTCAGACTACTCCAGCCATCTGTCGGCCGTTTATAGAATCGTGAGGTACAGGAAGAGGTTTGATGTCGATCGTTGGAAAAGCGGATCCTTTGCGAAAGAAAAGAAATCCAATCCCGCCTCGAAATTATGCACGATTTTATGAATATTCATTAATAATTAATATCCATTAATTGTTTTATAAATGTAAACAACAATTACAATCGTCGATCGGCCATTTTTTTTTAGCACGTGATCCTCTGTCCGTTATCATCGCTCATCACTTTTTAAATATTTTCATTACCTCACTGATTATGGATGATTCATTTATAGCCAATTTGTTGCATAATTTATAATTATATAAATAATAACATTTATAATTATTATTTTGCCCCGCGGACTCACCCAACCACCCAACCATCCAACTACCCAACTTGAACAACTACTATGCAACTCATACAACAACTTCTACAACTTCTATGCAATTCACTCACAGAACCTCATGTTCTGCTTTTCAGAAAATTTCCTTTCGTAAGAAAAGTGAAGAAATATTTGTTGTTGTTGTTGTTTCATATTTTATGAACACAACGAAGAGCATCCATCACGTGCTCTATTTCGTCTGCCTAAGTTCTATAATTATAAATAATAATTTATAATATTATTAATAATAGAAATAATAATAATAATAGTTTAAAAGTTTGGACTAATTGAATTAATCTAATATTAGATATTTAAACGATGGATATTAATTACACGAAATAATCAGATCAAGTGATATGTTTCCCTATCGACTCCTGAATTCACGTGCATAACATCACATCCAATATTTCGCATATTTCCGTCTGAGCGCCACATTTGTGTTCGTTTCTTTCCAATTAAGCTTAAATTAATCTGCATATTAAGTTAAATTAATATTAACTCGTAATTCATTTGCATAATTTCTTACCAGCATCTCAAAATTCCTTCAAGCGTTATTGTGATACAACGTCTTGATACGACTTTGTATGTGCAACAACGATCACAGACACCTTGAGACTACCTCTGGGAACGATACAAAACAAACAGCAACAAAAGACAATCAAACAAACAATTATTATCATTACCATCTATTATTATCATCTAATTAACACCACTAACCAGCAAATAATTAACTCATGAATATTTAATCAATAAACAAGTCCAGCCCTACCAATGTATTGCAAACAGACTAACTTAAGATCACTTATCTAACAGGTTAAGCTAATAAATAATTATCTCATGAATAATTAATCAGCAGTTAAGCAGTCGAGCCGGATTCATTAGAAGCCTCTCCACACACACAAACAAACAAACACACACAAACACACACACACACACACACACACACAAACACACACACACACATGACTCCTTTCCAGGCATCTGGAATGAATCCCTTCTGCAACTCCTCCGTTATAACTCACGGAGGTTCATATTTTTTCCAATTTTACTCGTGCAATGAGCCTTGCAAAAGTACATTCCAAAGTAGAAAGTTTTGGGCTTCAAAATCGAAAAAACCTCTCGGGCTGGCTGTCAGTGATTCACACATGCCTACGCTAAAAACTGCTCTCTAATAATAATAATAATATTAATAATAATAATAATAATATTAATAATAATAATAATAATAATAACAATAATAATATTAAATGATGATCCTTGCCAGACCTGACACGGCAATGGAAAGATACTTGGAGGCAGACTGGAAAGAGGAACGATTTTATGGATTACGAGTTGAGGGGAGACGGATTTGATATCAACGTATAATTCGGCATCCATTTGGATGGTACTCAGGTAGTATTCATATGGTATTCACGTAGTATTCATGTGGTACTCGGGTAGTATTCATGTGGTATTCGGGTGGTATTCATGTGGTACTCAGGTAGTATTCATGTGGTATTCGGTAGGTATTCAGGTGTTTTTTCCGGTTGCTTGAAGTTCAAAAGTTCAACAATTCGTAGGTTGAAAAGAAAGGTTAGAGAGCCATGGAGAGAAGACAGAATGAATAAATGAATGAATGGATGAATAAAAGAATGAAGGTGCACCCCTAGTGAACGTAATTTGGCGCAAGTAGTGACCACACGTGCGTCTGAAAACAAAGCAAAACAAAACAAAGTCGTTTCTATGAGAACCTCGTCTTCTAAGAATGTCGAAACATTTGAATTGTAAATTAAAAGAATCGAACGAGTATCCAGTTGTTCCATCCAGTTGTTGAACAAATCGTTCCACTCGAATCCAGGCGCACGTCGCGACACCGTCGACACTCGACGACTGCTGCTGCGACGACGACGACGACGACGAAACAGTTCAAAAGCACGCACACACGCACATACACATGCTTACATGCACACGCACACACGCACACGCACGTAAAACAGTTCCACTTGTAGACGCAATCCTCTTGCTTGAGATCATCGGAAAACTGAGATTAAATTTCTGACAACAAAATAGAAATAAAAAATAATAACAAATTAAATAAAAAATAATCAAATATTAAAATCAAATCAAAAGAAACTTATTCCGTAAAATGCTAAAAACTCGGACTAACAATTCCATTTCTAAGTTTTTTTGTTTTTTTTGTTTATTTTGCACGCTTTTATCGAATACTCGCTATAAAATAATTAATTATTAAAAAACAAAATAATAATAATACTAATAATAATAATAAAATAATAAAATAATAATAATAAAATAATAATTATAACAATAATAATAATAATAAAATAATAATAACAAACTAAACGAGAGATCCACTATACCATGAAAAACCGTTCTTTGTACACTGAAAGTTGTTGCGCAACACCAGAAAAAACGTTGTGAAATGTCATCGAGGCTTTCAAGGGTTGGGTGAGTAGGTGAGAGGAGATGATGGGGAGATGATGGGGGAGGATGAGGGGAGGATGAGGGGAATGATGGGGAGGATGAGGGGGATGATGGGGAGGATGGGGGGAGGATGAGGGGGGATGAGGGGATGATGGGGGGAGTATGAGGGGGATGATGGGGAGGATGAGGGGATGATGGGGGATGATGGGGAGGATGGGGGAGGATGAGGGGGATGATGGGGAGGATGTGAGGGGTGAGAGGTCAGACAATTCTTAACCCCAGCTGAGGAGTTAAACTTTTGGATGGATGCCCATGGAAGTTGCATTCGTGTGCTTGCAATGAATTGTACTGAATGAAGTGTACTGAATGAATTGTACTGAATGAAGTGTACTGAATGAATTGTACTGAACACAAACGAGTAACTAACTTAAGATGCTAACCGAACATGACTACGATGTCGGAACGAATGGCCGCTTCTGCTGACGACGACGATGACGATGATGACGACGATGATGACGATGACGATGATGATAGTGATGACGATGACGATGACGATGATGATAGTGATGACGATGACGATGATGATAGTGATGACGATGACGATGACGATGATGATAGTGATGACGATGACGATGACGATGATGATAGTGATGACGATGACGATGATGATAGTATGACGACATCGATGACGGAGCAGGTAACCGCGTCAACCGCCGGAGAGAGCGGAGGACAGACAGACGTCTTTAATAATACTGAAATAGTTTCAAAACGCTCCAGAAAACGCGTTTGCATATTGAATAAGACTTTGTTTTTTGATTGCATTGTCTGTAAAAATTGCATATTTTTTGCCGAACGTTTCGAGGTGTCGAAGCCGGTTTCGAGGTGGCTGCCGCCGTCGGACCACGTCCGGCCAAACGCGTCCACGTTGGGTAGTCGACGGACAACTTCCGGTTGAGAAATAAAAAAATAATAATGGAAAATATACCAAATTTTGGCCACAAATAGGAAGAAAAATCAAAACAAAATTCGAACACGTTCAGCCGGAGACGAGCGACGACGACGAATCACAGGAGAGAAAGAAAAGGAAAAAAAAACGAATAAAAAGAATAAGATCGATTTGTTAATAAAAATAATATTCACGTAATATAAAAAGAAATTGTGAAATTTAAAGACAAAAACGAGGTGCATATACGACGCCTTGCATAAGTTTTTAAAAGGATTTAAAAAAAAAAAAAGAGAAATAATTGAGTCAATTATTAATTGGCAGAATCGATTTTTGGAAATACCTTCAATAAAGTCACGCAAACCGAGAAACTGGAAACTAACGAGACGGAACAAAATGCGTCTCCATCTGCCTTACACCCGATTTATACCGGAGTCTTCTCGATCCACAGGTCCTAATGGTCTACGGGGGTGACCGTGAACTTGAGGGTGATCGGTTCGCAGATCGGTTGAACCACGGGTAAGAATACCTTGCACTGGGCAAACGCACTGTCATCGGACGCTTCCTGGAGTTCGAACGGCTGTAGGATGCAGTCTCCACCAGGAAGAGATCCGTCGCTTTTCCCCGACGTTCTCTTGAAATCGCCGCTACCGTCCGCCGGAGGAATTAGCGACTGGAAGGAGTTGTACCTGGTCTGCTGGTCGGGGGGCCTCAGACCCGACCTATCGTTCTCCTTTTCGGGAAAGTTTGGGGCGAATTTCTTCGCGCTTTTCCAGTCGACGTCGTCGCTCGATTCGTGCCTTCGCTTCCTGCTCTGCGCATCGAACTGGTCGTGCCTCGAGTTGTGGTTCATGAAGTTGTGGATCTTCGAAGGATCCTCTCTCCGTAGATTGTCGTTCGTCTCCGGATGGATGGATGGGAGCTGCATGGATGGTAACTTGGCTTCTCTGAATTCTTGCGTTCCAGCGTCGTTTGTCGAGCCTTCGAACTTGGAATCCTTACTGGTCAGGATTCCTCTGGGGTCGAGCAGCCCTGCTTGACATTTGGGGTCTTCGTACGGTTGATCGAAAGAGGAAGAATTCTCGGCCGACTGGAGGAGCATTTCTGTCACCTGTTTTAGTTCTTTGACTCCGATGACGAGGTTTTGAGCTTGAATCAAATCGGAAGGTTGTTTAGACAGACACGTTTTGCTCTTCTGCTGTTGGTGAACCGCGGCTTGTTCACTCGATAGGTCGGTAGGTGGAGAGTCCTTTCTCGACGAGGGGTAGGTACCGGTCTCCTGCCTGTTCACGTCCGGTGCGGTAAGACCACCCTTCGACCTGTCATCAGAAATTCCGTGGATTTTGAGCATATGAGTTCTCAGGAAGTACTTGTTGCAGAGCTCTTTGCCGCAGATCTCGCACGTGACCCGAGTCATGTTCGAGGGCAGGGGTTCTTTGCCCCTACCCGAAGATCCGAGATCGAAAGCAAAGACGGACACGCCCTGATCAGTGGGTAGCGGAACAGTTGGATTCTGAGAGGAGCCTTGGGTCAAGGAAGGTGACTTGTTGTCAGAAGTTCCCTCGACTCGTAGACCGTGTATCTTTTGCTTGTGAGTCTTCAGAAAGTACTTGCTGCAGAATTCTTTCTTACATATCTCGCAGTAGGCTTCCGGGTCGTAGCCCAGTTTTCCCGGAGGGGTCTCTTCCAGATTCTTGACCTCTTTGTTCGAAAGATGTTTCGAAAAGTTACTGGGCTTGACCTTTCCAGCCGTGGAACCCAGGTTTTTGAAAGACTGCGGCAAGTCAAAGAGACCGTAATGATTCGATATGCCTTGGAAATCCGAACTCTTGCCGTCGAACGTTTTGTTCTTGGCAATCAAATCGAGGGTGCCGAACATGTTCGAAAAATTTTCGTTTTTCTCGACAAAACCTTTTAGAAAAGACGAAGAATCGATCGAGTTGTACAGGCGAGGGAGCGTCTTTCCAGGAACTTCTTGTTCCTTTCTCGACGAGGCGGCTTCCATCGTCTTCGATTCCAGAGTCTTTTTGCTGAAGTCTCCGGGCACGGACGTGTTAAACTGCTTGGCTATTTCGTCGTACTTTTGCATCAACTGATCCAAGCTGAGATTCTTTGGATCGGGGGGATTGTTCGACGAATTGTTATTGCTCGGAAGACTTTGGGCCTTGGATGAATCGTAGGGAGGTGGAGCCACCGGATCTTGCTGGCCTTCCTGGATGCCGTGGACTTTGAGCTTGTGGGTCTTGAGAAAGTACTTGTTGCAGACCTCTTTGTTGCAAATGTTGCAAGCCACTCTTTCCGACGTTTTGCCCGATCCGCCGGACGACCTGGAAAAGGGTACCTGGCTGTTCGTCAGCATCTCCATCTGCATCAACTCGCTGGCCAGGCCGAAGCCTTCCGGTTTGATGTTGTGAGAGCTGAAGAGGTGCATCATGAGGGAGTACCTGCTCGAGAACTGCTGCTTGCACAGGAAACAAGTCTCTTCGTGACGCTTGTTGGCGTAAGGGTACAGCCCTTTGTCATCGGCTCTCAATTTGCTCATCGGCGTGATGTTCTCTCCGGGTTCGACCCCGTCGATGCTGAACATCGGAGCCGGAGTCGCCTTGGAAGTCTGCTTCTTCGATGTCATCTGACCGGAGAATTCTTCCAGCGGAATTCCGTGCTTGTCCCTCTTGTGGACCTTCAGGAAGTAAGTGCTACAAAACTCTTTCTGGCAGAGATCGCATAAAGCGGCAGTTTCGCTCGGTGGGAATCTTCCGTACACGAGGCCGTTCTGGGAGTTGTTCTCGTTCAATAAACTGCCGTTCAAACCAAAGTTCTGGAGTTCCGCCAAGGTGTTGAGCGAGGAAGGTGCGTGACTAGAAGACTGAGATTGTTGAAGTATCGGCGAGTTTTTCAACAGCGACAAGGGAGACACGAAGGGATTGAGGAGCATAATACTGGCGAGATTCGATATGGTAGAGGCGTTGCTAAACAGGCCGGATTGAGAAGAAGACGAGATGGCCTGTGGAAATAAGAAACTACCGGGGAGATCCGAGTTGAATGGCAGGCCGAATGGAAGACCGCTCATAATGGAAGAAAGAGAATCCGTGAACCTCTGGGCATCCGAGGACTTGATCTTATCGCCCGCGGACTGGTTGGGCTGACCGGGGTTCGAAATGGATGGCTTCAGATCCGTGGTAGAAAACCCGAGGTAGTCGCTATTCATCGCCCCCGATTGGAAGGCCGTCTCGGAGGTGATGCCGTGGACGTCTTGCTTGTGCTTTCTAAGGTAATACTTGTTACAAAAGTGCTTCTTGCAAAGATTGCAAAAGTCCTCTGCCTCGACCGAACTGGACATCGAGAATTTACCCAGTAGGTCCGCGTTCAGAGGATACGATTGTTGAGCGTTGTTCGGCGTCGTAGGCGTGGAACCGTTGTTCCTCATGACGTCGTAGACCGGAGACTTCCTGTTCATCTCGATCTCCACCACTTTCTCCAGAAAGCTTTGATTGATTTCCGTCGATTCTGGAGACTTCGACTCGTCGTTTTTGGCGGGTTTCGGTTCGTCTTGACCTTTGAACTGATCGTTCAGTGACTGGGAGGTAACATCCGGGTCCAAATTGAAGTCTTTGCTTTTCAGATTTTCGTCCTCAGTTAAAAGTCTATTCGAACTATCACCGTCTGGAGATATTTTCTTCATGTCGATCTTGGAAGCATTCTTTTCAAGTCTTGTGGAAGCTGTCGACTTTTGGAGTTCTCTGGCCAGCCGATGGTAGGGCGTGGGGTACGAGGCATCCGAGTTTGCCATCTCGTGGTTCGACCTGGCGTGCGAGTCGAGCGCATCCAGGGATTGAAACTCGGCCCCGCAATCGGGGCAGACGATCGGCTGACAGTTCTCCGACAGTCGATCGCAGCCCTCTACGAGGTCGCAAGAGTTTACCGAACGTTCGTCGGCAGTGGAAGAATTATTTTCGCGGAGGGTGTTGCCGTTAATCTGTCGAGTTCCGGCTCCGTCTTCTCTGCTCCCCTCCGGCACGAGTACCCTGACCGGTTTGAATTGCTTTCGCCTCCCGACGCCCTTGGGAGTCCTGGTGCGGCCGTCCTTTCTGTCCACGTCGTCCGATGCCATGGCCAGGAGGGGTTTTCATTAGTCTAAGGGGCCCACACTCATAATCCGAACGACATCAATCTTTGTTGGCACTTCACTTAGCGTGTCAGAGACGAGATCTGTAATTAAATGCAATATATTTAATGACAGCTTTCTGCTCCACATATCAGCCGGAAGTGCTGTTTTTTTTATATTTGACCAATGAAGTACTTAATATAATAATTATAATTATATAATATATTATAATAACAATTATAATAAATTAATAATTTACTAATAACAATAATAATAATAATAAAACTCCAATTGCAGTTGTCAATTAATACAGTTCCCAAGCATCGGTTTGCCTTAATAATCTTCTTAGAAATGATTGCAGTGAACTTAATGTAATCAACGTAACTTGTAATTGTAAAGAACAAATTACGTAAGTAATTTAAATGTAAATTACGTAATTAATTATGTCAATGTAATTGTAAATAAATAGTTACTATTTGTCTTGCAAATATTTATGCATTAAAATGACAAATGGGTGCGTTTTCGAATACTTCCGGTATCGAAAAGGTCAAAGGGTTATATTTTGAATCGTTATTTCTCAGTTTTATCTTTTCCAAACGACAAAAGTCATTTCCATAATTAACTTTCCGCTCATAAATTCGAATGACACAAAAAAAAAATCATAATTTATATTTTTAGCGTCTGTAAAAACATTCCGCTCGTGGAATGGTGCACGCGAAATACGTAGCTGATTACATCCCTGCTTCATTCCTTCGTTCATCTCCGCCACCACCATCACCGTCCCTCGGATGACAAATCAGAGCGGATGCTACGGATAGACCACGGCCCATCACCGGCCAAGGAGGGATCGGGCCGGGATAGGGCCAATGGAGAGCCGAGTATGTAGGGAAGGAAACATTTGCACCCATTGATGGGCAGAGGGTTCTTTTATGCTGCCCCGTCTTATAATTTCACGCGTTTCTCGTGCGATTACGAATAAATAAGGAACAGCAGATAAGGACTCAGGCTCCGTGAAGGACTCAGAATCATCTTTATGTCCGGCACCCTCTCTCTCTCTCTCTTTTCCACGTCACCATCTCTCCGACATGAAATCCTTCTCATTATGCCTCTCATTCTTTATCTAGTCGTGCATCTTTATGCCTAATCGCTGCTCTTCTTTCATCCATCCATCCGTCCATCCATCCACCCACCCATCCATCCGTCCATCCCTCCATCCATCCATTCATTCATTCACTCTTTACAGCTACTACTGTTTATCGCTCATCCAATGGACGCTAGCCATTAGTAGTTACGTGGTGAGGTCATGGTTGATTTGCAAGACACGTTTGAATCACCGGGCATAAATTATGACAGGTAACGTAATATTCATGAGGTGACGTGGATATGTTAATGAAGTGGACGCGGAAATTGATTAAAAAACGTCAAAGTCTTTAAAAGTCTTTGATTGATTTAATTTGATTAATTATTCCTATAAACGGACTTTAATTAGACAGACGTCATCATCATCATCATCATTACTGTCATCGTCGTCGTCTTCGTCATCATTACGATCATTATCATCATCATCATCTTCATAAGGCTGGCCAACAGATGTCATCGCCGAAGCAGCGCCGAACGGACGAGAGCAATCCTTGAGGCCGGGTAGGGAGGCGAAGAGGGACACGGACGCAACAACCATGGACACACACACGCGAGCGAACAAACACACATACATACGCATGGATGAATGGATGGATGGATGGATGGATGGATGGATGGATGGATGGATGGATGGATGGACGGACACACACACGCACACTCACACACGTACAAACACACGTACAAACACACGTACACGCGTACACGCAGATGAATTAATAGGAGGCAGTTGTTCATTTGAGGTCGAATAATATTTGAAATCATTAACGTTTGCCTCCCTGTGCGTGCAACTCCGATCAATATCGGGACCATGGAATGCACAGGCAGCTTGAAGAATTACAACTTCACGCCGGACGAGATGAAGAAGACGACGACGACGACGATGTTTATGATTATGATGATGATCATAATGATGATGATTGTGATGATAATGATGATGATTGCGATGGTAATGATGATGATGATGATGATTATGATGATGATCATAATGATGATGATTGCGATGGTAATGATGATGATGATGATTGTGATTAGGGTGATGATTATGGAGAATGTGATATTGAAAAAGAGAGTAAATTTGCAAGATGGTTGTGTGGTTATTAGAAACGACGATCGAGTAAGTGGTGATGACGATGATGATGATGATAATGATGAAGATGATGATGATGATGATGATGACGATGATAACAAATTCGGCAATGACGCTGATAAAGACAGATACAGCACAAAATGTCCACAAAAAAACACCACTCGACGAAGTATTAAAAAATATTTTTCCAACAAATTACTGAAAATATGAAGAAATTATTTTCTGTTTCCAGAATTTCGTCTCTAAAAATAAAAAAAATTCTTCCTAAAGAGATGAGGGCGTGAATGAATTTTGACGAAATAAAATTAGGAATTGAAAAGATTTTTCAGAATAAAAAGAAAAATTATTTTATTATTTTTTTATTATTTTTTTATTCTTTTTTATTTTATTTTTCTTTTCCGTTTCTTTCATTCAAACAGCTTTTCCATATCGAAAGCCTTCAATTGAAGCTTCAGTTGGAGTTTATTTGTTAAATTGATATTTATTAAACACAACCTTCATTTACGATTACTGAATAGTTTTGAAGCTGGACGGACGGACAGATGGATGGATGGATGGATGGATGGATGAAGGAACGGATGGATGGATGAATGGATGAAGGAACGGATGGATAGAGAGATGGGCGGATGACTCAAGATGGATTAAAGAATGAATGAAAGGATGGATGAATGCCTGACGTTATGACAGACGACGTTGAATTTTATTTTTGCTCTTCAGCTGCAGAATCAACAATGATTAAAATTCAAAATTGCCATTTCTAATTCCAGATTCATTCCTTCACCGTTTCCTCGTCCATTCGCCATCACAACCATCCATCCATCCATCATCACCACCACCGTAACCATCATCATCACCATCACCATTATCATCATCAGCACCACCACCATCATCGTCGTCGTCATCGTCAAAGTCATCATCATCATCTTCTTCTTCGTCAACTCACTCCTCGTGCTTTTAAGCATCCTGACGAAATCAGCACACCATTGCCAGCCATTCTACCATGACTGACTTTGAAAAAAAAAAACCAAGGTCAAGGTCATTCACAGGTGACCGAGCAAAGTTCAAACTGTTGCTCGAAGAAGACACGAATGAGCGGCCCTAAGGACACATCGTGGGGGTACTCCTGGGACCCTCTCCCCCCAAGGACAGAGGGAGTCGTACACACGGACACAAATACTCGAGCAAAGATTCAGACGTACAGAGAGCGTTGTATATTCTTGTCGCTAGGCCATCTGTCGCCTGGAAAAAAATATGATGGAGGCAGATGTTTGATCTTGTACGCTTGATAGGCAAACAACGGAGATGATGCCGGTTGGTGGCGATTGGCGGTTGCTGTGGTTGATGTAGTTGATGTAGTTGCGGATGGTGTGGTTGCGTTTTCGGAAAGAAAGCTATTCAATTTATGTGATCGAATTCAATATTAATTTTTTAATGAAAATTCTTTAAGACGTTTTATGGTTGATTGATAACGACTTTGAATGATTATAAAAACAAATACATTTCAGGAAGGATGCCTAGACGGACGGACGGATGGAATGATGGATGGATGGATGGACGACGAACGAACGAACGAATGAATGAATGAGCGTATAAATGAACGAATGATCAGCTGAAGAGCCAATGAAGCCCTTAATGATACGTCCAGAGACGAACAAAGAGAAATACGAGACCGCACACGAAGCCACAGGATTATGGAGACCAAATCTGGAAGAGGTCAGTTGAGAAGGGTGCAGGTATTAGCTTCATCATCATCGTCGTCGTCGTCATCGCGTCATCATCACCATCACCTTCGTCAGTCATAATTTATGTTGTTGTTAATAATATTAATATCATTATAACCATTATAACGATTATGATCACAAAACTTGCTCTTACATTCACAATAACTCATTATAATAATAATAATAATAATAATAAAGAATCCGCCCATTTGTATTATAATATGAATGAATTATGCAAATTAAGCAACCCTGGCAGATGGAAATAATTGAAAAAAATAAACAACTCGATCGAAAACCTGTCCACGCTTCATTGATTTTTTCAATCGAAAGGCAGGTTTAGGCGGATGACTAACGATTTGTAATCTAATTATCATAAAATATTTTAATTTATTCCGAATTGTCCAGGCTTAAATTGTTAAATTATTTATTTAAACTTATTGTGATCAGTAAACATTAAGTAATAAATAAATAGATTGGAGTAACTGATACTACTACTAATATTATTATTATTAAAATATTATAATACATTATTATTATTCCCAATATTCAGAAATACATGAAACATAATATAATATATATTATTATTATTATTATCATCAAATTATTATTTATACATTTCATCAAACAAATGCAAGAATTTACGAGGTAAAAAATGAAATAATATTATAATTTTTAAAGTAATCCATTATTCATCAAGAATGATAAACATTGACGATGACTCACGGTGAGTCACAAGGAATTCCAGTGCATCTATTAATAACCTCATCCAGGTTATTCAAATAATTTCAGTCAACTTGAAAATTCAGTGAAGCGTGGATGGAACAATTTCAAAGAAGCGTTTTTGAAGGTCAAAGGGCAAGCGGAAGTTTAGGGGGAAAAGGTTACAATAAATAAATGTAAATAAATAAATGTAAGGACTCACAATGAACTCCCTTGTAATTATAAATGTCTCTCAACTATCGACATCATTACCATCAGAGTCGTAAATATTTTTTAAATGTCAAAACAGTCTGCGAATAATAATAATAATAATAATAATAATAATAATAATAATAATAATAATAATAATAATAATAATAATAATAATAATAATAATAATAATAGAGCAGACTTAATAAATTATGACTTATAATTACTAATAATTTTCTATCGTGATATCCATAAATCAAATAATAAAGTCAGGAAGACAAGGCCAAATGAGGTTATTAATAGATTGAAGACCTCTAAAAATAGACTCAAGAAGCCAACGACAGATTCTCAATACTTCTTTGATCATACAAGTGAATAATAAATAAAGGAATATTATTAATTAAATTGAATAATAAATAAAGGAATAAATTAAGTTATTATTAATTAAACTGAAAATACTCTGAAAATAATCGTAATGTGTTGGAAAATCACAGATTTTTTCACAGGTTCAAGTCGAAGGTGAAAACAAATAATTATGAACTGTCTTAATTATGAATTGTGATTTATTATTAAGGATAATAATAATAATAATAATAATAATAATAATTTATTAATATAATTGTGTCGTTATGAAATTAATGGCATCAGTAATTCCCCAGTGCACTCACTAAGACTGCAATAAATCCTGATACTCATTCATCCACTCATTCGCGCATTCAATAGTTTTATCGTACATTCATTATAATAACTTATTACAACATTTATTCATTAATTTATTCTATTGAATATTCATTATAATTAATAGCATAATTAATTCATTAATTAGCATAAAATATTAATTAATTCACGCTCACATTCATCTTTCAACTCGGATGGATGAGTCACGCGCGGACACTCCCAAAAATTTGGCGGCCAATTGTTGTTTGCGACGCTTCACGCTTCGCTGAACAAAGAAATTATTTTTGCCGCTCATCACGACGTCCTTATTTAAATTCATTCGACTGTACAGCTGCTGGCCGGATGGATGGATGGATGGATGGATGGATGGAAATGCAAGCGGATGGATGGACGGATGGATGGATGGCTGGATGGATGGATGGATGGAAATGCAAGCGGATGGATGGACGGACTTTTGAACGGATAGTAGGATGAATGGAGGGATGAATGAATGAATGAATGAATGAATGATGACCGATTGAGCAAGATACCGAGAGGCAAACTTTGTCACGTGACATTGTCAGTGGACTTCCGCTTCTCATAATTTTCGATTCATAAACTTGCCACTTCTTAAGTCTCTGCGCTCAATAAGCCCCAGTGAACACTTAAATATCCACCCACACTCATGTTCATTCATCCATCAAATCCCTCCATCCATCCGTTTGTCCGTCCGTCCATGCGTACATCAGTCCTACCTCGCAACGTAATGTTCTGGCCATTCATTCATTCATCCATCATTCTTTTGATTTTCTAATAGCAGACTGTCGTATTACTTTGCAATGAATGTAAATCAATCAATCGATTAGTGCCAACAAATAACAATAAATAATAATAAATAATAATAACTGATATTTAATTAACAAATTAAATTATTTCCAGGAGAAACTTACCCAGCCCAACTCTACCCACTTCCACCCAACCGCGGATCCAGGGGAGGGGGTGGAGGAGTTGGGGCCGAATTTAATCTTTTTTTCCATCCATAACAAGCCCAGTACGTAGAACTCCATGAAGCAATTAATACGGATTATTGGATTACAGCTGCACTCCATTATTAATTAATAAATAATAATAATAATAATAATAACAATAATGATGATGATGATGATAATAATAATAATATATTGATATTGTAATAATAAAATCATAATAATTATAATTTTTATTGTTGTTTTTTATTACTCGAGATTTAAGTGCATCGATTTTTCCATGTTTACTTTTCCGTGGAAATTCTATCTCGGCTCCCTTAGGGAGGAACGTGGATTTATAATGATGCATACATCATCATCATCATCATCACGACTACCACCACCACCACCACCATCATCATCATCATCACTACCACCACCATCATCATCATCATCATCATCACGACTACCACCACCACCACCACCACCACCACCATCATCATCATCATCATCACGACTACCACCACCACCACCACCACCACCACCATCATCATCATCATCATGATCATCATGATCATCATCATAATATTCAATATTATCAACGTCGTTGTCTTCGTCATCGTTCTCACCATCATCTTAGTCATCGTTATCATCACCACCACAATCGCCATCTTCGTCGTCGTCGTCTTCAGCCGTTAAATAAATTGTTCTTATTTTGTTTGAACGTCGAAAGAAAATCGATTGAAAATAAAACAAATTTCATGTAAATTATGTTTTAAATGAAAATAATGTTATAAATCAGTTTATGAATATTCATGACATTCATAATTTAGGATTTAACAAATATTATTTTAATTGTAAAATAATGTTCTTAATATTATAATATTAATAGTTTATAATAATAATAATAATAATAATAACAATAATAATAATATTATTAATAATAATAATATATATTTTAAATCTTATAGATTGTAATCTTAATGTGTTATTTAAAAAATCTGATGTCTCAGTGATGATAATGATTACGAGATGAGGATGAGGACAACGTCGATGGCCGAGGTAGGACTTGATTGCTCGAATTTGTGCGTTGAATTTTTTTATCTCTGATTTTTATGGAAATTCGGGAAAAATTGGACGAATGGATGTATGGATGGATGGATGGATGGATGGATGGATGGATGGATGGATGGATGGATGGATGGATGGATGGATGGATGGATGGATGGATGGATGGATGGATGGATGGATGGATCAACAGACGGATAGATGGATGGATAGACAGATTGGGTGGATGGACTGATTGAATTATACACGCACGCTCCCTACAAAGACACCCTACGTACACTTGTGATTAGTTTTCATAAAATATTTTCAGTTTCTTTTTAAAAATGATTTTATTTTATTTATCGTCTTATTGATTCAAACGATGACTTCTGATGACTTCCACTCACTTTTTTGTCATCAGCATCTCCATCCTCTCCATTCCCTCACAACTCGTCACCATCTCTCCTTATCCGGTTGTTGCTCTCGTCCTTTGATGGCTTTGCCGTCGACGACAACGATAAGTCATTTGAATATTCATCGTCGTCGTCATCGTCATCATCACCATCTTTATCGTCGTCATCATCATCGTCATCATCATCGTCGTCCTTATGTCGTAGTCATCAAATGCGTCATTAGCGTCATTACGTCATGCTATCCGTTAACATTTAACAATGTCTTTCTAATAACAACGAAGACTCTTAGCTGATGACGACGATGATGATGGTGATGATGATGATAATGACGATGGTGATGACGATGATGATGACGATGATGATGATGATGATGACGACGATGATAATAATGATGACGACGACGACGCCGATTATAGCCTGAAGAGAGGCCCGGCTGTTTGTCCACAGCAAGGCTGGCACTGGAGTCGGTGATTCAATTATAGGAACCTGGAAAGCAAAATATGAGACCAGCTCTGTCATCGTCGTCGTCGTCGTCATCTTCCGCTCTCTCCTCCTTGTCATGTTCTCCCCATTTTCTCTTTCTTTCATTCATTCTCTCTCTCTTCCTTTTATCTTTCCTCCTGCCAATCCGTTTCAACGACCATTGCTGTTTCTCAAGGGTCTGACTTACGTCATTGTAGTCGATGATGATGATGGTGATGATGATGAAGACGACGATGATGATGACGATGAAGATGGCTATCGTGAATACAATAACGACGACGATTACGATGATGTTAGTGGCTAATCATAATCATAACCATAAATATATGAATCACAATTAAGTCACATTTAATATTTCAATTAATTAATTAATTAATTCTTCCTATTGGTCGGTCGTGATGTAAATCTCGGCTTCCTATTGGTTGATTGTGTGCATGTCAGGGTCGAGAGGTCAACGTAAGTTGTGTGCTGACGCTCGATTCAAAATTATAACTCCACTACTTTATTATTTCACTTCCTTTATTCATCTTTCCTTCCTTCCATCCTTCCTTCATCCATCCTTCATCCATCCTTCATCCATCCTTCAATCCATCTCTCTATCTGTTCATTCGTATTCTTTGATGGCATTTAAAAATATTTCCCCGGGGAATCAAAGTGGAATTGAGTGACAATTTAGAATAAAAATAATTATATTATTATTATTATTGCTAATATTATTATTGTTATTATTACTGTTATTATTATTATTATTATTATTATTATTATTATTTATGAGGAAATTAGCGGTAAACAATGGCATGGATGATAATAACAAGTACGACATGAATATCAATGATAATGCCGCTGCAGATGATGATGATGATAGTGATGATGGATATCTGATAACAGTTTGTTTTATTTTAATTTTATTATTTTATTATTTCATTACCAATTTGACTTTTGTCACATCAAGACAACGCTTTAAAGCAACGATTGCGAACACCTGTTCGACCCCAACCCCTTGGTTGCCTAGCAACGGAAAGGAAAGGTTAAAGGTTGGCAGTCGTGGTAAGAGCAACATTTTCTAGTCATAAAATTAAAAAAAAAATAATAATAAATAATAATAAGCTCTTAAATTTAGGTTAATGTTGTGATAATTAATATGCCTTTCATTAATTTAAATTAAAAATTCAATTATTTTATTAATTATCGGTGATTTATCAATGTTTAATCAATAAATCCCCAAAATCGATTGAAGCATGTGAACGAAAAGACATAGGAAAACAAGCAGTTTGTAAATAGTAAGCAAGGTATTGGTCGAAGAATTTCAAGACGGAGAGAGGGAAGGGGTAGGGTGGGGTTTTTTGGAGGGGGGGAAGTTAGGGGTGCTGAGGAGTTTTGGGGGGGGGAAGTTGGGGATACTGGGGAGTTTTGGGGTTCGAGGGATTTAGGTCATCAGTTAAAATGAAATCATTTGGTGGAACATAACAGAGGCACTTGAGGAAGGTTTTTTTGAAAACGGTGTTAGAGTCGCAAATTGGAAATTGGAAATTATTATTATTTTATTATTATTTATTGCAAATTGGAAATTATTATTATTTTATTATTTTTTATTGCAAACACTTGAAGCCTTTGGGGACTTTTAGTGACATCTTTTATCATCCGTTGTCTCTGGAACACCTGCTTGAACTTTCACCCAACCTTCCACTCCATCCATCTGGAAACTCTCACTCACTCACTCACTCACTCACTCACTCACTCACTCACTCACTCACTCACTCACTCACTCACTCACTCACTCACTCACTCACTCACTCACTCACTCACTCACTCACTCACTCACTCACTCACTCACTCACTCACTCACTCACTCACTCACTCACTCACTCACTCACTCACTCACTCACTCACTCACTCACTCACTCACTCACTCACTCACTCACTCACTCACTCACTCACTCACTCACTCACTCACTCACTCACTCACTCACTCACTCACTCACTCACTCACTCACTCACTCACTCACTCACTCACTCACTCACTCACTCACTCACTCACTCACTCACTCACTCACTCACTCACTCACTCACACTCACACACTCACACTCACTCACTCACTCACTCACTCACTCACTCACTCACTCACTCACTCACTCACTCACTCACTCACTCACTCACTCACTCACTCACTCACTCACTCACTCACTCACTCACTCACTCACTCACTCACTCACTCACTCACTCACTCACTCACTCACTCACTCACTCACTCACTCACTCACTCACTCACTCACTCACTCACTCACTCACTCACTCACTCACTCACTCACTCACTCACTCACTCACTCACTCACTCACTCACTCAAAATTTTCTTTCGTTCGACCCCAAAGAAATTTAATCTTTTTATCAAAATTAAATTTCCTCGTGAAGGACTTCATGACAGGAAATTCGAAATTAATTAATGAAACATTTAATCTCATTTCAAGAGTCCAATTTTAATTAAATTTAATTAATAAATTAAAACATATAATTATCAAATATTAATACAAAAATTAATATTAATATATTAATACATGAATATTCAATTAAATAAATTTTAGCCGGCATGAATATTTAAATACGATCCCAAACCTGTGAAATACTTTTAAAAAATTGTGAATTTTCAGGTGGGCCCATTGTAACATAAATAACATTGTAACATAATAACATTATAAAATGTAAGCAATAATAATAATAATAGTAATAATAATAATAATAACTCAATTATATAATAAAATAATAAAAAATAATAAAATATGAATGAAAATAATTTCCATCCTGATCCTCCTCGTCGTAAATAAATGGATGCACGTAAGTCAGCCTCAATTTGCAATGACATCAGTAACCACTGACAGGTCCACATAATAATAATATTTTTCAAGGTCATTTTCTTTAATAATAATAATAATAATAATAATAATAATAATAATAATAATAATAATAATAATAATAATAACAATAATAATAATAATTATAATAATAACAACAATAATTTCTGACATTACTTAATTAAATCTGAATAATTAGGAACAACAACTTATTATGCAGCTCCTACAACTTCAATCGACATGTAATCTTGTGCTGACGTGCAGTGCATTTATAATAATAAACTTGCATAATTAATATCGCATAATTACAACATTAACATAAAATATTTAACGGCTCCTCCCCTTTCGAACTTTTAAAATCCCAAACGTGGACATTTTGAATTTTAATTTTGAATTTTTCGAATTAAAAACAAAAATCAAGTTTTTTAATAAAAATATATTTAATCGAATTTCTCTCCTCCTCCTTAAAATCAATTTTCCCGGAAAAGCGAAAGAAAATTTAAATGGCGCAAAAGTTTTTTAATTTAATTTTTTAATTTATTTCTAATTCAAAGATTTTATTTCTTCAATTTTTCCTTTAAATTGAAAACATCGATGCCATGAATTTCCCGCTAATCGTAATCGACTTGGAAAGTTCTCTGCAAGTCCTCTTAACCGTTGTCGTCGCCATCATCATCATCACTACCATCATCGTCGTGGTCATCATCATCATCAATACCATCATCATCAATACCATCATCATCATCATCATCATCATCATCATCATCGTCGTCGTCGTCGTCGTCAGCTGCTCTGCAGTCATCGTCCGGTTCATTATCACGCTTTTAGAATCTCGAAAGAAAGTCATTTTATCGGAAGACTCCAAATGTCCTTTGTAAATCATGATTTCCAATCGTTGCAGAGCAATAATTTTTATTTAGAAGTAATAATTTGTTATCGTTGATATTGTTATTATTATTATTATTATTATTATTATTATTATTATTATTATTATTATTATTATTATTATTATTATTATTATTATTATTATTATTATTAACCTAGTTAATTTAATCTTGAAATCCTTTTCTAACTACCCAGCCTCAAAATGTAATTTCAAATTATATTTCCTGGGTTTGATGTTTCGTGCGACTGTGAGTTCTTTTGCATGAAAATGGATGTTTTCTGTTGTTGTTGTTGTTGTTGTTTTGTATTGCTTTTCTATTGTTGTTGATATTTTGTATTGCTTTTCTATTGTTGCTGTTGATGTTGATGTTTTGTTTTCATTGTTATGTTGTTGTTCGAGAGATTTCTTGATAAGAAAGAATGTTTCGACGAAATGCTTCTTGTTAATCTGATGACGTCATCGACCGAGCGTTAATGACGTCATCGTTGGCATTTTAAACTACGAGGCAATTGGTTGATGAATTTGTTGCCCGGAACATTAAAAATAAACCTGCAACAACAACAACAGTAAACATGAGAGAGAGAGAGAGAGAGAGAGAGAGAGAGAAAGAGAGAAAGACAGAGACAGAGACAGATAAAGATGATAAGTTAAGAACCACTCAACAGATTTTGAACCCAAGAGCGGGAACTGTGCAGACGATTAGAGATGTTCAGTCGTTAATAAATCAGACACATCCATCGTCACTATCGAACTCCTTTAACCTTCCGTCCGTCCATCCATCCATCCATCTATCCATCAATCGCCACCATCTATCCATCCATGACTCTCTGTCCATCTGTCCGTTTGAATGTCCATCCATCCGTCTGTCTATCTACCATCGACATGAACTTTTCCATCATCCAGCCCTCCATATATGCATCCATCCATCCTTCCAATTTTTAAGCCAGCTATGGTGAGCCACACTTCTGTTTACCAGCATACATGTTGTTGTAGTTGTTGTTGTTGTTACTGTTTGAAGGTTGTTGTTGTTGTTATTGTTTGAAGGTTGTTGTTGTTGTTAGCAGTTTGAAGAAAAAATATTTCAGGAATTCGTACCGACATTGAAATGAATTATCAGCTCCTTTTGCTCCTCAGTGGCTGTTCCTCTGTTCGGCCTTGTAACGTGATGCAACCAAAATGTCTGTTTCTCTGTCCTACTCTCTGTCCTACTCTCTCTCTCTCTCTTTCTCTCTCTCCTTTTCGCTGTCCTCTTTTATCCGTCTGTCTGTTATTATGTATTTGTTTCGGCACGTTATTGTTCTGTATTGTTGTTCTGTATTTGTATTTAGTGAGCTCTGTTTATTGTTCCATGTTTTAGTACAATTGTGTATTATTCGGCATTTGTCTATCCAGTATTGCTCTTTGTATTTTGACATTTTCTGTACTATTTTGTTGTCGTGATTTCCTACTTTATCTTGTCGCGTAAAGTACTCGAATAACAAATAGTTTTATAATACATTTGTGTCCACTGGCTTTATCGATTATAATGCCAGCTGGTTGCCTTAATTGCTCCAGTTGTTCAATAATGTTTTGTATGGCTTTTGTATTGCTTTGTATGACTTTGTAATGTTTTGTATCATCACTTTGATGTCAACTTAATCGTATTCCTAACTGTTTGAAAGTATTCATCTCTGTCTCCTACAATCTTTATTGTTGGTTCTGCTGTACGACGCCAAAAATCACTTTGTACGTTTGCATGCATCATCGTTTGTATCATTGTTTGTATCGCTGTTTGTTTGCATTTCTTTGTCCTAAGAATTCCATTTATGTGAACCTTTCCCTAGCACCTGTTCCTTATGACTGCCTAAACTTGTACTTGTGGTGGTACTGATTACGTACTATTAGGTATCATCGAGAGGTACTCCATCGTCACTACCCATATCCTTTACTTATTCTTCCTTCCGTCCATCTAACCATCCATCTATCCATCATTACACAGTGATGACGATGATGATGATGATGATGATTACAAGGAGTAATGCTGAGTACTTGTGCGTTGCTTTGTAATTCTCCGTTCTGGTTTGGAAGTTATTTCTTCTGCTCCGTCAAATCGCATCCGCTTTGCAGAGGCTCACAGATGACGATGATGACGACGACGATGTTTTTTTTACTGCTTGTTTTGTAGACCTGACTGGGCATCGTTGGGTAGACCAATTGGGTGGCCAATGGTGGGTTAAAATGGGTGGACAAGGAAGGAACGAAAAGGGATCTGAGGGGTCTGTTTGTTCAGGGTAAACTTTATTTCTCAAAGAGTAAATTGGAGTCGAATATGATTTCAATTAAGTCATTCTGATTGTCGTTGTTTGCCTACCTCGATGATTGTTGTCATCATCGTTACCGTCATCGTTATCATCGTCGTCATGTTCGTTATCATCTCGTCCATTAGCAATCAATAACGATGGAGTAAATCAAACATATCCCTATTTTATTGTCGCTAACATCGTCTTATAGCTTTGTTAGTATTGTTGCTGTTGCTGTTTGGTTATTTAAAACGAAACAATACAATACGTGACCAAATCTCTGAACCCACGTGAGTCGGTGATTGTCATGGGTTGGTGATTGAACGTTGATTGGTGATTGAGTGGTACTGGTTGTTGGTGTACGACAAAAACTGCAGTAACAAGACCGGTTTCCATTCCCGGCAAAACCTTTACACTCAGTAAAAACTTTTATCGTGTCGAATAAACGAAGTAAATCTTCATTCATCCTGGAATTTAGCGCCGCATAAATGAAGATGGCGTCCGCCATCTTGGTCGCCGGTCAATCAAATTGAAAAACTCTCTAATCGTTCATTGTCAATCAATCAAATAATCAAATGATCGATCGATCGATCAATCAATCATTGAGTAGTAGTCGGTCAAAATTAGAGTTAAGTTTAAAGTCTGTGGATTACATACAATGAGAGATATTGGAGTCATCATCATCCAAGGTCGTCATCATCATCATCATCATCATCATCATTATCATCATCGTTACCGTCGTTTCGTCCTCATTAATTAATTATTAATTGATTTAATTAACCATACCAATGGTATGGATGGACGGAAAGATCGAGTGACGACATAGAATACAACAGCAAATAAAATAAATAATAATAATAATAAATAAAATAAATAAAGAAATAAAATCCACAATAAAATATAGAATAATTTCCAAGGGGCCACGAAGGATGAAAAATGGATGTTGAAATGAAAAATCTGTTTCCTCACAAATGTTTGTTCAGTCTTCGAACGATAACGATTCTATACTTGAAGGGAGCTTGTCTAAGTGTTTTCGTTTCCATCATCATCTTCATCGTCGTCATCATCATCGTCCTCGTCGTCGTCGTCATCATCATCAGGACCATCGCCGACTGCTAAGCCGACGTAGCGACGTATCGACTATCGTCGTTGTCGTCGTCATCGCTTCTGTCGTCATCTCCTTGTAATGAATTGGGTCATAGCAAGCTATCATCATTTATAGACTTTCAAGGAGACTATGTTTCGTTATTATTGCAAGAATAGGTGAACAGATGTTTTTTAAGGAGTGATTGAGTGAGCGAGTGAGTGAGTGAGTGAGTGAGTGAGTGAGTGAGTGAGTGAGTGAGTGAGTGAGTGAGTGAGTGAGTGAGTGAGTGAGTGAGTGAGTGAGTGAGTGAGTGAGTGAGTGAGTGAGTGAGTGAGTGAGTGAGTGAGTGAGTGAGTGAGTGAGTGAGTGAGTGAGTGAGTGAGTGAGTGAGTGAGTGAGTGAGTGAGTGAGTGAGTGAGTGAGTGAGTGAGTGAGTGAGTGAGTGAGTGAGTGAGCGAGCGAGTGAATGAATGAATGAGTGAATGACTGAGTGGGTGAGAGCCAAAAATTGAATGTCAGATGGTCCTTGGCTATTTTAATGACAAATGAACGGACGAATGACGTAACGAGCGATGGTCTAACGCTTCCGGTGTATGCACGTCCTTATAAATATTCATGAGGTGATACTTATAATTAGCCAATGGCTGATCGTGGCCTACATACGGATCAGTAAGATTTTCTCAAGGTCTTAGCTGAAGACAAAACATAAAAAGTAAATATATCCCGCATAAATTATGCTGATGTAATTATTCCATTCAGAGCTTGGCGAATGATGACGATGACGATTTCCAAGGTGACGATGATGACGACGATGATGTTGGTGATGATGATGATGATGATGAATCGCATGTCTTAAGAGTAAATCGATTGAAATGCATTTGACATACGGTTGATGTCAGTCAGCGATACGTTCAGAAATAAGAATTTATTTAATAAAAATATTTATCAATTTATTCATTTTTAATTTAATCATTTTTAATCTCATTTTCTTCAGCTACATTCCATCATTTTCGAATCTCATAACAAAATTGCAGCAACAAAGCAGAGTAACCGAAACTGGTTAGCAAGTAAGAGCTTTATACGAGCAAGAGACTAATTTATAAAATTTCTTTGTTCCATCCATCCATCTTTCTTTCCATCCACCCATCCGCCCACCCATCCACCTATCCATCCATCCATCCATCCATCCATCCATCCATCCATCCATCCATCCATCCATCCATCCATCCATCCACCCATCCATCCACCCACCCACCCATCCATTACCCAATACATCTAGCAATGATGCAGGTTATACATTAAGTTAGACAGTAAATCATTATTAAAAAGTTCACGTTTATTGAATCTTCACTTTGTCTTCTTTTAAATTAAATTATAATTTATTTCATGCATTTAACAAATATTTATAATTTAAAATTCAATGTGCTTATTATTATTATTATTGTTATTATTATTATTATTATTATTATTATTATTATTATTATTATTATTATTATTATTGATTAATTTCTTTCGACTTTGAATTTAATTCAGTTTACATGATTAATAAAAAAAAATAAATTTCAATTTAATCAATAAACTTCGATCGATCACGTGAACCAACAAAAGAAATGGTTGTGTTTGGTTAAAAAATTAATTTATTTAATTTCGAAATGATTTTTAAATTTTAAAACTAATAATTATATCGGATATGAATAATTATAAATTGATATAAATAATTATAAATTGATATAAATAATTATAAATTGATATAAATAATTATAAATTGATATAAATAATTATAAATTGATATAAATAATTATAAATTGATTATTATATTTACATCCGATGTTTAAGCCGAATAAACTGAACAACCGACTTTAAACCAAAAATTACAACGAAATTACGGAAACACATTTGTATTTATTATACTTATTAATTATTATTTATTTATTAATTATTATTATTATTTAATTAAAACCGATAATCCATTTTTTTATATACATTGAATGTTTATTGAACGCGTTAATAATAGTTTGTTGAGAAATCAATCCTCCCAAAAACTATTAATAAATCAAGTTTTTTTTCATTTATAATCCAAATAATCAGAATTAACCAAACAAAAGCCATTAATGTCAATAATTTGCTATTAATATTATTAATCATAAATTATTATTATTACAAATGAATTAATTAATTTATTAAATAAATATTAAATTAAGCTTACCTGAACGACGAGTGATCTTCTTGTTTGAAGACTTGGTTTAATCTCAACTCGAGATTTATGACATTAAATTGAAATAATTAAACGATTTTAATAAATAAACCGATCGATTAATCTTAATTGATCGATTAATTAACGTAATTAATTAATTAATTAATCGAGTGATTAATTAGGTCGGAGATGCATACATTAACGTCGTCGGAGGTGCTACGGAGACCGTTATGAAGATAACTCTGTAATCCTTTCACAATCTCTCCACACGCACGCCACATCCGTTCGATCACGCACGTACTGGAAACACACACGCACGCGCGCGCACACACGGACACGGATTCCGACCAGTGAGAGTGACTGGAAAAAAAATGGAAGAACTTCAATGGCGCTAATGAAAGCTATCTTTTCCAGGGGGCTATTTATAGGCGAATCACTGACGGGGTATTGAAAGAGAGATGATGACTGAGAGAGAGAGAGAGAGAGAGAGAGAGAGAGAGAGAGAGAGAGAGAGAGAGGACAGACAGACGGAGAGAGAGAGGGGCGGGGAAAGGGAGAGGGAGGGAAACTCCAGCGCTTCCTAGGTGAAACTGCTTGAGAGTTTCTTCATTTTTTTTTCGTGTGTTGTGTCTTATTTTCATTGTTCAATGAATATGTTTTGTGTGCATGTGTGCATGTGTGTGCGTGTGCATGTGTTTGTGTTTATGTTTAAATAGCGTCTGCTTTGTATGTGTTTTGTATGCTCACTTTTACCTCAGCTTCATTTGCCGTTTTAAAAATGCCGGGAAAACGTGTACGTAAGTTACGATGTTATAAAATCGTCGTCGTCATCATCATCATCATCATAAAAAACGCTATTGTTCCTGGTGATAGTACTAGTATCGTGTTGAATCCTATGTCGTTGTTGTTGTTGTGTTGATGTTGTTGATATTGTTGTTGTTATTGTTGAGCTGATATCCCAGCAATTTATGGCTTGGCGTGCTGTTCTTAGTTCATATTTTACGAAGGTTCAATAAAACGTTGAAAAACATTGCATTCAAATGTTTTTCAACATCCCGTGTTGCATACAAGTTGTAAACACGAATGCAGATTTAGTATCAATTTGTATACAATGTGTGTCTGCCTTTTGTATCTCCGTGGAAGATACAAAACGTACGGACTTTGTTTTAATGTGAGACCTCGTTCACGTTATCGTCGGTTTTAAAGTGATTTAATAAATATAATATATAAATATATAATAATAATAATAATAATAAAGACATTCAATAAGTGGAAACTAATGTGATGATGATGACGATCATCATCATCATCGCCATCTTCACTCTCAACGTTGAGGCGATGACGTCATTAGTCATCTTAAGGACCCGCTGATAAGTGATAAGAGTGACGACGACGAAGCAGGAAATGGAAAGGACGACGATGATGATGGTGATGATGACAATGATGACGATGATGATGATGATGGTGATGATGATGACGCTGAGGAGGAGGAGGACGACGACGATGATGATGGTGATGAAGACGATGACGACGACGACGAGAATCTTTTTTCCCATCATCGTCGTCAATTTATTTCCTGATCGTCTTCTTCGATGACGTCAGTGACTCATCGTCAAAGACTCTCCAGGTGTCAGTGACGATGCAAGAGGTTTACTGATCGACTGATGGGCAAATAAAGGAGCATGACACTTGTCAATCCTTCAGAGAGAGAGAGAGAGATGGAACGAGAGAGAGAGAGAGAGAGAGAGAGAGAGAGAGGGGGGGGCTGGTGATTTGGATGATGGTAACTTTGAGATGACATCGTCATAAGTGTTGAATAATAGATTATAAATATTATTA
>CM067527.1:2852500-2952500 GCA_034509925.1 Hirudinaria manillensis
ATTATTATTATTATTATTATAAGTAGTCTTTTAAATAATAAACATAGCTAAGAAAACATTTCATAATTATTACAAATTATGTCCATAATTAATCTTTGAAGAATGTGTCCTCCAAAAGGGCGTAACAACCACTGAGAAAATATACTTAACCATAGTAGGTGATGCAATTACTTATTATTAATATTAATATTATTATTATTATTGTTATTACTATTATTATTATTATTGCGGGATGTAGTGAATTCCTAGTATAAAAAAAACTGAACTCGGTTATGGCTGATAATATAATTAATTAAAATTCGTTAATAAGTATTAATATTATTATAAATAAACATGTTATTATGATTAAACACATACACATGTGTTTTAAATTCTAAACCGTGGCAAACAAATATAAACATAGCAGATTATCGAAGCATTCCAAAAATCTGACAATAAATACATTCAATAACACTTTCCAGGACCAACGGATCTCAGAAACCCCAACGTCTCAACCTCCACCAGATGGTCATCCGAGCATTTATGTAGCGCCCACCTTGGAAAGACCATGAAGCGTCCACTGGAGCACCAAGGTCTCTCCTTTGACTGATGTTTCGAGATGAGCCAAAACGTGTTATTCCTTCTTTTCAGTCTTCAATGATTTTACCATTCAACTTATACGTACAGGATCTGTCCTCCTCCTCCTCCTCCTCCTCCCTTCTGTCGTTCTTCGTTCATCTTTCAGTCCATGGATCCGTCCGTCCGTCCGTCCATTCATTCATCTATCCATTCGTCCGTCCGTCCATCCATCCATTTATTTATGTATATAACTTAGTATTTTTTTACTAAAGAATTTTGCATTAAGCATGATTCTTATGCATTTCTTAAATATTAATAAAAATAATCTTTAATTATTTCTTAAATAATAATAATAATAATAAAACATTTTTATCATTTATTCCATAAATATTAATAAAAAAAAATCAAATAAAAAAAAACGAAAAGAAATATCTGAAAAGTCATTAATTAAATTCGTCCATCCTGTGCCGTTGACCGTCGCAAGATCGATATCGAGTCATTATAATAATTGGACCGTCATTAACATAAATAATTATAATTTATTATAATTTGCATTTATTTTGAGCTTCAGTTGAGTTTAAATGTAGAATTAAAATTAAATTATAATTTATTTTCATTATTGCTAAACACGTGCTTCATCGTTTCAAGCCTTTAGGATGGTTATTAAACGCATGATGACGACGACGACGACGATGGCGATGCCAGCCAATGGCATTCTCAACTCGAGATGACGTCATCGTCTCTCTTCTTTGCCGATTGTTGTGTAATTTCTATGTCTTTCTACCTCATCATTATCATCATCATCATTAGTATAATTTATTCATCACCATCATCATCATCACCAACACCATCATCGTCGTCGTCGCTGCGCATTCCTCAGTTTCTTCTGTGATCCTGACCTGCGTCATCAACCAGGTCGAGTGTGTGACCCTTGTGCGACCTTTGACCTCCAACTTTGACACATTTCTCGAGCCAATCCGAGACACTCCTCGCTTGAAAGGGAATTCAACACCGGAAGATTTTGTTGTTAAATTAAAAACAAAAAAAAAGGTTTTTAATAAAAACTCATTTAAGTTAATATTTTAATATATTTATATTTTAAAGTTAATATATTATTAATTAATAATAACTTAAAGTTAATTTGTTAGTTAATTAATTAATTAATTAATTATTCTCAAATATTTCCCACCTTTAACTCAACTTTTCAAAAACAAAATGTGCAACTGATCGTCACTACGATGCACATCACCCTAACCCTCCGATAAGCTTTGTTTCCAAAGGTCGTGAGTTCAAGTCCTGGCAAAGGTTCACGCATTCTTCAGAGGTCATTCGTATTTGGCAAAACGATTTGAGGTCAGGAATGAACGTCTATTGGTTCGAAGAGGTAACCACCCCTCCTCAAACGCTGATAAGACGCAATCATTATCATCGTCACGGGCATCATCATCACCACCGTCGTGAAGGATCATCATCATCATCAACATCATTATTGATATCATGGAGCAAGAGTTAAGCTAATACTGAATGTTTGCATAGATTTATCAACGCGAATAGCACCATCATCATCATCACCGTCATCATCATCATCATCACCAGCACAGGTTACACGCCTATCGCCAGCGTCATCACAACCATCACGTCATGGACATCATCGTCGTCGTCGTCGTCATCGCGATGTCGAGACACGTATCCAGCCGGACGTGGGCGTCTTCAAAAAGTTATGAGACGATTGTTAAATAAGGTTGTCACTGTACAACACCATCGATGCCTCTTTCCAGCGTGTACACAGTACCCTTGTACAACCGTGAACGATGACGACGACAACGACGATGACGATGATGATGTGATGGTGATGATGATTATGACGAGGATGACGGAGTCATGGTGATGATGGTGACCTGTTTCATCAGGTGATGATATCGTTCATCAACATCGTTTCGACAAAACAGAATGTTTAAACTCAAATTCAATGCAAATTCTGATTAAAAGTCGAAATGTCATCATCGCCATCATCATCATCATCGTCGTCGTCGTCATCAGCAAAGGTTATTCTTATCTTTGTCGTCGTCGTCATCACCGTCATCGTCGTCGTCATCATCGTCTTCACGGAACGGGCAGCGATTCCAGAGATGCATTCATTCAGAGAATGATGCATTGGCTTACACAGGCACGACCATGCGTCCATTGGAGCGAGGAAATCTTATTTATAAATAGCTGGATGACCGAGTAGGTAAATAATTGATTAATTGATTTATTAACTGAGAGCCTGTAAGCTGGGTGTACGGTCGAGTGGATGCCGGGTCGCCTTTGCGGATGGGAGAGACCGATGTCCCCAGTCGGGTAGTGGATGGATGGATGGATGGATGGACATATGTCCCTCTACAAATCCAACCATCCATCCGTTCATCCATCCGCCAATGCATCCGCCTATCCATCCATCCATCCGTCCGTCCGTCCATCCATCAATCCATCCATCTGCATAGCACGTCCATAGATTGACAGAGGTTGAGAATATGCGCATTAAGGAAATATGCATTTCACGGGCGCCAATCGAACTTGTAATCCTCCGATCACGTGTCAGTCAAGAGCTGCCACCATTGGCTGAAACCTTGTCACGGTCCGGGGCTGAGAATGAAATTCTTTTTTTTCCTATTTCTTCGTTTTTTTCCTTATTTTTATTTTAATTCATTTTATTTCGTTTTATTTCGATTTATTTTGAATAAATTCTTTTCCTCGCAAATGAAAACACATCCGCTTTTCGACGACGGTTCGAGTGCGCATGACCGATTGAGGAGCGGAATTTGTGTGCATTCGAGTGATTATCTGTCAGGAGGAAGTGACGAAGATGATGATGATGATGATGATGATGATGGTGGTGGTGGTGATGATGATGATGGTGGTGCTATGGTGATGATGATGGTGAAAATGACAAATCGAAATCAAAGAAATTAACCAGTTAATGAATCAAAAACATTGTAATTAATCAAATTAAAATATTAATGGCAATTAATTAATCAGAATTACAGTGAAATTGCAACAAATTATTGTTATTCATTGATCAACTTGTAGTTCTTAGTAGGAGATCTATTTATAAATTTAAATTATCAAATCGGTCAATGACGACGACGACGATGATGGTGGAGCTGACGACAACAACAACAGCGCATCAATGGGACACCTCTTCAATCGGTCTCATTCTCTTCTTTTTCCAACAACAACAACAACAAAAACAACTGAAAAAGCATTAAAAATTCAAAAAATGAAAGGAATTCTCAGAGTTTATTCTCAGAAAACATGCTCGGAAAGACGAGGAAAACAGTGTCATTATCTGGTGAGAGGTGGAGAGATAGATAGAGAGAGAGAGAGAGGTGGAGAGAGTGATTAGAGGAGTGCACGAGGGAAACAAAAGAGGAGTTGGTGAATGAATAAATGAATGGACGGATGAATGGAATAATAATGGAGAGAACGAGTAAATGAATGAATGAGTGAATGAATGAGAGAGAGGAGAATGAATGAGAGCGAATGCCATTACTTCCTTTGGAAGTCGGACTGTCCCTCATAAACACGAATAAAAATGTTTTTGTTTTTTTTTCGAAGGGAAAACAATAAATCTGAAATTAATTAAACTCTAATATCGTCTGCTCAGAATTCACGACTCCTTGTCGTTTTACACGCAGATTAAGTCCTAAGAAGTCGGCGAATAAAAATACAAAATATTAAAAAAAAATCTTTAAATAGATAAACGACAATCACAACAACAACAAAGACGACTAACAGCAACAACAACAAGACTGCCAGAGAGAGAGAGAGAGAGGGAGGGAGAGAGAGAGAGAGCGGAACTCGGACAAATCCGGAAGACAGCGCAACGTATCTGTGCGCATGCGCAGGCAGAGCCACCGACGCGGGCAATATTAGATTTTTCGGCACGATTCGGCACCTAATTTTCATTTCAAACAATATGGCCACAGAGCCTTAAGCAGGCTGCCTATCATAATTTGCGATCAATAATTTCTGCTTACCCAATTGGCGCATGCTCAAAAACATATTTATTCTCCTCTCTCTCATTCCACGTCCGTCTCTCTCTCTCTCTCTTTCTCTCCTTTTTCATCCTATCTTTCCAGTGCGCGCTACTTTCGCACGGGGTTTTGTGGGGGACAAATGAGGGTCCGAGGGGTCCACCCACCCACCCACCCTCCCTTAATATCTTCTAAAGTGACTTTCATTCAATAACATCCTCTTCATCAATTGAATGATGGATTGAACAGCAGGTGGTTTTATAAAAAATTTTAATTATAATATTCTATTTTGGTGCGATGTTTTGATTGATATCGTTTGAATGTTAATGATTAATAGTTACCTGCGATTTTAATATTAATTAATCTAATTATAATATATTATGATAATGTGCCTCAGGAATGGATCGAATTAAAGTCTTCTTTTGACGGAAGGAAAAAGTGTTAGTCGTGCAACAGTTTCCAGTTTTTGGTTTCACTTTCGAAATAATTTGTTTCTTTGTTTTGTTTCTTTGTTTTGTTTCTTTGTTTTGTATTTAAGCCAATTATTTACTGGAGACATTTATGCCTTAATTAATTATTTAATTAATCAAATTATGTAACAGCAATTTCATCGTCATCATCTCCACTTCACATCATCATCATCACATCATCGTCGTCGTCGTCATCTCCGCTCCAGCAATCAATTCATCATGAGCATAGTTATTGCTATCATCAAGAGCTGCTTATCTGATTCGACCGGCGTTGAAAAGGCAAACAGCGTGCTTGGGGGTACAGGGTGTGGCCGGGGGAGATGAGGCCATAGGGAGGGGGTGGGAGAGATGAGGCCATAGGGACGGGGTGGGAGAGATGAGGCCATAGGGAGGGGGTGGTGGTGGAGGGTCCAGGCTTTCAGAGTCATCTCAATCAACCCGATCATCGACGTCACTTCCGGTTCGGAGAAGGGACGCAACGTGGAGTTTGATCTAAAAATAAAAACCGATGCTTTGTAACAAAAATGTAGGAATTTTGTTGCCTTCTTCATGAAAATAACCTGAGTTAGGAAGTCATTTCTGTTTCATTCACCTCGGTGATGATGACGACGACGACGACGATAATGATGACGACGACGATGAGTATTATGACGACGACTTAGGCGTCCGTGGTGTAGTGCGGTCAATGGTCGTAAGCGCTGCTATTGAATGAAAGCGTCCATCATCCGCAGAACATCAGATCCTAGATTGAACTACACGTTGTTGATGCACCTGGGCGATATTAGGACCGCCGTCGGTTGGTAGGGAGGTAGTGGCAGTACTGCCGACGTACTCCAGAAACTCATCCTCATCCTCTTCTTCTTCTTCATCATTTCCTCTTCCGGCAAAAGCTCCGTGACTTTCTCCGAGTACATTTGTATCTATCGCGCCATCTTCTCGCCCTATTCCAGTGTCAACCGCTTGGTCGGCAATCAACCCGCTCTCGACCGTGCCAACATCCCGGCCCTCCAGCGATCTTTCCAGTTCTTCCACCTCCTGTGCAATCCTATCGTAGCTATACTTGATGGCCCTGTTGGACTCCCTGTAGGGCTGGAGTTGCCCGAGTACGGTTCTACCCATGACTACGGGGAAATCATCCGGCAGTAGCCTTTCCATGTCCTTCGTAGGATCGTCTCGCCACAAGTCCAGTTCAATATCAAAGAATTCAAAGAACTTGACCGCTATTTCTGCCACTGAATATTTTTTTATATTTTCAGTTTATTCGCTTTAATGGTATCTAATTTTAAGGAATATTTAATAATTACATTATATAATAACTAAATAATTGTAATGCATTATTATATTAAAGTTATTATTATATTAAAATTATGTGTACTCGTATTGTTATATTAAAATATACATTATATGTTATATTAAATATTATATTAAAACTATTTACATAGTATTACATAGTATGACATAGTATAACAAGTTATATTTATTCGTATTATAGCATTAAAATCATATTTATTCGAATTTTAACGTTAAATAATAATATTAATAATAATAATATTTAACACGGGGTTTCCATCTGAGACGGAATGGAAGGAAAAGTTGAAAAGGAGGATGAGAAATGCATGCTTTAATGAAATTCATTTGAAAATCAAGTCAAACTCCGCTGGCTTCGAATTTGTCTGACGACGATAAGCAAGTGCAAGTGAATCTATCTTCATATTTTTATAATTTTATAAAAAATAAATAAATAAATAATAAAAATAAATCAGAATTTCTGGATCAAAAAATAGATTAAAATAACTTCAAATTCCATCCTGGAAATCTCCAGGACTTGAAAGCGTGTCTCGGAAATGAATCAGAAATTAGTGAGGAATGAATTAAAATACAATTTAAAAATAAAAAGAAAAAAAAAACATTAAAGAGATTAAATACACTAAAAGTTCTTTGCTATAATTATCCATTCGCATCCAAACAGTCAGAAACTCTCGTTCAGAGACACAGACTTTGAACACGAATCAATAAAAACTCAATTTCCAAACAAATAATATTTAATTAATTACGGTAACAATACCCATAAGTTATTACGGCGACGTTATTATTTTTTTCCAAACCCCTGGCAAGCCATCATCCGCACCACCACCCCCTCCGGGTACCTACGGGCATCTCTCGGCTTGCAGAGGAGGCATCTCTTGCACAGACATCGCGAGTATCCGATGACGTTGAGTACCCTCGTCAGAATGGCACAGTAGGAGTTCATTATTCCGGCCAAGACGCAGGTAAAGTAGATGGCCAGCTGTATGCCGGTAAAGATGAGCCACGTTCTCCACTTGTGGGTTATGAAGAGGTCCTTTGATGGCCCGGACATGAGGAATTCGTCCGTCAGTTGGAAGCCCGGTGCCCTAATTATCTCGTCTGTCAGTTCCTGTGTTTTTTTTTGGTTGGTTTTTCTTGTGGGTTTTTAATGAAATACGTCCTTAAGTGTGAAATATAGAATCAATCTCTTAAACCAATTAATCGTTAAAATTAATAAAAATTAATAAAAATTAATCTTTTAAACTAAACTCATTGAAATAACTAACTTGAATGTAAACAAATGTTTACTTAACATTTCATCTGCAAATCGCTTGGTCGAATAGTTTGCACCGAGATTGTACCTCGTCTATGACTCTCTTGTAGATCCTCTTCCTGTTGTCATCCTCATCTCTCGTTGACCTCCTCAATGACCTTCTTTTGACCTTTGGCCTGCCTCCGGTCTTGGCCGTTGTGGCTTTGTAGGGCGTGTCACCTTTCCCTCTATCCCTGGTGAACTTATCCCAGGGCAGGACGATTCCTGAACTTCTTTTCGATGGTCTAGTGAAGCAGCACTTTAATTTATAACTTTTAAAGCGTTTAGGGTCAAGTTATGAGTGTTAGGGTCGCTTTGATGATGGAGGCAAGTACTTCCTTAAGGCTGATCAGATCAGATCAAAGCATTCGAATTTAATTCATATAAATTTATAAAAAAAAAATTATTTGAAACTGCTGCAACCCGATAACATTGCCACTCCACACTCCAAGAACATCGTAGAAACACCATAATAATAATAAGAAGAAGAAGAAGAAATAACAGAAAATAACAACTAATCAATAACTCGCGGTGATTTTAATAACAAGTGACTAAGCAGAAACAATAACGCCTTGCTGTAGAGATAATATTAAGTCGTAAATAAACTGGAATTGACCTGGTAGTGCGGCTGAACCTGGCAAAAAGGCCATCAACTGTCGATGAAACATGCTTAATGGCAGATGATCTCGGGAGTTCTGCCAAAAAAGCTTAATCATTATCGTCACTATTATTATCATCATCATAATCGTTTTCATCATCATCATTACTATTATTATCATCGTCGTAGTCGTCGTCATCGCGAAAGGGAAAGCAAAATAAAAATCAATCGAATTTAAATCCTTGCTTTGGCTAATGACGGCTTCGATAGAATTCTTAATCTCTCTTTTTATGACGTCTCTCAAATAATTTCTTTTCTGATTATGATGTTCGACCACGTCCATAAATTCCAGAATTTTCTTATCAATCGGATGTAGTTTGTCATAGTTCGGGACATTTCTTTTGATTCGTCCTCTTTCGAATTCCCCTTTGTAGCGGTGCTCGTTAATTTCATTTTCCAGCCTATCTTTCAAAAGGGTCTTCAACTGGCTCGGAGTTAGTACGTCCCTAGATAGACGTTCCATTCTGATTCCGTGTTCTTTGTTCTGCTTCTCGAGGGCTAATGTGAACTCTCGATAAGTCAAGTACAGAATGCCTGTTTGGAAAGCAATTTGAGAAAGATTGAGTGCGTCTCATTTCAGCAAAAGCTATTGTTGTGTTGATAAAACCATAGATTCCAGAACGTGATTATCACACTTTGTAGATGATTAATGATGATTTGTCTTGCAAATGTATTCGCTTAAGATTAAAATAACGACTTGTCAAACCATTTGACCATTTTGAAATGTAAATTCAACGAAACTTTGGATGAGAATGACTAACAACAAATTCCTGTCGATGCGAATAAAAAGTATTTTTGCCATGTATCTAACTTTTGGCCCCACATTTCCAGCGTTTAATTTAAAGTTAACGAGTCTGGTTGACTTCGCGCACAACTTTCCGAAAATATTTTGTGCTAACAACCGTCTGCAACTCGAAGAAACTAAATAATTTTCGGTCGATAAATTATTTTTCAAACAAAAAAATTTTTTTGGAGCTCTTTCGTGGCCTAACAAAATCTTTAAAAAAATATCCGCGAATTGCTCGATAGTGACTTGTCATGAATGTGTGGCTGCAACTTTGTTTATTCCAGGATAACAACCATCGTAAACAATGTCTTCACAAGTTTGCGTAATCTGCCATTACAGTTTTTCTCCATTAGACTTCTTAGAATGATTTTACGAGGCAACTTGTTTTTTACGAGGAATGTTTTTTATTTTTACATCCTGTCTCATCGCGTTTAAAATATGCTTGAACATGTTAGGCAACATCACTGAGTTCACAACAAGTAGTGAGTCAACCGGTTTATTGCATCGTTTCTCACGGCATATACGGATGTATTGACTGTCGTTGAGTATTTTGCTCAATCTTGTTTACAGTCTGTGGACGTATTAAAAATTTTTTTTAGATTTCCAATCAGTCTAGTCAAACATCAGCATGGATCTTGTGAGGAAGTTGCTAATGTCACCGATGTCTAGGAAGAAGAACGCCAACAATAGCAACAAACGTCTTTCAATGCCACTCTGCAGCAGTCAGATGACGAACATTCCACTGAAATCCAGAAACAAGGATGCGTTGCAGAACCAGTCCTCGGTGAGCATATCTCTGCACCAAAGTTCCACGTCGCTCCTTTCGAACTCCGGCGGAGAATTGAAGTATTTCGGGGAGCCTCTGCAAGACATCTTGGAGAGAGAACGCGGAAAGGTACCGCGACTCGTGGTCGCAGCCAGTCAGTTCATTTGCGACAAAGGTGGAGGCTCATTTTCCTTCTTTTACAATGCTCATTCCACAGTAGAAAACAAATGTCTAGAAAAAATTTTCCAGTTATTTATCTCAATTTCATCGTGCAGGGACTATCACATCATGGTTATCCTTTAGTAGGGTTATTCATTGTTAATGTCTCATTTCAATCCTATACAATGTCATTTAATGAACAATGGCCCCTTTCTATAAGAGTTTAATAATATAAAAATCTATTTTGCCTTAATTACCTAAGCATATCATTTCAACCAATCTCGTTTTGACTCGTCATGGTTAAGTAATTTAATTAATTGGTATGCCAATCTTATTCAGGCTTGCAACAGGAGGGTCTGTTTCGGGTCAGCGGCAATGCCAGGGCCATAGAGAATCTGAAGATGGCCGTCGGCAAGACGGGGGAAGTCGTCATCGGCAACGACCACGAGGTGGGTACCGTGGCCAGCCTTCTGAAGCTGTTCTTCAGGCAGCTACCGGACTCCCTCATACCCCAGGACATGACGGAACCTTTCCTCAGCATCATATCAAGTAGGAGACGAGTTAATGATATCGATCGATTTCCGTACGAGTCTTAGATCTTCGAGAAATCTTCGACGACGGACGTCCCGGTCGTTAACGTCGTCCGACCCTTTTTTTTTCCATCTCTCGTTCCAGACGACACCTACTCCCTCGAGAGGAGTTTCAAGGAACTCAGACGACTTTGCGAGCAGTTGCCTCCGTGCAACTACACGACGCTCAAGTATCTCGTTCAGTTGCTCGTCCTAGTCGCAAGGCACGAAAGCAGCAACAAGATGTCACCCCAGGCCCTCGGCATCGTCTTCGGGCCGAACGTCTTCCGGTAAAATGTTTTTTCCGCTTCGACTCGGAGTGAACTTTGAACTTTGCACTTTAGCATCCCTTGCCATTTGGTCTTTCGAAATCGCCTTCGTCGTCCTCGTCATTACCGACGTCGTCTTCATCTTTACCATCGTCTTCAACACCGGTTTGTATCGTTATCAGCACCAACATGAAGAATCAGGGACTGACCAACTACATTGTGACCTGCTTCATAACAGGCTACGACAGGATCTTCAGGACGAGCGAGGAAGTCTTTTCTGCCAACGCCGGAGAGATCAGTGTAACCGATCGATCGATTGATTGATTGATTGATTGATTGATTGATTGATTGACTACTTAACGAATTACCTAACTACATCTAATAAATAAACACACTATTTTGTAGGAGTCATTGTTATCATAATTCGTGACTCGACTTGTCAAATTTAACTTCGACTCGAAGTCGGTTTTGATCGATCTTTCATTTCTTTAGCACCCCAACATAATGAGGCCTGCCCCGTCACGCCCCAGGAGATGTTTGCACGAGGAGGGCTTGCCCCCGATTCAAGTAAGTCAGTGCATTTAAATGTGGTGAAGGTGATAAATATTCATGTCTCTTAATAAATTAGAACTATAATGAACTATATATTAGATTATAATGCTGACTGATGTTATGCTAGAGTTGAAAGCAAAAGTAAAATTCGTATTGCTTGATATGAAAGCCTGCCTGATTTGTTGGTGGATGTGCATTTTTGCATAATTTATGTTAATTAATTCATCTCTGTGTCAAATGTTAAACACAGATGAATCAAGAAGCAAAGAATGAAGATAGCAGTGATGGGGATGATGATGAGGATGCTGATCTGGCTGATGATGATGGTGATGATGATGATGATGACGACGACGATGACGACGACGATGACAACTACGATGATAACTACGATGACAAAAACGATGATGACATCGATGTCGGTGCCGGCGACGACTACGGTGGCGACGACGACGTCGAGGGGATCATGGCGCTACCCGCCCACAGAAGTGCACCCCCTCCGACGCCCAGCAGCTCGACGGACCTGTTCTCCTTCGAAGCTTGGCACGTCCAAAATCTTCGTTATTAATATTATAATAACCGACGAGATTAGTTATTAATATTATAATAACCGATGAGATTAGTTATTAATATTAGCTATTACGATGGACGATTTTCCTGTAATATTTGCATTTATTTATTTCCTAGTGAGGTCTGTTAAGTTCTGCAATGTTATTTTGATGTCAAAATATCTCGAGACGACGTACGTTCATCGTTGTTTTCTATTCGCACAGCGAAATATCTCCTCAGGTGAGCAACATCAACGTCGAGGTTCCTGCGTCGGGACACGTCGAGATTCAGAACGAGGAGAGTCACCATTCGCTCAAGTGGGTCGAGAGATGCCGACCGCCGTGGCGGTGGTGGTGGTGATGACGATGATGATGGTGGTGGTGGTGACGATGATGATGATGGTGGTGGCGATGCCAATGGTGATGAGGATAATTTTAACTATGACAGAATTGTTTTATGGAACTTGAAGTGCAATTACATGAGCAAATTTGTTGTGGTAGTGATGATGTGGTGTGGTGATAATGATGAAGTTAATTTTAACTAAGATGGACTTGTATTATGGAACTTGTAATGCAATTACTTCGGTAAAAATAAACGGAAAAAAAGATCCAAATAATTGTGAAAAGAAAACCAACTTCTCACCAGATGTCTCCAGGAAGAAATCAGTGAAGTCATTTCGAGTGTCCTCTTTCCTGCGAACGTCGACGGTCGACTCGGTTCTTCCGGAAGCGACGGCACTCCTGGTGATGATAATGATAGTGATGGTGATGATGATGGTGGTGGTGGTATTAATTATTTCAGTGACTGCAACTAAGCAGTGATGTACATGATATTTGATCATGATGATGATCTTCTGTTAACCATTTTGGAGAATTACTTGCTAACGTTCAACAGCTGACAAAATATGGCATGTTGTAGAAATTCAAATGAAGCAATTATTTTTAATTTAATATTTCTTATTTGAATTCCAAATGTTTGCCTAAAACAGACAGCGGCAGGAAGGTAAAACTCGGCACTTTCAAGAAGTAAGGACAACTCGTTTCAGTTCTAATCATTTATTTACGTCGTTCAGAGTTAAAAATCTCAGTCTGTCGGCTAATTAAATTATTAATTGCTTATTAATTAAATTAATTATTGTTAATTATTGCATTTATAATCATCATTAATTGCTAGCGTGGTCGTTAAAGATTATTTTCAAATAACATTTTCAGAAGAAAGGCAAAGAAAAGCTATCAGGCCATTGACAATCTTCCTGCTCAGAGTTTACTGAAGAATGTTGGTCTTCACTTTTATTTTATATTCTTTTGCAACAACTGCTTAAAAAATTAAAAATAAACTATTATCTGAGGTGTAAACAAAGGAAATTTGAAGCTTATTGAAGCTAAAGTTTTATTGTTTGTTGCTTTGAAAAATTAATTAGAAATATTAAAAATATGCTATTATTTTTGTTATTATTTGTTATTAACATGACAAATGTTAGAAATCATTTATTAAAGATATTATAATTATAAAACTGAATGTAAATATTTTATAATAAATGTTATAAAAGTTATGTTACAAAAGCTAGACACCCAAAACAAACAGGCACATTCTTCTTTTTTTTCTCGCAGTACCAAAGACCTCTGGGTCCAAAGAACAGGAGACTTCCTTCTGCCCACTTCCTCAGAGTCTCCTCGGGAACGACGTCCCTGGGCACTCCGCGGAGGTGCCCCAGGGGGGGCCAAGAAAGGACCAACGTCGTTCCAGATCGAAATCAGCTCAGAAAGAGTTCGGAGATTTACGAAAGTTCGTTCGCTTCCGGAGCCAAGTATGTCGGCACGCACAAGAAAGTCCAGGGCAACAAGTCGCTCAATCAGATGTCGATCAAGGGTGTAAAGATCAAAGAGGTTCCGGTCAAAACCGTGCAGCACGACCGAAACAAGTTGAGCAACAAGAAGTCTAAGACGTCCGGGAACGAAGCGGGTGGTGGAATGACGGAGAGAGAAAAGATTGCTGGCAGTGGCACCGGCGGTGGTGGTGGTAAGGATGGAGATGAATTGCAAAAGGTAAAGGAGTCCCAAAAATTAAAGGCATTCCACGCACTCGATTCTGGTCTCCAAGAGAGGGCCGAGTTCATTCCGAGGAGAAGGGCCCTGGTCCCCGGCGTTCGCCATTCCGTCCACTGCCACAAGAGTTCGACGAAGAACAACAACAACGTCGAATGCACAAACTTTGCTTCTAACAACAGCTGCACCTGCGACGCGGACGAGGGACGTCTGGCGATCGAATGCGGAGAAGAAGTTCAGGATGTCGAGGAGGAAGACGAAGAGGGAGGAGGGGGAGGATTGGAATCGAGAGACCACGAAAGCGAAGTGGAAAACGTGTCCGTGTCTCACGAAACTATAGAAAATTTCGAGCTTTCGAAAATCGAGAAACAGACGTCCGACTCGTGCCGTCGGAGAAGAAGCGTCGAGGCAAAGGACGCCCCGAGAGCCTCGCCCCTGCGTGGAGCCGGGAACCCCGCCTCTCCGAGCGGGGACTCTGGGAGCCCCCGCGACGACACGACGGCAGAATGTCTTTCCCTCGTCATGAACTTGTCTCGTACGAGTCTCGTCGACGCGAAAGACGAGAAAGCGGAGTCGAAGGAGAGGTTTCGAAGGGGTTCGAAAAGTTTTCATTACAACAAGAAATCAGGTGGGACTCGTTCGGATGATTTTCAGTTTCAGTTTTTGTAATTTATTTTAGAAATTCGTGTGAAATATTGTGCGGCCATAAATTGACGTCATATTTTGTTTTGCAGATTCTGCTGATGACGACGATGACGAAGAGGAGGAGGAGGAGGAGGAAGGCACCAAGGCGGACTTGTTCAAGGGGTTCGTTCGTCGTCATGCGATGCTTCAGCTTCAGTTAATAAATTAATATTTAATAATATTACTCGATCGGTCGTTAATTAATTTTCAGTCCCATATCCTCGATGGAGGTTCAGGATGTGAATTCAAAGAGACAATCACTGGCGAGTCTTGACAAACTCACGAATTAGTAAACTTCATTCTTCTGTTTCAATTAGATTTAATTATTTGAAATTATATTACTTATTAATAATAATAATAATAATAATAACAATAATGGTACTAGTAATAATAATAGTAATAACAATGATAATAAAAATAATGACTGATACACTATAGTAATAGGGGATGATGTCAATCTTCCATATGGTTGTTAAATTTAACTCAACATCATGATGTCATCATTGTTTGCAATTATTTGATATTATATGTTGATTAAATGGTTATTTAATGAGTGATTAGTTAAGTAATACACTGACTAATGATGACTCACCAGTTCATCAAATGAAAGTCAAGCATCAGTCGAGGAGCAAATACAGGAATGCGTTGCCGACCTGCAGAGTGAGACGACGTTTTAAAATTTAAAGAAAATTTTAAATGGAGTTATTTTTTTAATATTTATAATATAAATAAATTAAGTATTTATTATTAAAAAAAATAAATTTTTATTCGGTCGCTTCTCGCTCAAGGGTTCCGAGATAGTTTGAGAATACTGGAGGAGAAGTATATTGCCAGGTACAACCAAAAGGTATTAAAATCAACCAATTCATTCTTTGATGGTTTCACCTGTTCATAAACATGAATGGACTATTATTATTATTATCATCATCATCATAACTTAACCATCACGACATTCATCATGATGATGATCATGATCAGCAACAACAACAGCTCAGCAACACTGTCAATTGAGATTCATCCCTGCTCAATCAATCACTCCAAATTACTATGAAATTATACCGATCCACTCGCTAAACCACGTGATTCAATGGATGCCTTACATCATAATCGTTTATGTTGTTGTCGTTAGCCCTCGAAGATTGCCCGAATGATCGACAAGGACATGAGTTACTACGAGTCTCAGATCAAAAGATGTCGACTCATGCTGAGGAAACTCAGGAAGCTGAAGGAACAGTTGCCAAACCCCTCGCCAGAGTTGCTCTCCTCCAAACAGACCAAGCGGCCTCGGTCGTCCGAGCGCCGCTCCGTCGATCCCGGGGGCGCGGGCGGCGGGGAAGAAGATGACGACGACGATGGCGGTGGCAAGGACGACGAGAAAGACGGAAAAGTTGCTTCCGCCCGACACGACGAGCCGTACTCGTGCGGCGAACTACAGAAGAAGAAGGAAAACATCGAGGTGCTGAGGAGTCAACTCTTCCATCAACGGCAACTCTCCCCCCGCTCCTCTCCGAAGACTCACAGGGCCAGGAAAATGTCCGCCAGCTCCCCCGGAGTGGGAGGAGTCGGCCGGACGGACGAACGAACCCGTCGCGAGGGCACCAAGAGCCTCTCTCCCTCGAGGCATCTCCTTCACGACGCCAAACAACGACCGCAACAACATCAGCAGCAGCAACAACATCAAGGAGAGCAAAGCGTTACGACTTCGACAATGCAGTTGTTCCACTCGATCGATCATCATCATCACGACCCACAGCAACAACAAAAGCTACAACAAGAACAACAACAGCAGCAGCAACAACAACAACAACATCCCTTCAATGACTCACCACCTCAATACAGGAGACAGGTTCTGCTCCTTCAACCCATCGCTCAAGAACTTCCCGACGGACTGAAGAGGATGAAGAGGTCCATGGAAAGCCTGGAAAAGGAACTCGAGCAGATGAGAGTCACGGACAATCGGAACTTTTCCATCAACGTGAGTTCGTGGGATTCTCGAGAGTTGCGATGACGCGATGATGTGCTGCACTGCGACGTGTTTGTTGTTTTCGTGTCTTGTCGACATGTTGTGATGGCAACAGCTGATTAGTGTTATCAGAATGGGATGTGGAATTGGCTTTTGGTGAGATATTGTAAAGATGAGACGTTTTTGATACGTTCTCGTGTTGAATCCGTGTTTATACGGACACACGCGAGTCCGTGTTTGACGGCTCGGATGAATTCTAAAGAATTGCATGGAACTGATGATCATCATGTTTTTAATATGTTTTGACATCCATTGATTAAAAGTAATATTGAATTGTTAATCAATAACACCTGAAGTGAATTTGAGTTTCATTCACTTTGCAGCTGATGACAAGAGAAGAACTCAAGAAGGAGAAAACAGACATGCAGAGGGCACTGCTCAAGTTTGAGTCCACTTTTGGCAGACCTGTGAGTTGTGAGTGAGTGAGTGGGTGGGTGGATGAATGAATGAATGATGGAGTGAGTGCATGATTAGGTGAATGAATGAATGAATGATTAAGTGAATGAGTGATTTTATCGTCTCCTGTTCTTTTATTTGGTTCAGACATCAAGGGTCGAGAAGTCTTTGGTGAAATCGATATATGCCCGATACAGTGAGGTTAAGAAGGAACTCAGGAGATTTGAAGAGGTGGACTCACTACTACTGTTGTTGTTGTTGTCAATTTATTCCTGATCACTGAATAATTAATTAATTAATAACTATTACTTGATTAATTAATAATGACTATGTAATGACTAATGATTTCATGGCAGAGTTCAAGGGTTTCACCAATACGAGCGCAGGTGCGTTTGTCGTGGTTAAATTGCAATCAGTTTTTTTTAGACGTTATGGTATTTTTTGTTAGTGTGTAATCACAGTCATCATCATCACTACCACCATCGTCATCAGAACTACCATTGCAGACCCCGATGGGTACAAGAAGTCGTGATTCCCACGTAAAGTTGACCCCCTTCCTGGAGTCCGTCGATCGAGAGAAGGACTTCGAGGAGGAGGATAACAGAAACATTCGATCGTCGAGCGAAAGAGCTTGCGAGGATGCGACCTCTTCGTTGCTCACCACCAAGAACTCCCTCGGTGACCTCGAGACTTTGCTGAACAAGTTCTCGTTGTGAGTTTTGGATGTCGATTGACAATCAATCAAAAGGTTGATTAACAATCAATCAAAGGTTGATTGACAATCAATCAAAAATCAGTCGAAGGTCAATTGACGTGAGGCGATTTCATTGCAATCAACCAATTGAAGATCAATCAGCATCAAACTGATTCATTTACAGTTTCATGACACAAAGTCTTTCTTTTCAATTTCTGTAATTTCATTCAGAATGTAACTTTGTGCATTTCCACCTAATTAGGAGCATAAAACTGACTGGAATTATTTTATTATTCCCTGACTGCAAGCACGGTCAATCTTTAAACTTTAACCTTTTGAAATCTCATCATCATCATCATCATCATCAGGGGACAGTTGGTGGATGAAAGGATGAGGCTGATGAACATGAAGACGAGAATCAGCAATGAATTGAAAACATTCGAGAAGGAGTTTGCCAAGTTCAATGGAAGGTGAGGTTGCCATGGATGATGATGATGATGATGATGATGATGACGACGATGTGGTTGTGGTGATGATGATGTGTGCTCATTATAACATTATAATTGTTCACTGTGAACTCATTATAATATCACAATTGACTATTCCATCAACAAGGGAGATTCAAAAGAATGAGAAACTGATGAGGCAGGATGAATACATCCAGTTGAAGGTGAATAAAAATATTTTAATTACATTATTATTATTATTATTATTATTATTAATATTATTATTATTTAAATTCTGATTTGATCACTATCACCATAACCATCCAACCTTACATTGAATGCCTAGTAATTGCAAAGACATTAAAATGAGTGACTAATGGTTTCAGTTAGTTATTAATTAACATTAAGTTAATTAACTGATTCATTTAATTGATTAATTGCTGGTGGTCATTAGTCCATGACAAGTATTTATACATTTTCATCACCTGGTGGTGATGATGATGACATTACACACCTGCTTCGTTTGATTTATTTTTAGTTTTTTTTTTATTTTAGTTTATGTCTTGTCCTGTGCAGTGCATGGTCACAGAGACAATTTATAAGCGTTACATGCCCTGTTTATGCTAATTTATGCACTGCATTTGTCATTCATTCATTCATTCATGCAGGAGCTCAGGGCTCACCTTCGTCTGATTGAGAGTATCATTGACAAGAGATGGAGGGAAGAAGAAAACAAGAGCAAATGAAATTATTCGTGAATAATTAATTATTACTACTTTTATTATCATCAACGTTGTTGCTGTTGTTATTATTATTATTATTATTATTATTATTATTATTATTATTATTATTATCGTTGTTGTTACACACGAAGCTTTGTACACGCAGTCGCATGCAGTATTACTACGTGGTCAATGGCCACGTCTCATTGGAAATGAGGAATGCTATTTTTTTTGGTGCAATTATAATGCATTATGTTAATTACATTCTCTCATTTGCTCCTGCATTCTGTACGTTAAGCGTGTCGTTTGTGTGCGTGCGTCGCAACGGAATATTTATTTTAAGATTATTTTCTTTCAAAATGCGTTTAAATTGCATTTTTCGTTTCATTTTCTTCTCCAACTTTCAAATCTCCAGTTGTACTTTGCTTCCCTCTTTTTGTTGGCTTGGATCTCCAAAGAATTAACATGCCAGCTTTTCATCATCACTGCTATCATTATTTATAAATGTTAATGTTATTATTATTATTATTATTAAATTATTTTTACGGATATCAGTCAAACATCATTCCTGCATTCTTTGTCATGACCGGAGGAGCAAACTCCCTTCTTTACAATCTCCGTGGCTTTTCCATGCACCAGGCTCTCGTGACACTAAGTTGTTGTTGTTGTTGCTGTTGTTGTCATCAATGACGACCTTTGTTTTGAATCTTCGATTGCACGGGTTTAAAATATTTGAAAACGTCGATTATTTATTCGTGCCGATCGATCGGCCGATGGACGTTCACGACACGCGCGTGCATCTCCACGTGCTCTCCGTCTGCTCGTTCTTGTACAAATCTCTCCATCTCCAGTTAGACTTGGTGGTTTCTATTGGTGATAGTTAGTTAATTAATGTTATGCTGAATATTAATTTCTTTGAGTTGATTGTGTTGATCTCCTTCTCCTTCCTTGTCTTACATTCCTCGAGTATCCTTTTGCAAGAGTTTATCAACAATGGCCTTCTTTGATTCCTTTGAGTTTCATATTTATTTGTTTATTTGTTTATTTATATATTTATTTGTGTATTTGTTTAACTATTTATTATGCATTATAAATGTATTAAAATATATTCACGGTAGATCTATTTACATTGCTCGGACAAGCAGGCACATATTATTTTAGGACGTTCTTGGTTTATTAACGTTTTTATATTAGTAATTAATTAATTAAGTAATTATCTCTCATATTATAGCCAGCATTATTCCTAGCTTTGTCTTTATTTTATAAATTAATTCAAAGCTTCTTCAAAATGTCGGGCATGCTTGCTCGACTTTTGGAGTTCTGACCTTTTTTGAGTGGACCACTGTTGTTGTTATTGTTGTTGTCGTCGTCGTCGTCGTTGTTGTTGTTGTTGTTCATCAACTGAGTTTTACTGCTCACCATAAACAGATTAAAACATTCAATCGTATGTTAGCTTTGTCTCAGATGAATCTCAATTGTATCCTGATACTAAGTTGATTGTATCACAGTTGTATCCTTATTGTATCTCAGTCCTATTCACCATCTTCAGTTGTACTGTAATATCCAAGTTCTATTCCATTATTTATTATTATTAAGTGATATTTAGCAGCATTCTACATGCAATCTGACATTACATTGGTGGGTCACAAGAGTCATCTTTTTCGTAACTTTTTGCAGTTTTTACTTTTCATCTTTCACGAGTCCGGTGTTGTTGGAACGAGTTGCTTTGTTCAAGATTGGTTGATTGATTGATTGGTTGGTCGGTTGGCTGATTGATTGTTATTATTGTTTTTGATGATGATGATGATGATGATGGATTCACCTGAGCTATCTGTTAATTACCTGTTTTGTTGTTGTCATTAGGGGTTCAGGAAAGGTGCAGGTACAAATTAATTACTTTGGCCATTCATTCATTCAAGTCTTTGATTTGTACGTTCTGTCGTTCATTGACGATAGTCAGTTCGACTCGTCATGAAGAAAAATTGAGTCACCTGCCTGGATCTTGTCATCCATATTCGTTTCTTTCTTTCCATTTTCCTTCCATGTTTTCCAGCAGTCAATCTTAAGCATCTTCGTCGTCGTCGTCATCGTTGGGCACTCCCTTGCTTTTCCAGGGAGTCACTTTTTTTAAGAACTTTGGCAGGAGATTTTCGACGGGTCATCGTCGTTGTCATCATCATTCGATGGAATTGTTTTCGGGTATCGTCATCATCATCAACATCTCCCCTGAAGTGAATTGGGGAGGGAGGGAAGATTCTAACAACACTTTGAATGTCGTCGTCGTTATTGTTGCTGTTGTTGTGCTGAGTCTTTGGGTTCCGATGGCCGCCCTGGTAGTTGGTGGTTGGATGACCGAACGGTATTTGCTTCAGTAGTCGAGCGCAAATCTCAGTTGTTTTGAGAAGAGATGTTGCTTAATAGAGCAGTTCTCCAAATATTAGTTTCAAACACCACATTGGACGATGTGACTTGAGGCACACAACGATCGCGCGGTTGTCGTCGTCGTCACGATCTCGAGAGCAGCAGGTGGTGGTGATGATGACGATGACGTGCTCTTGAGTGGCTCTAGTGATATTTGAAATTCCCACGGGTTCGTGACCTCTCGACCCGGTGCACGCCACACAACCCGTTCTTTGGGTCAAAAAGAACGCTCAGGTGATTAGAGACGACATGAACAACAACAGAACAACAAAACAATTATCATCAGCTGATTTAGCAGCATTCAGTCGCAACGATTAAATTGACATTGTACGCAAAGTACGGATTGATCGGAAGCGGAATCTCTCAGGATTGTTGTTATTGTTTGTATTATTATTGTTGTCGTTGTTGTTGTTGTTTGATTTTAATTGTTGTTCGCGATTAGTTTGTTGTCCATTGTTGTTGTTGTGTCTGAGCTTCGAGCTACGATTGACAGTCCAAGACACTCCGAGCATAGCAACTAATGACTCCAACTAATTCATAATACTCACAATCAGTAGCAAGCTGACCAATAGAGCCTATGACGTCAACGATAATCTTTTTAAGTACTCCATTGATAAAATGATAAACAGATACAATAATATTTTAATTTCTGAAATTTATATCAATAATTTATCGATTTTAATGAATGTACGACTCGCTGAGCATACATTTAGCTTTTCAGAGACTTTACATTTCAATAATAATAATAATAATAATAACAATTTCACACTTAAAATTTAAAAATATTATTATAATTAATATGATTAACGTAATATTATATTGGATTAGCAGAGTTGCAATTAAGATTTATTGGTGGCAGCAATCAACGAGCTGAGCGATTTTTAATGGAGCACTTTACAGGAATTGTTCCAGAAGCGAACAATCGTGTGAGGAAATTAGGACGGTGACCTACTTTTCATTGCTGTTGAGACCGCCCGAATCGTTCCGTGCACCTGCGTGTCAATCTGCGGATCGCGTTTTGAATCACCAGCAAATGGTACCGAAGTCACCCCAAGGGTCGGGGGGTGGCTCACCCAAAAGTTGCACCTGACGCAGGGTACCGGCAAACCAGTACTTGGTTTATAAGAAAAAAAAAAGCCAGCTTAATTTAGTCCTTTAATTGGAAGTGTCCAAATTGTTAATTAATAAGCATTAACGTATAATAAATTAATAAACCATAAAAAATCATTGATAAGTTTTAAAATAATTAAAAATCAATTTAAATTTAAATACCGTTGAATTAATTCACGCGTCGTGGCAAAAGGATTTCAAATTTTTCGTCTCCAGCAATTTTTTAAGCTTTGAACATGTTATGCCATTATCAAATTACTTACTTATGAATATATTATATTATTATAAATTATGAATATATTATATATATATGTGAATAATTATAAGCTAAATCAGTATTAATTGTTAGGATAAATACTGATATTGGTATTAATAAATACTGATATTATTACTATTATTAACTGGAAACATATGCATGTGATAACTTTATTAGTGTACCATATAAGTGTAATCATGTTATATGAAAACAAATGGTTAGCGATGATGACGATGACGACGACGATGATGAAGATGATGACGATGACGAGGATGAGAGCATATAATGAATACTGGATGCGTTGATGAGCTGGAAGAGGAAGTGCAGGTACTCGTTATGTCATGGCGGAATTTTTCACAGCATCATCATCATCACTTATCATCATCATCATCGTCGTCATCATCGCCGCTCATCCGTGCGAATCAAACGCACCTTTCTACTTTGTCACCACCGGTCCACAATGGAGCCCAAAGAAAACATTGATTAATACATAAAAATAAATAAATAATTTATTAATAAATATAAAATAAACGACGATAATTGATTTAAACAAATAATTGCTCGTTGTTGTCGAGACATAGCAACACATTTTAACTGAGGAGACGAGAAAACACTGTTGTTGTTGTTCTTGTCACAAGGAAATTGTTCTAATTCAATCCTTTGGTTTATGATATGTATTATATTATCAATATAGCAAAAAGATCGGTGATCTTGATGACGATGATGATGGAAGACGACGACGACGATGATGGTGGTGATGATGATGATGATGATGGTGGTGGTGGAAGGGAAAGCTAAATTGCTTTGTTGCCAGCGAAACGGCCAACGCGATATTCAGCCAGCATCCACTTTCTGTGATGACTTTCAGTGACGACGACGACGATGAACGGCGATGAGGATGATGATGAAGATGATGAAGATGAAGAGGAAGATGATGGATCTATTTCGGTTGCACACGTCCTGCATTGTGGACATGTTCTTTCTAACCTTAGTTATGATGCTTTGCAGGAAAAATATTAATTTCAAATTTATTTCACCACCTAACCTTCTGTCCATCACGGTCTTTAATATCGGCAGTAATGTAATTACGCAATCAATCCTTTTCATTCATAATTTGACCATAAATATTCCTTATGATCTCATGCCTGAGTCTTTCATAATTTCAAGGTTTACTTTTTTTTTATTTTAATAATAACAATAATTACGTATTAATTATCCATTCGTTGCATGACCATGGGATATAAGCGTGACGTACATCAGAAATCCATGGTTGGCGTTCATATGGAATGTCAATATATATTATTGATTGATGCTATTGATGACAGATTTTGATGAAGCTTCATTATCATTATCATCATCACCATCGTCGTTGTCATCATCGTCACCGTGAAGGTCCAAAATAGCTGTTCCAAGACCAATTCTAACTTGATCGTTTGAAATCTGTTATCATGTAAGTTACCCACCTGGCTCAATTCACCTGTTGACTCAGAAGGCATAATAGATGCCTTATTATAATAAATGCCTCATTATAATAGCTTTATTATACGACCGCTCACAGCACGATGAAAAGATTTCGACGTCGCTGTCGAAGAACGATTGTAACCATTCCTCGGGGAATTAATTGATGAATTTAAAGAAAATCCCCAATAAATTCATGTGAAATTCATTAAAATTGAAATCGAAATCCTTCTTTAGAAATACGTGACTGACGTCAAGAATGACATGCCACCGAATTCCAAAGAACTTGCAGAAGATAAGAATCAATTGTAAGTCTTAGGTATGGCATTAGTGCCATTGGTCGCATTGTTAGAGGAATTTCTGAACAAAAAGGAATTAAACTTCTGGCATACTTTCAAACAAAGTCATCAAAGTCGATCTTTCCATCGTCATTGTTATGGCCATTAAATTGAATAAGCTATTATGATAAAATATAATTAAGTTATTATTATTATTTTATTTAATATCGTTGTTGTTGTTATTAAATCGATGTCGGATTTGTATTATCAAAGGTTTTGCATCATCAAAGCCTTCGAAATGACACCTGATGGCAGGTGAGAATTAAAAGAGGAATTCAAGAGGAGGTCATGATAATGATGCAGTTAAAGTCACGATTGACATTGGAATGCTTTCGTCGCTCAGTTTTCTCAACTGTATAAAAACTACTTACAAATTTATTACATTATTAACGTTAAATTAGCTAAGAAAATAAACTTATTAACAAAAGGAAATTGTTTATTTGATTAATTACTTTGCTTATTATTAATTATTGCTGGTGGTCTCAGAACCTTAACCATTAGGTGATGCTTCGTGATGATGATGATGAAGAAGACGATGGTGACAAAGATCGTGTTTTAGGGCTGACTAAAATTTTTCAAAGATTTCAAGAAATTGTCTTGAATAAAAATAATTTCAAATTGTTATCATTATTATTTTATTATTATTATTATTATTATTATTATTATTATTAATATAAGCCTCATCGTCATCATCATTGGCCATTATTATGGCTTCAAAAGTTTTAGAACTATTCCTGATGATAGTTGTCTCTAATTCAACAATAGTCCAATGTTTATTGACCGGTTCGATAACTACCATTGACCGCGGTCGAATTGATCGCAGACAAGCCACGCCCACACCCATCGAAGGGCCACCCACAATCTTTTTTGTTTTTGTCTTGGGCCATCCTAGTCGTCGTCGTCGTCGTCTTCGCTTTTCTGGCAGGTGGCTGTTTAAAAAGGAGAGCGTCACGCGTTTCTCAACCGTTTTTGAGGGAAAGGAACAAACCACGCCACGCGACGACTGTGGAAAAAGGTTAGGAAATCGTTGTTGTTGTTGTTGCTGCTGCTGTTGCCTCTGATAATTGTACTGGCCGAGTTACTGGATAGGAATTGTTGATCGTGTGTTTGGGAGGCGTGCACACCGGCAATGGTCATGTGGATCAGACCATCAAGGGATTATTGCTGCTTGTTGTTGTTGTTGTTGTTGAATAATGTTTGATTGCTGATCTATCAGTGGAATCACTGTGAAGTGCATTCTTTTGGATTTTTCACGTTGTTCAGCGTTTGTTCTAAAGCGTCGATTTCTGTTTTTTTAAAGGTATATTTTACGATTTTTTAAAAATTTATTCGTTGCTAAATTATTCATTAATTATTGTCTATAGTGATATAAAAAAGAATTTATGAGTTCAGCTAAATACAAGCTTAATATGGCAGCAAGAACGACAAAAACATTAGCCATGATGCAATGTAATTAGCTATTAGTCCACACGAGGAAGGAGAGAGTAATATCTTCTAAGGACGGCCCCATAACTGATTTAATTAAATCGCTTCGTTTTATTATTTAATTAATTTTTATTTAGATCATTTTAATGGCATAATTAGCTTAAATATCTCAGAATCGGGATTTCAAAGTTGTCTTTAATTTTCCTTAAAGTGTTGGGAGAAAAACACAGCATGGCCTGGCATCATCGGCAGAATAAAACGTATTTTAAACCCAATGTAACGATGTAATCACTGTAACGATTGCTATTGTTGTTATCGTTGTTGTTCATAATAATAATAATTAATATTGCTATATTTTTAAAATTTTTATTATTGAAATATTAATTACCATAATAATAATAATAATAATAATAATAATTGTGATTACTAGTAACAGCGTTTGTTTGAATCTGACGAGTTTGATTAAACGTCTGCTCGAATGATCTCGCTGGAATGCAAATGGAAAATAAATCCTTCGTTCGCAGTGAAAAATGATTGCTTTGAAATGGCATGAAATGCACGCCAATTGGTCTCTTAATATACCCATCACATTAAAATATACCCGTTATATTGTAGATATAACCTTTGTATTATAATATACCAGAACTTTCCTCAATTTCTTGATCTGAACAAACAAAGAGGTTTTCTCCGACAGCCCATTTCGCGTGTTCAACTACCCGAAAAAGTTAAACTGCTAATTGATTTCTTTGGCGGCCAAATCTTCGTTATTATTATTATTATTTATTTATTTTTCAAATTCAGACTGCTGCTAGTGCTGCTAGTTATACCGTGCTTACATTCTATACCTCGTAAGGAAACGCTGAAAAGAAAGCCACGAAAAGGGGTAATGTAAAGTAAAGGAGAAGATAGTCAATATTGGAGCTTAATTGCATGAGTCATTTTGGAAGACATTTGTTTACTCACAGCCTGGATCACAACGTCTTTGTCCAACCCTTCAGCGCTGTTTGTCCGCACTTTGTGAGACCATATGCATGGTCGAGTGCCTTCAGAGCTATTCCAATTGACACCAAATAAATATAATTAGGAGATATTATTTATTCGCACTCAGTTCCATTAAATTATAATTGTTTATTTCTTAATTTTTGACGAATCGGATATTTATATAAAATTATTTAATTTCATGCAGAACACCAATCTAAATCAAGAAATGACTACATTGAAGAATTCAGAAAGCATTCCGATGAAAATCTTTGCTGTGGCTTTATTCTTTGCCCTTCTCATCGAACCGAGTTTATCAAAATCCACAGGTTCACCTTCCACCGAATCTATCGAGGATGTTACTTCGGGTTCAACATCAATAACGTCCTCCCCTACCATCGGATCATTTTCCACGAATGCATCTACATCTTCCAGCGAAATAGTCGGGAACATCGAAACCAGCACAGTCACTATTACTGCGGACTCTACTTCATCTGGTTCAACTAGCAAAGCGGAGAAAAAAGCAGACTCAGCAGATTCGTCCATTACTTCTGAAATTACAGCCACTGGCGAGACCACCACAGTTACAACAGCTTCTTCAAGTGCAGAAACTGCAACCACAACTGTCACCACTATGGAGTTAAACTCCACAACTGCAAGTCCTTCCAACGAAACTTCCACGGTGGATAGTCCAGTAACTACCTCAATCTCAAAAACTGAAGAACATGCATCCACAATTAAAACCTCACCAGATGATCCTACTTCTACTTCTACAGTCTCTAGCAAGACCTCAGACGTCACAATTTCTGGAGAAGAAATGTTTCCGATTTCAAAAATTAAAGACACAACCCTTGAACCCACTACGGCGCCAAAAGCTATGGATCCAAGTACAACTTCCAGCGAAAACCCCGAAACCAGCACAGCAACTGTAGACACTACTTCCTCTGGTTCAACTGTCGAAGCGGTGAAAAAAACAGACTCAGCAGATGCATCCATTGCAACTGAAATTACCGCCTCTGGCGAGACCACCACAGTTACAACAGCTTCTTCAAGTGCAGAAACTGGAACCACAACTGTCACCACTATGGAGTTAAACCCCACAACTGAAAGTCTTTCCAATGAAACTACCACGGTGGATAGTCCAGTAACTACCTCAATCTCAAAAACTGAAGAACATGCATCCACAAAAGTTACGGAAACAATTAAAATCTCACCAGATGATCCTACTTCTACAGCTTCTGGTAAGACCTCAGACGTCACAATTTCTGGAGAGGAAATGCTTCCGATTTCAAAAATTGAAGAAACAACCCTTGAACCCACTACTGCGCCTATGGATCCAAGTGCAACTTCCAGCACAGTAACTGTAGACTCTACTTCCTCTAGTTCAACTATCGAAGCGGTGAAAAAAACAGACTCAGCAGATGCGTCCATTACTACTGAAATTACAGCCTCTGGCGAGACCACCACAGTTACAACAGCTTCTTCAAGTACAGAAAATGGATCCACAACTACCACCACAGCTGCAAGTCCTTTCAACGAAACTACGTTGGCTGTCTCAATCTTAGAAACTGAAACATCAAGTGCCGATTCAAATACCTCACCAATTGTTCCCACCACTCTTGCATCCTATACTACTATTGACTCGAAATCCACGGATGCAAGTTCAGTTTCTGTAGAGAACGCAACAGCAGCCACCGTAGTAACTGTTCCAGTTGAAAGTATTACATCGGAAACTAAATCGTCAGCCTTCTCCATTTCTACCGAGGACAGCAAAGTAACTTCCTCCCTGAACTCCGGTTCAGAAAGTGAAGCGTCGACAAAACCAACTTCGGCAGATGCAATCGTTTCTTCTACTGCTAAAACTTCGGCCTCCGGGGAGACCGCCAGCAGCGCGGGAGTTAGCGAAGTAACAGGTGCAAACTCTCCAAACTCAGATACGATGACACCCACCACACCCGCACCAGTCACTTCTAACATGGAAGCTAACAAATCCACTTCAGGATCTCAAACCACAGAAAAACCTTCTCTCGATTCCACATCCACCCCTCAAGAAACCAGTTCCGCTGACACCAGAACAACCCCGAAAGCAGTCACCGAGAATCCAAAATCGGTATCCAGTAGTAGTCATGCCGGCTACATTTCGGCGCTAGTGGCCTGTCTGCTCGTTTATTTATTTTAAATTCACCAGGTGTTTGGTTTAATTATTGTTGTAAATATCACTTGATTTTTTTAAATAACTGAATTTTATTTAATTTACCAACGATGCATTCTTGAAATTGGTCTTGTTAGAGGTGTCTTAGGGTTTACATATCCGCATCTTAATAACAAATATCCAATAATTTTAATATTAACATTAATTCAATTTGTGTGATTTTATTTTTGTCAAATTCTTAAAATTTGTGATTAAATTGTCGGAGGTGGTAATTATTTTGTCTATAAATGTTTGCGGACTGAGAATTTCTGCTAAATTATTTCAAATTATTTTCTTTAATTTTTGTGTTTCAATTCTTATTTATTAATTGTTCTCTTTACATCGAATAAATATAATTTGAGGTGCTAAATTTGTATATAAGTTTACAAAATGGAGATTCAACTGAAAGTGCGTTTTTTCTACGATTATTAAAAGTATTTATCAAATACGCGTTTATATTTATAGTATGCATCTGGATTTTATTCCTAGGTTGTAGGAAAAAGATTTTTGGTTAACTCTTGGGAAATTTTGGAGAGGTCAACGCTAAAATAACAAGTTGTATATGGGTTCTTAAATTAAAGTCAAGATAATTAATTACTTCTACTCCAATTAGTGTTGCAATTATCACTCTTATGATTGTCGCTTTAGGATTGATTACTTTGCAATCACGGATGAAGATGGAATAGATCCACTATTCTTATGAGCATACCAACTTGTGCATACATTACTAAGTCAGAACAATCGAAAGAAAGACGATTTCAAGGCCCATTATTATAATTTTCATAGCAAGCATCAATATTATCTTAAGTTAAAGCAGCATAAACTCACCTCGTCTGGTTAATTCATTCCAGCCAGCACGTCAAAGCCTTTCAACGTCAGATTCATATTGGCAAGAAGGAATAACTTGACAGTATTTAGGCTTTTGTCTACTGATCCGAGATTTCATTACTCCGGTTATGTCGAGCAGCACAAGTGAAGAACAAGAGCGAATGCAAATATAAATTTCTTGAACTCCGCCTCAAACAAATAGTGTTTTTCAGGTAACATTATTGCGAAAGTTCTTAAATACGGCGTTCTGAAAGCAAATCCAACTCGTTTGACTACCGCAAAAAATCTTTGACGTCTGCTTTTGATGGATTTCATCAAAAGATTTACGGATCAAACATATTTCTGATTGTACAAAATTTAACTATCTGGAATAATTATAATCATGTTATTATTTAAATTATATTATGTAAATGCATTATTATGTAAATTGAAAATCTCACCATTTGCGAATTCATATAATAAATAAAATTGTTATGGATTTGAAAAAAATAATATGGATTTAATTATTTAATTTTGCATAAAAAGTGCTTGTATTTGATTGTTATGTGCAATTGTTGTGGTTCGATCTCATTCGTTAATTTGTAAATAAATGACTACAGGAAGCTTCTGAGTAAAGGTGAGCTGTTATTTTCGGTCTAAAGTTCGTGTATTCGTTTTGTTGTCGCAAACTTTCGCCTTTCTGGACCTAAGAAATTGAGATTTGATAACAATATCAGGTTCGTTGTTCGACGTTATGATTTTATTATTTGTATTAAACATCTTCGTCGTTGTTTTATGACAAAAAAACTTTAAAGTTAAAGTGAACTTTATGATATTTGTTTATTGCACAAAGCTGATTGTAACCGTAATGGCTGCTAAATTTTAAATACATGATTTTCATTCATTGACATAGCTTGATTAATTTGATGTATGTGAAACAGTAGGGGACCTCACTTAAAAGCTTCTTTGGCTGGTGACTATGCAACGGAAGATCAAAAACGTCGTCAAGAATTACACTGCCTCAGAGATTAAAGTCCGAGAGGCTACCTCGAACGATCCATGGGGTCCTTCCAGCATCTTGATGTCGGAGATTGCCACCCTCACTTTCGATGCTCTTGCCCGGTCGGAGATCATGCCGATCATCTGGAAGAGGCTGAACGACCACGGCAAGAATTGGCGGCACGTCTACAAATCCTTGGTCTTGCTCGAGTACCTCGTCCGGACAGGGAGCGACCAAGTCGTACGCCAGTGCAAGGACAACATAATCCTCGTTCAGACTCTCAGGGAATTTCAATACGTCGAGAACGGACTGGACTGCGGGCTCAACGTCAGAGAGGCGGCAAAGTCCCTCTTCGATCTGCTGAAAGACGAGGAAAAGCTGAAGAACGAGAGATCCAGGGCTGCCGGATCGAAAGCGAGATTCGGAGACATGTGGGGCCATCCGTCGGTTGGTGAAATCTTTCTTTACGTTTGGCTACTAAAGTCACTTCTCTTGTCATTATTATGGTAAATGTCATTTCATTTTCAACAGTTAGGTGTATTTGTTAACATATACTAACTATTATAACTTGTAATAGATAGGAGTCATTAGGATTAGTATTACCAATCATAGATATATAACTAGATTACATATTCTCATGAGATCAGATGATGTAAGCTGTTGAATTAATGAACTGATGATTGATTGGCTGGTTTGACTAATTAATTTCTCTTTAGATTTTAATCATGCGTGGTTGGAACTGAATAAATGTTCTCATCTTTTGTTGGAATTTTTATTCCAATAATTCTCAAATATTTTTATTTATTTCTTCAATAATTTTATCCATTGTTTAATCTTTATTATGAATAATTTTGTTCTGAATTTAATTAACAGTTTGCGAGGACTTTTATTAATTTGTGTATTTGTTACCATAGCCATTGCAATGCATGTCTTTGTGTTATTAATATTATTAAATTTTTATTATTATTATTAAGATGTGGCTTAAAGACAGATAAATATTTAAATGCTTTTATATTCAAAACCACTTCACATTCTTCTTCTTCTTCTTTAGTTTTAATCAGTTTCTGCTCAGAAATACTGCATAATTACACAGCATAAATACTTATGAGTCAGAACTGTGAAGGAGGGCTTCACTTGTCACAGCTGAACCCATCATCTCTTGCCATGCCTTAAAGCAGGAATGCAACACTCCGAATCAATTTTCAGGCCAAAATGTACTGGCATTAACAGATTTATTGGTAATAAATTACAGGTATTAATATCGTACCTGTTGTTATTAATTAATTATTATTATTAGTTATTTATTACAAAGGTTGGCATAAAAACGGTCGTGCAAAGCACGTGCCACTCAAAGATCAAACAGTAGCTTGATTATGAATCCATTTTTTTTCTGTCAATACTTTGATAGCTCCTACTTACCAGATGTTGAGATATTCTTATCTTGTTTATTTCAAAGGGCTGCTTTTAGAATGTTGCTGCTCCGCGAACCGATTTTAAGTTCTTGAAATCTCAAATCAGTTTCCTTGGAAACAGGATGTTTATTTTTGGAGCCTTCTGAAATTACTGGCAATGGAGCATAATATGGCATTAAGCCTGTGGCTTTGTTGTTGCTATTTGAGGTCATTAGTGCTGTCTAAAGGTTTTCCTCCTTAATGACAATAACAACAACAATAATAAAATAATAATAATAACAACAACAACAATAAAATAATAATAATAATAATAACAACAACAATAAAATAATAATAATAATAATAATAATAAACACTGACAGTGCATTAATCCATTTTTGCAAACTTAAATTGAGTTTAAAGTTCCTTTATTTAGTTTCTTCTTTTTTTAATTAAAAGAAATATTTTAATTTTTGGTTTGAATTATGACGAGGATGTGATGACACATTTTGTAAGCAAGAACTGAATCCACCGATTCAATTATTATGGCAACTCTAATCTAATTAAGGTGTTTGTTTATATTTTTGCATTTATCTGCATTATATAATTATTATCGACTCCTTTTAGACTTTTGTTTAAATGTTTTTATTTATTTTTGTTTAAATGAAACTGGCGGAGAAGGATAAACGCCCTTTTTACAAACATAAAAAAATAATTAATTATGATCACATTAAGAGTTATAATTATAGTCAGGCATATAATTATAATTAATTAATTAATGGCATAGTTTCCACGGATTGGACTTTAAGAATTTTTTTACGGTTTGCAGTCTGCCGGGGAGCTTGCCATTAGTTCGAGTTCGTACAACTCGGAGAGGAAGTATAGGCCATTCACGACCGACGCCATGGAGATGGAGAGGCATTCGGAGAGGGTGCATTCACCCATCAGTGAGTTCAGTTCCTATCTTGACTGGATTGTTTTGTAACCTTTTTAGACAGTTTTTTTTTTCTAGACGAGAGTGATGTTTGTCGAGCTGTTAATTAATTAATTAATGTTCTTAATTCTTAGTTAATGTGCAATCACAAGTGGAATTTGGAAATATCTTTGCCTCAAAAAATCATCTCTAATGCAAACCATCATTTTTGGACTAATCACTTTCTTATCGAATGAAGCAAACTCGACTCTTCTTTTTCCTACGAACCGATTAAACCCGTCCGACAGCTCTCGGCAAGTCGAGGCAGATCGACAAGCTGAAGGATCCGGAGATGGAAACCAGCCGACCGTCGAACCCGAACGAAGAGGAGCTCCAACTCCAGCTGGCACTGGCCATGAGCAAGGAGGAGCACGAGGCAGAGATGAGGAAACGGAAAGGAGAGGAAATCAAGCTCCAGATGGCCATCGAAGAAAGCAAGAAGACTGCTGAGCAGGAGGTGACGTTTTGTGATAATAGGACCGGGGAGGAGGAGGAGGAGGAAGAGGATGGTGATGATAGTAATGATGCGTAATGGTGATGACACAGCAGAGACAAGATGGTGACTTAGATATGTGCCCTTAGATATGTTGATTCTAATGTTCTCAATGATTCAATGTAATTGACATTTTCAGAAATCATGTAATTGTAAGGTGTATTTCCAAACAAAATATTACACTTAAGTCATTGCCAATTAATTAGAAAATGTGGAGAAAAGCCAGCCCCTTCAGCCTTGAGAAGAGGGCTTCTTCTGATGCTCTGGTTGACCCCTGGGGAGGTTCTGGGGTTGTTCCGAGGGTTCCAAGAGACCCCTGGAAATCCGGCCCCGGAGAATTCGACATCTTTTCCAGCACCTCCAAAAGCAATGATGACCTGTTGGTTGGGGCTCCAGGTTAAAAAAAATACTATTTTTGCTGCTATCTTTGACCATAAATATGCAGAAAGTTATGGTTGTAATGATTTGCAAACTGTTATTATTTTATTACATTATATATAGTTATTATTGCTAATTATTATTATAATAATCATTTTTTGTTATTATTAATTATTACTGTTAATAATAATAATTCATCATCATGGTTTTGGAAAAATGTTCAATTCCAAATGGAAAACCATCTTTATTCATTAATTTCTAGAATGATTGAACAGAAAGAGTGATGGATGTATGTAGCTCTTAATATTAATGAGGACAACAGACCACATAGAGACCACATAGGACCACATAGAGACCATTAGATAGATACAACACATATTGTCTCCAAGTTATTTTTGAACCTCATTCACTTGTTTAAATCCTTTTTTTTATCCTTTAAACGTAGTTTATTCGACCGTTCACAAGACTACGGCGAGCAGTCTCCAGTCCACTCCGTGGGAGGAAGCCGCTGCCAAGTTCAGTCGCCCCCCGGTGGCAGACGACTTCCTGGAGATTTCCAACAGGCACGCCGCCGATGCCAGGATGGCGGGCCAGCCGAAGTCGTCCGAAATCGAGGGCTGGCTCCCTTCCTCGGAAGCTTCGGCAGGGGCGAGATCGGACGACCTCCTCGAAGATCTGTGGGGCGCGGGGTCCTCCAAGGCCACCGACGGTTCGGACACCGGCGCAGGCTTCGACGGAGGGGAAGGGGACCTCTTGAAGCCTCTTTCTGCCTCCGAGGGACAACCCAAGAGCAAGGCGGCGAAAAAGATCACCCCGGAAGAATTTCTCGGACCCAATGCCAATCTGGTCGATTTGAATGAGCTGGTCTCAAAGCCAAAGCAGCCAGGTCTTAATGTTTCTGATTGTAATTAATTAAATAATCAAATAAACGATTTATTATTTAACTGGTTGAATAGGCTTAACCAAAAAAATCAATCAATGAATCTGTCATATGGCATTCAAAAGCTTAAAAAAAACTGAATAAACAAAGCATCTTCAATCATGTTTCGAACTCTTAAGATGGTCTTACATTAAGATTGTCTCATCCACTTTGCGGATATTATTCGAACAAGTCTGACATTAATCTTAGACGATCGAATTTCGTTAAATATCAAAAATATATGAAAAGCATCTCTTATTCCGAAACAGACAACTGGAATCCCTTTTCCATGACGATCCAGACGAAAGGACCGGTCGTGAACCCTTTCGTGGTCAAGGCCCAGCAAGAAGAGAAGAGCAAGCGAGTACCTCTGAACCAACTCCAGTCCTCCGTCGGAAATCCCTCCGGCCAATCGGGTCAGTCTTTCAACTTCGAGGGTTCCGCCTTCGGCCAATCGCAGCAGGGCGCCGTCCAGGCGAACCAGTTGAGTTCTTTCAGCACGCCGTCTCTGGCCTTGATGTACACTCCCCAGCCTTTAGCGCAGAATCAGAACTACAACCCTTTCCTGTGAGGTCACGGAGGGCATTTGTTTTTGAGATAATGTTCGTCTACTTGATGTTCTCAAAAAGAATAGGTGGCAGTGTGTCTCGTGGCCGTCTGCTCATTACTCGTCATGTCGATTAGCAAACTTCTAGCTTCCACGGGCTTTACAGTTATCGTACCAACGTTCTAAGGACTAAATATTTTATTTTTTCCTTTGCAATTTATTTCGATTGTTGTTGCAATTGTCGATTTTTTTCTTTCGTTTCCATTCTTCTCGATCGCATTTTTTCCGACGAAAATCATTTCCCGAGAATTAATTTACGAACTCTGACGACGTTAACCGACGTTAATCGACGTTAACCGACGTTAATCGACGTTCGCTCTCGAGTTTTGCCGTCGCGTCATCGTAATTGGACTTATTTTTGATCGCATTTATCTTTAGTTTTCTGAAGCACTCTCCAAACAATGTTTCACGTGGGGATGTCACCGACGTTCGATTTATATTTTGATTTTGTATTCTTCGTTTTCACCATTTAACGGCTATTGTAAATATTTTACATTCGTTCCTAAAATACAGCTGGTATTAGACAATACTTCACTTAGCTATTTTATCAGAAGAATTGTGTAATGTGTGGTTGTCTTTAAATTCGAGCTGTAGCTCGTTTCTCCTGCTTTATCGCATAAAGTTGGAGAATAGATGTCGAGGTATGGGAAGAAGGACCATAATACGATTTGAGACTGGAGCGTCGGTTGGTTTCTTGGAAGTCTAGAGGGGGCTATATCTTAATAATTTTAAAAAAGGCAGGTGAATATTAAATTCTTATGAGTTAAATTTACTTCTCTTTAAAGTGAGTTAGATTGTGTTGGTTATAGGTGATTCTGACATCGTCGGGTATCCCGCTTAACGAGTAACAGATCCAAGAAAATTCTGCTAATGAGAAAATACTCTTTAGTCTTTAATTTGGTCAAACTTGAAGAACGCGATATATGAAATTTGGAAATCGGTTAATTTAGATCGAACTAAAGGGGTTTTCAAGTTCTTGCGTGACAAGAATCTTTCACAGATATAACTCACTCAATCGAGTGTATTTATGGATTCCAGCTGTTTCAAAAATCGATGAATAAGGTGAATCCTTGAAAATATAAATGAATGGTTCTCTTGTTTGTTTCAAGGCAGATCATTAAGTCGATGAGCACAGTGTTGGCTTTTAAGCAGGCTTTTCTAAAACGTCTGACCCTCTGTTTACGTTGCATCGTGTAACGCTTGCATGGATCCCGGGGAGGGTTGCGAGCGATTATTAAAACTCAGAATTTGATATTTTTCTGACGAATTAGTTTACATTTTGTTCTGTTTTCTTATTACCGCTGAATTGACGCATGCCGGTTTGACTGAAAAATGTCGAAGAGGAAATATTCTTCCAGCAGTGATCTCGACGACGATGACAGTGTGTTTTCGTCATCTTCGAGGGAGAGAGAAGAGTTGAAGGCTTTGTTCTGTAATTACATTGACCGCCTGTCCAGAAGGTACTTTTATATGCTACGTTGTCTTGGAAAATCGTGGTGACGTTATTTTTCACATTTACAGACGAAAAGCCACTAAAAAGCGAAAAGTTTTTACCGAATTGGTTCAATCCTTTAGTGAACTACCGTTTCTGTCAAAAAACAGAACCAAAGCAAAGACCAAGAAAAATGCACCAAAATCTTGCCTGAGAGCAGATAGCTCAAGTATTTTTGTGTTTTTTTTTTAAATCATCATTTAGTTGACCAATATTTTATTCACATTTAATCTGAATAATTTTATTAGGCATTGAAAAGGCAATAGTTCAGAAAAACAACCTCACAAACTTTTTTGAAAGAAGAATCTCAAAGCTTTGTTGCGAACACGCCAAAACTTGTGACTTCAAATCGAATCCATCTGACTCATCATCTTCACCCAACAGTTGGAAAACCAAAAACAAGGAAAAAATAGACAACCTGAAAAGCCAGAGTTCCAAAATAATACTGAAAGAAAAACTCTCTAGCAAAAAGAAGCAGGAGCTTGTGAAGAAATGGAAAAATGAACATTTTGGGAAACTGTCAGATGAAGACATAACTGAAGATTTGACATCAACAGCTCTCCATAAACATGTTTCCAGAGATATTAGACATTCTTCCAAACTTTCTTCATTGTCATCGTCATCATCTGTCCTGTTATCACCCATAATATCTAAGGCCAATGTTAAAGATGTAAGTAAGAGCTCCGAGGATTATTCTGCTAATGAGAAAATTCTTGTTTCCTCACAGAACCTTCCATCAGATTCAAGAGAAAATCTTCTTTTTGAAAGAAACCCATCAGAGAAATCAATGCCACTCTTAAAAAGTGTGGAATTGTTTGATGCACTAAACTCAAGGCAACCTTCCCTGAATTCTCAGGTTGATGTGATAAATGTTTTAGAATCTGGTGTGAATGAAATGCGCAACAAATTTTCAGAGGCGGATGAAGATTCAAAAATACGTTCTGTGTCGAGAGAACGTTCAGTGACCAATTTGGATTCTGAGTTAAAAGGCATACCTACATCTGAGGAATGTCTGGTTGAGGACATAAGAGATTCTGATATTCCGAATTATGTTGAAGTTAAAGAAAAGAAGGCGAAAAGTAAAAAAGCAAAATCTAAACGAAAGTCCCATCACAAAACAAAATCTCCAAGAGATGGAGACGCTAAAAAGAGACGGGAAAAGTCTCAAAGCAAAAAGTTGGAAAAAAAATCCAAATCAAAGAGTACCAGGGGAAGTAGATCGAGATCCCGAGAGTCGAGATTGGATGGGAGTCACCGCAATTCTGGAAGAGGCTCTCGATCATATTCTGTACTGGTTAACTCCGAGTCCGTGTCGAGGTCGATAGAAAGACCAAAAAGGACGGAGAAAAAAAGTCGACAAGAAGTCAGGGCATCGAAACACAAAAGCAAAGAGGATCACGAAGACCGCGATGGTCGCTACCGCAGGGATGACGGAAGGCCAGAAAAAAGGGAAAAGATACGTCCAAAGGTGAAAAGGGTGAGAAATTTTCTCAGTTTGGACAGCAGTGTCGAAGAAGTTCTTAGCGACGATGAAAATGTTGAACGCAGAGAACGACAAAGTTCTCTCGTGCGTGACGTTAGTCCTTCGTCTGAAGCCAGTTCGAGGGCGGAAGTCGATAAAAAGATTCATTCCAGATGGTCACAAAGTTCAGAATCCGACGTTTCGAAAGCTTCCGACACGTGGCACGTCGACGCGGGAAAACAAAAACCCGTTCGGAGAAGGTCCGATTCTCACGGAAAGTACGAGTTAAAGAAGAAATCTTCTGTGAAAGTCAGGGAAAGCCTGAGACAACCGCTCGTGGCAGATTCTTCTGCCGACGAAAAGGTCGTTTTAAACAGCTCCGGGACAAAGAAACTTTCTAAAGTATCCATCGATTTTCACGATCCTTTCTCTTCTGAAGCGACTCCCAAAGGGAAAAATTCCAAAGAATCCAGGAATGAAGACAAAGTTTCTGCATGTTCTAGCAAAATCAATGACAAGATGAAGGACTCGAAAAAAGCTTCACTAAATATCATGAACTCTGACATATCCAACTTGGATTCTGGAACCAGTCCCGTTGTTTACATTTCTAGTGCCCCGTCTGAAAAGGAAATTGCTTCTAATCAGAAGACTGAGAAAATCGAAAACGGAAATTTCTCGGCAATTCCTCCGAATGCCGGAAAGGATCGAATCGAGTCGAATTCTCTGGGTCGGGCACCGCTCAGGATCAGTTTCAAGCCAAGGGCTGTCCTGAAGAATGTCAACAAACTAGCAGAAGCCAACATCAAGTTTGCTTCATCAAAGTTCAACTCTCTTTACATGAAGAAAGGCTCTAAGATTGATGATGATCTAGAAGATAGACTCAGCACGTCTACAAGCAAAACTCCACCATCGAAGAGGGTAACGGACTCGCCTTTCGTCTCCGCTGACAACAAAGCGGAGGAAAAGAAGTCCGACAGAAGTAAGGAGTCGATAGACAATGAAATTAGGTCAGAAAAGAGAATCATCTTGAATGGTCGACAAGAAAACCACGGAAGAGATCACGGCGATGACCTTCCGAGGAGGGAAGACGGGAAATCGCGGCGGGTTTCTTCGAGTCGCGATTCGAATCTGTCGGAGAGATCTTCTGGATCGACCGAGCCACGGAAGAGCATCTCGAGGAGGAGAAACAGAAGCTACGGCAGTTCGCGTCGGTCGTACTCTAGCAGATCTCGAGGGAGATCTGGGGGGAGGAGGAGGAGGAGGGCGAGGAGCCGGACCTACTCTTCCAGGGAGAGCTATCGCAGCCGATCCAGAAGTCGCTCGTACGGGCGACGACGCGGGTACTCTCGGAGGAGGATGCGTTCGTCCTATTCGAGCAGAGATTCCTCGCGGAGGAGGAGACGTTACGACACAAGATCCAGGTCCAGGTCGAGGCGGAGACGAAGGAGCCATTCCAGCAGGAGCAGTTCGAGGGGAGCGTGCAGACGTCTGAGGAGCTACAGGGATTGGTCGTCGTTTTCCAGCAGGAAGACTTCCGGGAGCAGCAGGTGGTCCTATTCCAGGTCGGGAAGCGGGCGAAGACGAAGGAGGAGTTCGTCGGAGAGGAAGGACTTTGGCTCGGGAAGGAATCGGTCCCCGTCAAATTCCCCGAGGCGAACGTCAAGCGAGAGTCTGACTGCGAACAGTGAGGCCAGTTCTAGGGACGAAGATGCAGCAAACGTAAATTTTGTTTAACCATTTATTTATTGATTAATTAATTAATTAATTTATTTATTTGCCTGACAGTAATATATAATATTTTATTTTGTAATCATCATTAATTATTTTAAATTAAATTATATTTTAACTAATAATTGAGTACAGCTCATGATTATATTTCTGTTTTTGTTTTCACAAGCAGTCAAAGAAGGCAGGGAATCTGGCTTACGAATGCGGGGATGTGCTCCACGACAGATGTGAGTGTCCGCATAATCGAGCAGTTTCACTTTCATTTTGATGATATTCATTCTAAATTGATCGTCTTTAATTCCTGGCCGCATGAGCTTTTCATCTCCGTTATTTATAACCGTGTTGCTCACCACACCGGCTGGCTCTTATGTAAATTATGTTGACTTATAATAACTTTAATCTCGTGCGAGCATCTAAGTCTTAGATTTGCACCCTTTAGACATGATATTTAAACAACGTTATACTTATTTTTCATCTCAAATCCGTTCCATCCAAAAAAAAGAAGAACTCATCGGGTTTGTTCTGGGCTTTGTGCCGGATTTTCCCGGCTCCGCTTCGGCCGCGGACGTCGCGAGTGATTCGTGTCTTTTTTTTTTTTACTTCGTGCAGATGAAATCCTTTCCACTCTTGGGACTGGAACTTTCAGCAAAGTGGTTGAATGCATTGACCAGAAGAAGTAGGCATTGTTGTTGTCGTTGTCGTTGTTGATGACGATGTTTCCAGCATCGTATTGTATTGCTTTTGTCGTATTGTTTCTGCCACGACCATCATCATCATCATCATCGCAGTCGGCATGTGGCGCATTACATGCACATTCTTGGACATGTTGACAGGTTTTACGGTTGTTAATGTTCACATGATGATTCACATCCACAAAGCTAATTCGTTGAACATTTTATTTATTTTTTAACCACCAATCTCTCGTCTCGTTTCAGTGACAAGCACGTCGCCTTAAAAATAATCAAGAACATCCCCAAGTACAGGGAAGCGGCCGAGCTCGAGATAAACATCTTGAAGGACATAGCCTCAAAGGATCCCAACGATGAAAAGTGAATCTAATTATTATTGTTATAGTATTATTATTGTTATTATTATTATTGTATATTTTAAATTTTCATTCCCGATGATTTTAAAACGTACCCGATCGGCTCGAATACGAGGCTTTCAAGTAAAAAAAAAATTGCAAAAGTGGACTTGGATTTGATTTTAGATAATTACAATATTTTTTTGTTTATTTCTTTGTTGTCATCTTAAAAACTCTGGTCGCTTCTGTCCGTCTCCATTAGCGAATTTGAGTGCTCGGACGATTCTCGTGCAACGTACCTTCGTCGTGCTATTTTAAAATTTGGTTTCAGGATGGCTCCGCCCATTAGCAGCAGGGTAGGTAATGAGTTGAGTGGTTCATTCATTCGTTCACTTGACAGATCAATACTGATCAATGCATCGACGATTAGTTGTAAGATACAAGAGGGAGATTCTGTGGTTTATTGCTTCGTTTAAAAACCAAAAAGATTTTAATTAATCGCTTAATCACTCTGCTAATTTATGCTAATTAATTAATCAATTATTTATTAATGAATTACCAAATTTGATTGGTTGCAGTTTTTGCATCAGGATTCGTTCAACTTTTGAGCACCTTCAGCATCGGTGCCTCGTATTTGATTCCATGGGACTCGACTTGTATGAATTTCTGGTCGGTGCAGTTGATTGAATATTATTATTATTAATAGTAGCCATTATCATATTTTATGATAATTAAAAGACACTTATTTTGCATGCATGAGCACTGGAGACACTTGCAGGACTTGATTTTGGGGATTTGAATTTGAATTTTGTTTTCTTAATTTTTGAAATCAAAGAAAAACAATTCCTACCAACCTTACACGATGGAGCAGATCAGACGCATAGGCTGGCAGCTGCTTCGGGCTCTGAAGTGTAAGTTTTGAGACCCAAAAATCTTTTCGGCGGAAATTAAACGTTAACTTTAACGAATATAAACGAACGAACGATAAAAAAATATGTTGGACTTTGGATATTGAAATGTCATTGTCTATTTAGGACTGCTTTTGTTGTTGGAGGTGAGTGTTTGTTTGGTGCACTTCCATTCCAATGATTCGAGGTTTCATTTGACGAGGCGAAATGCGATCTTGCGTCCCCGACGTGCAGCGTTCGGACGAAGGTCTTTGACGTTCCGTCGTCGGACGACTTTTTCTCGGGTGTCGCGTTCTAACCTTCGTCGAGATGACAGGAAGAGTTTGAAACGAGACGTCAAAAAGAGATCGACGAGGACATCATTGAAGGAACATTTAGCGTTTAATTTTTCCTCACGTCGAGGTTTAATTGATATCAATAAAGATTCATATCGCCAAATTATTGCCATCATTAACACTATCACTATCATCATCAACGTCAACATCGTAATCATCCCCCGCGTGATTTTCAACGGCGCTTTTTCTCCACCCATTCAGTCTTGCACGGCATCCGACTGATGCACACGGATTTGAAGCCGGAAAACATTTTGTTTGTTAATTCTGACTTTTCAGCTGTTCCGAGTCCAAACAAGGTGGGCTTTTGGGATTTTATTCGTTTATTTTTGACGATCGCTCGTCAGTTAACGACGTTAGTTAATAACTGGTTTATTGATAGTCGCGTATGTCCTTAGCGATAAGGTAAACAAAGTTTCGTCAATTCATTCATCTGGTTAAATTGTTGTATGAAATTTAAACTATTTTTTGATATTAGGTGTATAATTAGTTTTAATTTTTATTTATTAATTAATTAATCAATTCTGCCAAGGAATTGTCATTTGAACTTCTCTCCTGAATGCAATTAGGGCAAAAAGTGCTACAACATGTTGAAGCAGACGGACATCAGACTCATCGACTTCGGGTCGGCCATTTATGACCACGAGTCGCACGAGGACGTCATCTCGACGAGGCAGTACAGGGCCGTGGAGGTCGTGCTGGGTTGGTACTGGGTGGATGAATGGATGGGTGGGTTGGTGGGAGGTTGGATGAATGGATGGGTGGGTTGGTGGGTGGATGGGTGATTGAATCAATGGATGGATGGGTGGGTTAGTGGGTGAATGGGTGATTGAATCAATGGATGATGGGTTTGTGGCTAAGGGTTAACAAGTGTGAGTAGTTCTCAGAAAATTTTTTAATTCTTTGAAAAGACAAAAAATCAGCAAAGTTCATACATGGAGTGCAATAACATCTCGTTCGTTATTGATGGAGTGTTTCTCGAAATTTCTTGAAATTTTTTTAAAATGAAAATTAAATCAAAATTTATTTATTTTAAATTAAAAAAAAAAAGAAATCGGATGGAATCGACCCTGCGACATTTGGAGCGTCGGGTGCATCCTCTTCGAGATGTACGCGGGTCACACGCTGTTCCAGGTAATCATTTTTATGATAAAGGTCATCACCACTGACAACATCATCATCATCACCACTCACAACATCATCATCATCACCACTGACAACATCATCATCATCATCACGGTCATTAGGTTTATCTCATAATGGATGGTCTTGTCCTGGTGCGTTTGTTGCGTGCAATTTGCAATCCATTTAAACAATTATTTTAACATTTAAACAATCATTTCAACAATAACGTCTGCATTCGTACTAATCAAACTGTTGCTATTTATATCTGCCCAATCACCATCACTTTATCTTTTAATTAAAAAGTTAATCGACGTTTTGATAAAATTACAACCTTTTTTTTATTCGTCATGTAATTGTTAATTTATTATCGACTTTTGAAACAAAAATGACTTTCGACTGCAGACCCATTCCAACCTGGAACACCTGGCGATGATGGAAGCGACCCTCGGTCCCCTGCCGCATCGACTGACGCGAAAGTCCGAGTGAGTTTCCATCCTTTTTGAGTCTTTTCCGTTCGATGCATCGTGCGATGACTTCGATGATGATGATGATGAATTATGAATTACTATCACAGCAAGGACTACTTCTCTGGAGGTCGTCTCAGGTGGGACTCGGACTCGAAGGAGGGGAGGTATGTCAAGAGGAACTGCAAGCCATTCAAGGTTGGCTCTCGATTGAGATGGAAAAGAGGCTGGTGATGATGATGATGGTGATGGCTGATGATGATGATGATGACAGGTGACTGATAGCGAGTTGAATAAAATCTCTAGCTTAATGAATAGGTCAAAGGTTCTGATGATTCTGATGTTGCTATTTGAAGATGTTGCTGTTTCAAAAGACTTGCTTTTTATCCTTTTTCATTCCCTCCACGACAGAGGTACATGTCGAAGGATGATTCGGACCACCACGACCTCTTCCAGGTCATGCTGCTGATGTTGACCTACGAACCTCAGGAAAGGATAACAGCGGAGAAGGCCCTGCAAGAGAGATTCTTTGCGCGCGTTCCCGGCGCGACTTGAAATCGATCTCGGACGACAAATCCGCGAAGATGCGGAGATGCGGACGTGTTCGTCGGGAGAACCGACGGCGACGGCCTTTGATGTCGGTTTTGTTTCTGAAGCAAAACTCATCTCAGCTTCCTCGGAGATCTTTGACCTTTTACTGATGTTCTTTTAACTGCTGTTCGTTATGTCATCGTTTGACTTTTAAAATTTGATTTCCTGTTGTTGTTGTTGATGCAGTGTTGTTGATGTTGTTGTTGATGTCGTTGTTGATGCAGTGTTGTTGATGTTGTTGTTGTTGATGTTGTTGTTGATGCAGTGTTGTTGATGTTGTTGTTGATGCAGTGTTGTTTAAATTTGTTGGGTGCACCCTATTTTTCTGTGGGTTACTTTCCTTTGTTTCAATTTACTTTAATCATTTCAATCTGTCTGTCTGTCTGCTAACAATTGCTAGCATGAAGTTCTAATAAAGACTCAGAGTTTAGTTCAGACATCTGTCAACTTTTCTGCATGATCGATATTTGATTTCATCACATTCTGTTGTGTTATACTACGTTAAGTTAAGTTATGTTATGTTATATTTTAATTTATTTAGGATTATTCAATTCTGCTGGCGTGGATCGTAGTTAAGCGAGTTGAATTTTGTGTCTTATGTCATGGCTCTTTGAAGCCGGAATTCACTCGTCGGAAGGACGTGAGTAGCAAAAGACGATGTCGATGAACTGAAAATCTTTTATTGGGGGGAAAACAGTTTCTGCTAAGAACTGAGTAATGTCGCTCGTCCGTCTCGTGTCGTCTCCGAACGCAGGTGTCGACAATGAAGTCGACTGCAGCTGCGAAGAGTGGCCGTCAATGTCCTCGTTTTACGTTATTGTTGATGTTGTTGGTAGATGAATTACTGTGCGTTTCCGGTCAAAAGTCTCCGAGTAATTCAGGAATTGTGAAAGTTTTATGTCCAAAGATTGTTAACCCAAAAAGTACAGGAACTTGATACAAACTTGAACCGGTTTGTTTCGTTTTCAATCGTTCAATGGCACCAGTTGTTTCTGCTTCTTTTTGGATTGAATCGTGCCAGTCAGGTTTGGTTGAAACCGGTCGACAGGTGGTGTCGTGCATATCTTTGGGTCAAAGGTGAGGAATTTCATTTGTGTCTGTGTGTGTGTGTTTGTGTGCTATTAATAATAGTGTTAGTAATGATGGTAGTTATGATGGTAATAGTAGTAGCGGTAACTTTGATATTATTATTATTATTATTGCTACAAAGTTACATTATTCACTTTTATAAAGTGGACGCATACAGTTACACTTTTGGAGTTACAGTTTTCGTTATGAAAAATTTATCGGATTGTATGGTGGAGGTTGACTCATCGTCGTAGCCGTCGTCATCATCTCCATTATCACTATCATCAGCCGTCTTGACTCAAGAGATGGTGTTAAAGTCTGATTCGATCGGTCATTTCATTTTAATTTTCATTCTTTGCTGAGTCTTTGCAGAGGCACCGGTTTGAACTGGTTCCTCGGCGACAAATTCAACAGGTCTCTTCAGGGGTCAGTGACCTTCGGTGGTCTCGGAGTCCGACAGACAGACAGACATTCGTTCGTTCGTTCGTCCTTTAATCATTCGTTTACTAATTTATGTGTTCGTTTTAGAGGCTTGATGTTCGATTCCCTTGATGATGACGACGACGACGACGACGATGATAGTGATGATGATACCCAGTAACGGATAGTGATAACCTTCAATCTCTTACCAAGCTCCAAGATGATCCTAAATCAGACTTGTTTCTAAAAAAAAATTGAAATTCATTCATTCTTTCGGAAGCAGGGAATTTTACCTGAGAGTTTTGAAACATTGTGACGACAAAGTCTGCTCCTCAAAGCTCTCAGTTAAACGCTTAACGCTGCAGAGCGCTGTTTAAGTGATTCAACGAATATTACAAGTAAAATTTTAACAAATATTTAATAACTAATAACATTAATTCACAGTAATTTACAAAAAAAAATATATATGAAGAATGTCATTTATGAGTGTTTTATTTATCATAATTAATTGTAAGATTTATTATCATTATTATTGTTATTATTATTATTATTATTATTATTATTATCATTAAACACAGTAAACAGTCAATTTTCCACAGAACCTATCGGATTCTGGGGTTCAATTTCAGCGCATTTTCCGCTTTTCAATTACGTCACGTGATATGCAAATGAGCATTCTATATTTAGCCTCTAAGACGTCATCATCGTGTTGGTTTCCATGACGACCGCGTTAATTTGATTGAATAACTAACGGATAATAAATAAATTAAATAATTAACTTGTTGTTTTTTTTTGTGTATTTACTGAGCTTGCATTTAATTATAACTTGTGGAATAAATTTCTATTTTAATTAATTAATTAATTTATTTATTATTTGTTGTTTAAAAAGTTGAATTTGTAAAATTCCTTTATTTATTATTTAATTAATTAATTAACCAATTTTTTTTAGTCAACCAACCGATTTCAATGATTTGCAACAGACGATAAAATTAAAGAAATGAATGATTAACGACTTATTACAGGAAGAAAGATTTTAAATGAAGCAGCGACTGATTAAATCAATAATAATAATTTATAATAATAACAATAATAATAATAATAATAATAATAATAATAATAATTAATAAGCACATTCAAACTAGATGATGTGCTTGTGGATGGACAGATGGATGGACGGACAGACGGATGGGAGGTTTAAAGTGAAGGTAAATGCAACATTCCAAATGAAGTTGGTTTTGATTGTATTTAAATCGCTGGAAGACAATCAATCACTCGGGTTATGAATAAATAATCGCTTGATTTATTAATTAATGATCGTCATGAATATTTAATCACCTGTGAATAATAACGTACTTGGGTTATAACTGTGGATATTCAGTCCTTCAAATTGGGCAAAAGATCTGGAATCAATTAGTATAAAAGATTATCCCAATCAATCAGTCAATCAATCAATCAATCAATCAATCAATCAATCAATCAATCAATCAATCAAACAATCAATCAATCAATCCGTCAATCAATCAATCAATCAATCAATCAATCAATCAATCAATCAATCAATCAATCAATCAATCAATCAATCAATCAATCAATCAATCAATCAAACAATCAATCAATCAATCCGTCAATCAATCAAACAATCCGTCAATCAACCAACCAATCAATCAATCTATCAACCGAGGCCCTGAAATGAACTCAAATTTCTAAAAAATGTCGGTTGCATTTTGAGATCAAAGATCAAATAGATCAAAAAAAAAAATCAATTTTCTTTTTTTTATTTAATTTTTGAATTCTCTTGAAGGAGAATCTTTTTTATGAATTAATTGGTGACAAGCTGTCATTGATTGATTGCGATTGATGTGTCAATCAGTTCATTTCAATCAGAGAAATGCCAAAAATACGTGAACAAATGGATAAATAAATGAGCGAATTAATAATATTAATAGTTATAATTAATTATATTATTATTATTATTATATCATATTAATTAATTAACATATAATAATTATTATTATATATAATATAGTTATTATTATTATTATTAACAAGACGAGTATTTAATAAAATAAGCCTGTGCTTACTTTTCAAGTGGATACTATTTGCCGCAGGGCTTTGATCGTGGCTCTCATGGCCGATGATGATGATGATGATGAAGATGATAACGATGATGACGACGATGATGATGACGATGGTTATAGTAGTTTTGATGAAATGATTAGTCTTAATTATGATTTGTAGTGATGATGATAGTGACAACCATTAATAGTAAAGTGGCATATCTGGAAATGTATAACATTTTCAGTTAATTATCAGAATAATTAGAAAATGAATAAATTGCTTAAGTAATTAATTAGCCAATTGATTAATTAATTAATCCGAAATAAAAGAAAACAGCTCGAGTTAAACTCGATCTTTGCTCTCTCAAGTGCAACAGCAAGTGATCACGCCGATGGATGGACGGACGGACGGACGGACGATCGGACGGATAGATGGATAAGTAGATAAATGGATGGATATGTGAGTGGGTGGATATTGTCTTTGTAAATCTGGGTGGACGTGTGGGTAGATAAGCGGATGAACGGATGGTTCGATGGAATGGTGGAAGGGCCAACTATGGGATAGGCTGATGGATGGAAAGAGGAATCAAGGCGGGAATTAATCGATCACGTGACGGGATTTTCTCAGGTCAAGGTCGCTTGGGGAGACCTTTGGAAAAGGAGGATGGGATAGAAAGAAAGAAAAACTTAAAATCGGAGGTGAAGAAAATCGAAAGAGAGAAAGGGAAAGAGAGATGGAAAGAAAATGAGAGTGGAGATATTGTATGATCGTGATTGTGATTGGCTGCAATCAATTCACCACAGGCAGACGATCTTTGGATGGCGCGAATGCACTGCTGGGACATTTAAAAGTCCGTTCGAGTGAACGTTTTTGACAGCGAAATAACTTGCGACAAAAACTTGTCTTTCTTGTTGTTCTTGTTGTTCCTTTTTTTTTGTATTTTTGCCTGAATTTTTGTGAATTCCAGGATAAATATGAAAATAAACATTTTCTAAGCTTTCAATTGGCTGGCACGACAACGATATTACAACAGCATTAAATTTATTTTATGAGAAAATTCGAGAAAACTCTAAAGAAACCCGTGTGATAATTCTACCTGCGCAGGTGAGAGACTTCTTGAAACGTGTAAACCTGGATTGATTGTTCAGGCTGATATAAGACGTTGACAACTTTTTAAATGCTTTTAAAAACAACTTTTTAAAAAATATTTTCGTGAAAATTAATTTATTTCTCTTGACATTTATTTGTGTTATTACAAGTTACATTATGACGTACAAGGTCGTATCGTAACATCACATTATTTAGTTACTTATTAGTAATAATATAAATAAGATTATAATGTTTTGTAGGCCGTTTTCTTCTTCTTTTCATCATTATTATTATTATTATTATTATTATTAGTATTATTATTGTTATTATTATTATTATTAATATTATTGTTATTATTATTATTATTATTATTATTGTTATTATTATTATTATTATTATTATTATTATTATTATTGTTGTTATTATTATTACTGTTATTATTATTATTATTATTAATATTATTATTATTATTATTATTATTATTATTATTATTATTTATTATTATTATTATTATTATTATTATTATTATTATTATTATTATTATTATTATTATTATTATTATTATTATTTATTATTATTGTTTTTATTCCTGAATTAATGTGTCTGATGAATTCCAAGTTCGACCTCATGGCTCGACTATATAATTTGAATTTGAAAATTTATAGCAAATAATATTTAATATCGTGTTTCCATTTATGCATAAAATTATATAATTAATAATAAATTAATAAATAATTAAAATTAATTTTAATAATGTCGATTAATCATGCACCTTTAACAGTCTCTGACAATAAAAGATAGTAATTTAAAAAAAATAATGATAATTGTCATTAAAGATATCATTATCCACATCATATGTTATAATAAATTTATTAATGTTATTGTACTTAACTATTACGTAACAAAATCAATCTCCTCCAACGTCGCAAATCAACCGAGCACTCCAATGGCCTAACGAAATAAATTATCGTCTTGAAGAAAGTTAAAAAGTTAAATTATAAACAGAGTTTTTAAAAACAATCATATTTCATGACAAACAATTCGAAGATAGATTCAATTTTTTCCTACTTGAGACTTTACTATTCAACAACAACAACGACGACGACGACAACAACAACAACAACAACAACATCGACTACAACAACGTCGAAATAAAACATGAAGAGTTGTTTCACAAAAATTGATCCCATTTCATTGCAAAGAATGGATTGCAGGGCACAAACAAATAAATTTGTTTGTGCCCTGCAAACCCCAGTTTATGCCAAATAATTGGACCCGACGTTTTGTTTGCTAGCAAACTGTGGACCAACCATGCAATTGCTATCAACCTAAGATCCCACCCTTCGAACAATCAATCTCTCGAACTCAATCAATCAGTCAGCCAATCAATCAATCAAATTTTCAACCATTATCATTTCCAGTAGCTTGAGTTGAAAGGTCAAAGATCAAATGGCTGAGGTCATGGGATGCCAGAGGACGACATTCGAGACGTCCAACAACATCTTTTCCATCCACTCACCACAACAACTTCAACAACAACACATCACTGACGGCAACGACGACAACAACAACAACATGAGCAGCAAGAAGAATCCAAAGTCCCCGTCTGCAAATGTTTGCGTTCCTTGCTTCTTCAACGTTTTCAATCGCAAGAAAACCAAGAAATTGAAGAAACAAAAGAGCCATTTGTGCTCGAAATCCCACAACAACAGCAACAACAACAACAACAATTCTTCTTCAATCTCACATGAAACTTGTCCTGCGGATGCCCACAAAATAGCTCCGAACGACGTCAACAACAACAACGACGACGACAACCACAATAACAACAATAATAACAACGACCACGATAACACACATCTCCAAGTCCCGGAATCATCGGCCGGGTTTCTGCACAGGCTGTCGCCTATTAGGAGGAAGGAATCCAATAAACAACAACACCAACAACAACAAACACAAGACCAACAACCACAACAACACACCACCACCATGCGTCGATCGAGACTGACTCTCAACCTGAACAGCAACCAACTTCGACTCCTCAACAACACCAACAACTACCCCAACATCGAGTACGTCAACTACGACGATAGACACAACGAGAGCAACGTCACCACAGCCGCCACCACCGCCGGTGGCGAAATCGTCTGCTCTTCCACTCCTCGCTGTGACAGGGTACCTGGGCCGGAGGTCAAGACCGTGAAGATGGTGGAGAAGCTGTGGATCCAACAGGTGCCCCCCGTCGTGGAGGGCAAGGGCTACGACCCGAGTGCCGAGGCGAAGATCTTCGAAGCCAACGAAGGCGTCTTCATCGTCGATCCCGATTCAGGAAAGAGATACAGGAAGGGAAGATTCCTGGGAAAGGTCTGGTCACGATGATGACGACGACGACGATGATGTTGATGTTGATTGATTGGTTGTTGTTTTTTTTCGTGTTGATTGGTTATGCTAATTAGTTAATTAGCGGTTTATTTCTCGATTAATTTAGTAAATTGAATTTGTTTGTTATTAGTTTAAAACTTGGTAAAAAGTAATTTATAATTTCAGGGAGGATTCGCCAACTGCTTCGAGTTTACTGATACGTCGACGAATGCAGTTTATGCCGGGAAAATCGTCAGCAAGTCCCACTTCCAGAAACAGAAACAGAAGGAAAAGGTAGAAGTTGAACTCCAGACGTTAGGGTCGAACTCTATCAATTGATAGATATTAATATAATATCAAATGTTTCTAATTAATTTACGCCGTATCTCTGATGTCACCAACGATATTACGTATGTATTTATTCATGCGCTCGCCTCTTTGGCAGGTGATAAACTGATGATTATATTTGGTGATGTCAGCCTTCAACTGAGCACGTTTTAATCACTTTGCCTTCAGCATTATCGTCTCATTACTAACATCGTCGTCATCGTCGTCTTCATCGTCGCAGCCACAACTCCACACCGCTACAACTTTAATCACCGCCATACCTTACAAAGGCCAGTACCACCAAAGTCATCATCATCGTCCTTATTATCATCTGGCTAACCGTTATCATCATCGTCATCGTCGTCGTCATCGTTGCAGATGATGTTGGAGATCAAACTCCACCGGAAGTTGTGCCACGAGAACATCGTCGCTTTCCACGATTACTTCGAAGATCAGGAAAATCTTTACCTCATCCTTGAACTCTGCAGCCGGAAGGTGATGATGATGATGAAGAAGATGATGATGGTCATGATTGTCATGATGGTGCTGATGATGAAGTTGTTGATAATGTTGCCGCTGGTGATGATGGTGTTAGTGGTGTCTGTGAATGCGAATAATATTGACATCATTATTATTATTATTAACAAATAATTAGTTATTATTGTTATCATTATTATTATTATATAACAAATAGCAATTCCTTCCAATCAAATTAAAATAACGCCCCATAACATCTTCAGTCATTGGACGAGCTGCTGAAGAGGCGTGGTCCGCTGACGGAGCCCGAGGTGAGGTACTACATGAGGCAGGTGGTCGAAGGATGCAAGTACATCCACTCCAAGCGAATCATACACAGGGACCTGAAACTTGGAAACCTATTGTTGAACGGAAGCATGCAAATTAAGATTGCCGACTTCGGATTGGCTACCCAAGTAGCCACTCAGGACACTAGAAAGAAGTTGGTCTGGGGTTTTTAATCACAGTATTTTGTAGCTTTGTAGATGTAGAGATAATTTATTTAAATTAAATGTTAATTGGATGTTAATTAATCCAGCTGGGATAGATGATTGGCTGCGACATCATTGTGGTTGAACCCAGTCCAACCGTCAATTCCTAACTTCCTCTGACCGATTGAAATATTCCAATCGAGACATTTCGACATTAGATGAATAAACAAAAAACGCAACTATTAGTTAGCAGTAAAAATAAATAAATTAATTAATTAACATGCAGGAGCATCTGTGGAACGCCCAATTACGTGGCACCTGAGGTCATCAGGAGGAGATTCTATAGCTACGAGGTCGACGTCTGGTCTATGGGATGTATCATGTTAGTCATTAATTATTCATGTTAGTAATTACTTATTCATGACTTTAAAATTCATGCGTGTTAGGTACTGAATTCGTTCGGCTAATTTACGGTTCAACCAATTTATTTTTCAATTTATTTTTTAATAATTTTTCATTAAATTTTTTCCTTTTTTTCAACCAACCAATCCATTTCCAGCACAAATTACGCAATTACTTCGTACTTTCAACTCGACCAATCTGTATCAATTACCTGTTCTCGACTCACCTGTATCAGGCCAAATAAATGTCAGCTCTAACGTTATTATCATCACCAGACACCATCAATTTTCATCATCGCCATCATCATCATCGTCGTCATCGTCGTCGTCATCATCCTATCTCTATGAAGTGATATAGACGTACGTGCATCGCCCACACGAACTACAGGTACACCTTGCTGTGCGGTGTGACACCCTTCGAGACGAACAACCTGAGAGCCACCTACGACCGGATATCGACGGCCACCTACACACTTCCTTCTTACCTGTCGCCGCCCGCACGCGACCTCATAGTGAGGCTGCTCGATCTCGACCCGAACCACAGGCTCAGCCTTGACCAGGTTCTCTACGAGGAGTTTTTCACGACAGGCTTCGCACCCGCACACCTGTCTCCCTCGACCTGCGTGAAGAGGCCCACCTTTCCCAAGACCAACCACCTGTCCAGGTGATGCCGGCCGTTGTTTAGAAAATTAATTAAGACATTCGTTGATGAAGTTAATGTTTTTAAAATTTCGTCTCGTATAATAAATTACAGTAATAAAAATAATAAATAAATAAATAAGAACAAACAATGATAGCACTATTATGAACCTAGTAAATGTTTATCAATGGTTACGATATCTTATTAGTAACAGAAATGGATACAATTTATTTATCAAAAATAATAATAAATAATTTAATTATAAAATTTGTAATATATAATTAATTCTAAACTATTAATCCTACCAGCATAAACAGGGCCCAATCGATGAATACAACTACGAAGACAAGACAACAGCTGACGACGGGACAACAACAACAGCAACAACAACAACAGCAGCAGCAGGAGCAGCAACAACAACAACAGCATCAAATGATGAGGAAGGTTTCAACCACACACGTTAGTTAACAAACTTCGATGATGATGATGATGATGATGATGATGATGATGATGATGATGATGATGATGATGATGTCATAGATAGTATAATACGGGATACAGTAGCCATAATAATACTTATAATAACATAATTATAAATATATTTTTGCTAAATAATAATCATTTAAATTAAAATCATAAAAATTCAAACCGTAGGAGATAAGCAAACCATCCCATCTTGCTATTGGACAAAGTCACCTCAAGGTTGCGGGTATTTTCCAGGTCATTGCAAGGTCAAGCCCCGTCAACCTGTGTTCAGTCATTTCCGAGAAGGAGGAGCCATCCACGATGTCTCCACCTACTTCGAGGGAAGGCACGCCTTCTCGAGGTAGGGACATGAATAATTAATTGACTATAGTAGTAGAGGTACGTAATAATTGTATTATTAGTATTTTAACTGACTGAATTTTATTTAACAAAATTAAATTATTTATTGGATTTAATTTGACCTTTGGCCTCTAGGAAGAAAAATATCAAGTACCATCGACTTGTACAAGATCCTAGGCAGGTGCATGGGCTCAATACAGAAAGGTAAACACTTCATCATCACCGTAGTTGTTATTATCACTAACATCATCGTCGTCCTCATCGTCCTCATCATCATTATCATCGTTATCATAATCGTCGTTATTCGTGTCACGAGGTCACCTTCGTAGCACAGAGATCGATGAGTGATAAGGTTTTGGTGAATAAAAACATTCGGCACACATTTTGTCCTTCCCTGGTTTGATAAGCATATCGGTTCGACTTTCTCTATTCTCTATTCTTCTCTGTCGCTATCAGAGGGCCGATGATGATGATGATGATAATAATACTGACGACGATGTTGATGACTATGACGACGAAGACAGACATCGAAAGATTCATCCTCGTTGCGTATTGGCTTCACAAGTTTCGATTGATTCACTCTTGATTGACTGATTGATCTATCGATCGATAGATTGATTGATTGATTGATTGATTGATTGATTGATTGATTGATTGATTGATTGATTGATTGATTGATTGATTGATTGATTGATTGATTGAACTTTGACCTCTAGACACGGCACTGGCACAGGACTTGCCAGAGACCAGCGTGCTATTCGTGACCCGGTGGGTAGACTTTTCCAACAAGTACGGTTTCGCTTTCCAGTTGTCGGACAACAGTACAGGTGTCTTGTTCAACGACACGACACGGATGATGTTACACGAAGATTCAGTGTTAGTCTCACTAGGTTTAACACTTTCTAGCCGTTATTGTTATTGTTGTTGTTGTTATTTCCTTTGTTGTTTTATTATTTTTAATTTAAAACCGTTCGCAAGTTCCCTTTTTTTTTATAATTTAATTCAAAATGAATATAAAAATCTATGTAGATTTCTGAATTTCAGTTCGAAGCTATCGTCACCATCATTTTTGTCGTCGTAGTCGTTATCGTTATTATTTTTTTGTTGTTATTATCATCATCATCGTCGTCATTCCAGGACCCTGACCTACGTCGACTGGAGCAACGCCGCTCTCACCCGGCAACTACCTGCCAACGACAACATGCCCGATGACTGCAAATGGAAGCTGTCGGTCCTGCTCTACGTCAAGTTCTACATGCACAAGAGATTGAAACCCAGCAGGTTCGAATCCTCCTCCGGATCGACAGTCTCGGGCAGCACCGGCCACACACTGGACTCGACTGTCCGGTCCTCTTCCGGCCGGGATCGGACCAGCACCGGGTCGTCCCGCGACGACTCCAGACGACACCCGATGTTCGCCAGTCCAGAGGCGTCCTCATCCGATTCGACGATCGAGGCAGATTCCAAGGGATTTGCAGGCTCGGCTGAGAGCAACTCGACCGTCTCCAGCATCGATCCCGTCTTCACCATCGAATCGTCGTCGTCACCGGAGAGGTTCCATTCCATCCGGTCTTCCAACAGCCCGACCTCGTTTTCTGGGAGGGCGAAGGAAAAGAAAAGGAGTTCCACAGACAAGGAGAACTTGGTTCAAGAACTCGTTCTTGATGAGCCTCCAAAGCCAGCCAAAAGAACCACCTCCCTAAAACAGCAACAACATCGTCGTCATTACCAACAGCAACAGCAACAAGAAGATTATTCGACGACGAAAACAACTAAACGCAAAAGATCGAAGAAACAACGACATTCGAAAGACGATGAAACGACTCTTCGCGCGGATAACTCCGACCCCATTCCAAGCCCTGACCCTTCGTCAGTTAAGGGCTCTCAGACTCCGCCCATCGACTCCTCCCCTTCTCCCTCATTGGTCGCCGCTTCATCTTCTGCCCCCAACATTGGTATTTTCGTGACTAAGTGGTTCAGAGAGGAAGACGGAATCATCATGCAGCTGAGCAACGGAACATATCAGGTGAGTAGCTGTTTGGATGTTGCTATTGTTGTTGTTGTTTTTGTCTCTATAGTTTTGTCTCGAATCATCAATCAGTGATTTGGCTCATTAGACCTGTCTCAAAGCAGTGGCTTGGAAATTAATATGTTATTGTACACTTCTATCATCTACTAAAACTCATCATCATCATCGTCGTCGACGTTACCTCAAGTGGTACCGGTATGATAGGAATGATTATCACGTTGTGCCAAAGAACACAAGCAATTAAACATTGAATCACAAACTTCTAAGAACTTGTAAAAGATAAAAGGTCATGTGTATTCATATCAGCTACTCCCGGTTAATATTTGTTATATAATATTAATATTATTATTATTAGTAGTAGTAGTATATTATTATACTAATAATAAATAATGGTTTAAGAAATCAAAGCCTCGATACTAATGCTTGGACATTTTTGCAACTAAGTTTAATCAGCAATCGTTAATTTATAATTTTAAACAACATTTTGACTTTTATTTTATTTATTTAATTATTTTTCTTCCAGGTGAACTTCTGCGACGACCATTCCAAGTTGATTCTCAGCCTCTTCAATGGTGAATACATAGTAACTCACCTTCCTTTCTCCAACAACAACAACAACGTCCACGGCAACGACAACGCCCTCAACAACAAGACCAAAACACCTTCAACTACTACAACGCCAACTTCAGAGACGATCGCAATAACAAGACGGGGTTCCAAAGGCAAGAGCTCGAAGGAGGTCATTCGCAAGACCAAGGACAAGACCGAGTGCAAGACCAAGGACAAGACCGGCTGCGAGACCAAAGACAAGACCGGCTGCGTCAAAGCCAGTCACTACTACTTATTTGACGTCTGCGACAAGGGGTGCGAACCTCATTTGGCCGAAAAGTTGAAGATCGTGAGGAGAAAGTTGTACAAGTTGATTAACTTTGAAGGTCACACGGTCTGATTGGCCGGCGAAAATGCGGATCAGATTTTATTACAATGTGTAATGATAAATTATGCTGTTTATATTTTATAATATTTAATTATATTAAATGTCCAAGATAGAACCTAGAAAGTGAATTGAGAATTGCCACCAAATGAAAAGGGGATCTTGCTGTACAAAGTTACTTTGTATAGTTTGTAGATAAGGAGTAATAATGAATAATATGTTGTTATTATTATTATTATGTTATTGTGGTTGTAACGAGACAGTCATAGTGAAACAACAACAATAACAATTATTATTTGAGTTATTTATGGTTTTTTTTGTTGTGATTGATATGACACATATATTTAGATGGGGGGTCTGGTTAAGGCCACCAACTTTTCAGCTGTTGCATGCGACAGCTTGTGAATAAATAAATAAATAAATAATAATAATAATAACATAGTAAGAGTTGTAGTAGTCGAGCATCTCCTTATTTTGATTCATTTTCCACAAAAATCTCCCACTTTCATCCAAGTATCTGTCATTTTTGTCGTTGGAACCACCGACGTTGTTGTTGTCCACAATGTAGCAATAAATATCAGCAAATTACTGGCGACTTTAATTTTCTTATTAATTACAAAATAAACATGCAAAGCAGCTTCGAATGATTGACCACTTAGCAGTCAAATGAGATCATGGATCCGTGGCACTTATACCCCTTCACCCAATGCTAAATTTTGCCTCTCCCCCCCTCGGTCACCCTCACCTCGGTTAGCTTTTTTTAATGTTTAAATAACAAATAATAATAATAAATTTTTATTACGAGAGGTCGAGGAGTTCTGTATCTGACAGGAACGTATTTTTTTAAATTAAAAAAAAAATACCACTAAAACAACACTTAAGATAACACGGAGACCCCAGTCGTCTGCCACGACAAATCATGTGACCCAATGACTCTGACGTCCTACTTCGATGCGGACGACATGGTTCTGTTACCTCTTATCCCTCGTAAGTACGGCACTAATCAGTTTAACTTTGGTTATACTTAAAGAAAACTATTATTATTGTTATTGTCATTATTATTATTATTATTAACATTATTCTTATGCAAATTAGATAGGCCTAGTTATGTTATCAGTTGCGATACTTGACATAAAAAGATTTACAAAGTCGACTCTAGTGACACGTAAGAATCCGCCGTCGGACGTCCTCATTTGCATGCCTAACTCCTCCCACTGCCGACGATTTCACCGGGAATTAGAATTAATTCGAACCGATCGCGAGAAAGTAGAACAATTTACGAATAAATAAATAAAAACAAATGCAAATAAATTTGTTACAAATTTCACTCGCAATCAACGGTCGTCTTAGGTTCTGTGCGTCCATTTTCGTCGGAAACCGTGGCAACGTCGGCGACTCCCCCCTCGCCTTTCGGGTTCGCTTTCGACTCGTCTGCTGCTTTGGACGCTTCGAGAGCTTCCAACCTCTTCCTCTGCTCTCTGTTCTCCTTCTTCATGAACAACTTGTGTCCTGAAAGTGTTTTTCAACATTTTCAAAAGTGAAAACAACTTTTTTGTTCGAATTTGTTGGACTAGTACTTTAAAAACGAGTGAACTTGAAGAGATGGCACACTCAGAACGAGTGGATGTTGTCGTGTCATCGTGAAACTAATAATAACAACAACGACAACAACAATAATAATAATAAAGTTTTGAGAGGTAATCCAAAACATGACTTGAGCAAACAATTTATAAATAAGTAAAAATGATTGATATTTTTGACAAATCCCAACAAAAATGACCAGTAAATTATGCTAATCGATTACACATAAATTATGCTAATTGTCTCCATCTTGAGATGTAGTGGTTGCATAGAAAGAGCATCCAGCACAGCAATTAATGGAGTTTAATATTCGAGGCCATCTTCAGAGGTTCAAATAAAACAATGAACCTCCCTTGGATTTTACCTCGTAATTAATAATTCATCACGAATACATTATAATAATTATTTCGTTGCTGGTGTAAAAAGTTTACGATGTTGTAGAAAGAGAACCACAACAATGAATGGATGAACGAGTTTTATAACAATTAATTCATAATTTATACTAATTATTTCATAATTTATGGTAAATACAGATTTCTAAAAAAAGCCGATCACTTCGTCAGGAAAAGTGCGAGAAGAGTTTTTTGTCGAACTTTGCAAATAAACACTCGAATGACACGAGTCGATGATTGATTGTTTGAGGAAAATAAAAACAAGTCGAGTGACTCTTGCGACGATGCGCTCGTGTGCAATGCAAACAATTGACATGAAATCCTACTTTGACTAAATTGTCTAAATTTAATAATAAATAAAGCATCACCAACCAGGACAATCTGTGAGCAGTTTGAAGACTGCAGACTTGCAACAGGCTCTGCACATTTCAAACGAGCATTTCAGACCCTGCAAATATCAATGTTTCCAGAATATTCATTAATTAATTACTTGAGCTAATTATTATATTAATTAATAATTATATTAATTAATGATTATATATTAATTAATAATTAATTATTATTGCATGTTTGTGATTATATTAAATAGTTGAATAAAGATAACAATTCCAATGTTGAACCCAGGTCTGATGGTTGTTATGAAACCAACCAGGCACAAAATATTCTGAATTAATGCATGAGTTATTACTTTTTAAATCAATTAAATCAATATAATTTAATTATAAATCAACTGAAATAATAAAGTTATCATATTTTTTCTATTTTACAAAAACTATTTTTAAAAACCAATTTTAAAAAATACCTTCGGTTGGCCGCAAACGCAGACTTCAAATTTCTTCTTTTTCTGCTGATTGCCTTTGTTTGTTGTTGTTGTTGTTGTCGTTTGTTTCAACTTCTTCGGTTGTTTTTCCGTTTCGTCGTTCGATTGGCTTTGATCGAACTTCGTGTCGTTGTTATCCTGAAGCGAGGAAAGCGTTCGTTTGTTGCCCGATCTTTCCATCGGAGGAGGACTGCAAGGCAAACAAATAAATAAAAATAAAACTGAAAAAAAGGAGTTAATAGCATTTTAATTGCCATATCCAGATATTCGAAGAATTTAGTGCATTACATGTTAATAAATAAACAAATTAAAACATTACACGTAAACAAATATAAACAAACAGTTCGTATCAACAAGAGAAAAGGAGGCTCACTCGGGTCGTACGTAAGGCTGGCACAACCAGTAGGGAATGTGGTTGTCCATCAGAGTTGAGTTTTGAGCTTCGTGAGACTTCACGTCTGGCTGGAAGTTGATGACAGTTGATGATTATGTCAACGACTCGAGTCAATGACTTGAGTCAACAAATTGATTTAACGATTTTTCTTTGTTGCAGTACAAACAGCAACATATGTTGCAAAGTTGTTGCTACTTGCATTTATGAACATTTTTTTTTTTAAATCCAATAAATTTGATCCGCACCTGGCACAATTCCTCCAACTTTTTCACGACTCTCCTGAAATCATCCAAACCCTTGCAATGTGCGAGCGTCTCTCTGTGTTCTGTGAATTTTGCCAAACTGAAACATTGACAAAATATTAAGAAATAAATCAAGGATTAATGGTAAGGGGCAGCGAATGGTGTTAACAATCACTTTAGCATTCAGAGCAATCAGATTCACATTATTATATAAAACAAATAAATAATTATTTTTAATTATTTATAATTATATTAACCTATAAACAACCAAAGTCGATATAACCACAACTCACACGTGGTGAAGCAGCTTGAAAAGATGCCCCCTGACGAAGGATGCGGGGCATGGATACCTGTCAACCAGGTCAAGATATTCCAGCGCAATGCGACATGCGTGGAACCTTTGACCCGTGAAGAGGGCGGGGTCGTGCAGGTTGCCCTCCGCCGACATGACGCCCTGCGACCCCGTTTCCTCGATGCACCTGTGAACGTCCGACAGGTTCTGAATGTTGCCATTCGCGAAGACCGGGATTTTGACGTTTTGCCTGAGGTCGGTGGGTTCAATGGTGATTTGGTTTAATTAACGTAATCATTCCAGTTGCATTTTCATGTCATAATTTAGTTTTAAATTATCCAAAATGTAATGGAAATCTAACATTAAGTATTTAAATATAATAATATAATTTAAATCTAATTAAGTATTTAAATATAATAGAAATAATTATTCCACGTGGATTGCAAACCTAACAGCCGTGATGTACTTCCAGTCAGCAAGTCCAGTGTGGATTCCTTTCTGCTCTCGAGTTCTTCCGTGAACAGTAAGCAGCTGCCGAAAGGACGGAGAATCAGTTTTTGAAAGATAATAAATTTAAATATACATTGCAAGTAGTTATTATGATGATAATTATAATAATTATTATTATTTTAATAATATTAATTAATTAACCTTTTAATTATTATTATTATTTATTAATTAACCTTAGCCAAATAATAATGCTTTAACTTATTTTTGTTCTTATAACTAGATGCTACTAAAATCCACTCACATTATATCATACATCTACCCACGTGGTATTACACATCCACTCACACAACACCCACCCACCTGTGCACCAGCCTCCTCCAGCATCTGTGCGTACCTCACTGTTTTGTCCACATCTTCGAACCTTCGTATTTTGCAGGTTATGGGCACTTTCAGCTCCTTGGCACAGACACTGACTGAGTGGTTAATTAATAAATAAATAAATTAATTAATTAATTATTATTAACAACAATATTAATAACATCATTTGGAAGTATGGTTATTGTGTTTAAATGTATTTTTATTTTAAAATATTGTAAATGAAACAACTTGCTTGTTGTGAATGTCAAAAATAGTTTATATTATTAATAAAACTTCATTAATTCTCTTTAATGAATATTGTCTGACATTGTTATTGCAATCAGTTTTTAAATTGAACCAATCAAAAAAATCCGGCATATCATGATCGGATACTTAACAAGGCTTCACACAATCGAAACAATGCACCCAGTGTCTCACTCACTGTCCCCAAAACTCACCCATTTTGTAGAGGAGGTCCCATTCATCTTGAAGGAAAGATCCATAGTGACCCCTTTTTGCGATGCTCTGCGGGCATCCGATGTTCAGGTCCACAGCGTCGCATTCATCTTCGACCATCTTCGCTGCCTTCAGCAACGTTTCCGGATCATTTGCACAGAACTGTAATCGTGATAGTAATAGAGTTAAACTCAAATTAAATAATTTGTTATTCCAAATGTTCAACTTTGTTGTCTCTAAAAACATAATGTGATGTATAAAATGTAAATAGTTTCATGTTAATAGAACACATATATGCAAAAAATACAAAAGCTATTCCAATAATTCACAAAACCTGAACAATCAAAGGCCTATCCTCAGCACAAGTGTTCATGTTGTCCCTCCTGTAGATCTGGTCCCTCACAAAGACAGACGAGTGAAGCATAGGAGTGTAGCAGAGTTCAGCACCATACCGACGGCTCAACATGCGCCATGCCAGCTCACTCTGATCCACCATTGGGGCAACCACATATTTGGCTCCTCTCAAATCCTCGCGCCAAAAATCGAAGCCGGATCGTTTCGTTCGACTTTCTTCCGTCATAACACAAACACAAATAACTCCAGCTGATTAAATAATTATCTCTCGGGATTGTTTGTTGACAGGTGCCGGCCAGTGGGTAGGATATATTATCGCCTTCAAAATAATATAATTTAATTGATTAAAAGTAAACTCAATTATTTTTGCACAGAATTTTTATAAACTTAAGCTACATTAACAATTTAAATAGAGGAAACCACACTAACAAAAGTTAGTTAGTTTTGGTCAAAATTGACAAGATATTAAAGTGTGGTTGGAAAATTCATGTGCTAAATGTTACTTTGTAGACAAGCGAATTTTTCGCTTAAAATCTACAAAATGCAATGGTCATTTCTTTATAGTAATTTCCAAAACCTCCACGAGAATAAAAGGAAAATTCGTATCCAAGAGCCACAAGCCCGTGTTGCTGCAATTGCTTGTTAAACTTCGAAGGCTGTTGGATAGTTTTGGACTCTAAAGATTGACATCGACATGCATAAGATTCTATTAATTCTTCACTTATCAATAATTCTAACTTCTGATGGATCAGTAATTAAGTTTGACCAGAAACCCTATTTTCATGTCCCTTCCAAGAAACCAAACTTCATAATAATGCTCATGGATGATGTTAGTTGAAGTTTTGCATTGTTTACTAAAACCAAATTTTGCATTCTTTAGATTTATTGATGCAGATTTAGATTTAGATCTCAGAAGTTCCACCAAATGATATAGCAGTGCTACTGATGTTGGCCTTGATCTAACAATCTGGCTGGAATAGTGTTCATATGTTGTGGCTTAACTATTAATGAACAGTTATCTAGAATTAAAAAAAAATCTTTTGAGTTATTTTTTCAGATGGGTTGGGGCGACCTTGGTTGCTATGGAAATCCAGCTCAAGAAACTCCCAATTTGGATCGGATGGCAGCAGAGGGAATGCTGTTCATGGACTTTTATTCTGCCAGTGCCATTTGCTCACCATGTTGGGAAAACACAGTTATTTGTTTGAGAATTTCAAAAGGATTTAAATACTATTTAAATAATTTAAATATTTTTATTATAAATAAACTATGCTTTTATTAACTAATTAATTGACATTAAATTAGTTGAATCATTTTTAATTATTTTAACAAACGTATTGCAGTTAGATCACTTTTTAAATTTAATTATCTGAATATAAATAGGCAAAATTATTTTTAAGAAATTTGTATATGCTGGTACCCATCATAATCATGGATATTATCATTGTATTCATCATTATCATGATGATGATGATGGTGATGATGTTACTTTCCACATTATTGTCACTTCCAGTGTCATTATCATGTCCTCTCTCAATTATCTGTGGCCTGATGGTGTCAGTTTAAGTGGATGTAATCGGCTCAGAAATTGTTTGTTCTTTGTTTTTATCGAAAGAGAATCGGACTTGTTTTCTCGTGAATAATTTTACACAAATAATTTTCATATAATTCAAATTAATAAATAAATTAACAAATAATTCGATTAATAAATTAACCTATTCACAAGACGAATTTTCATGTTATTTGATGATATCTGTTTTCCCAGTTTAGACTTGAGCTTGGATACTCGTCCAAGATGTATCCGAATATGTTAATTAGCTAGATCTTAATAGCATTAATACCATTGATACTTCATTACTCAATTAATTCCATAATTGTTTGTAAATTTTATGAAAGTTTTATTTTTCACCAGAATTATATATTTTTAAAATATTTGCAAAATAATTTTCTTGGTGACTTCAAAAATAAAATCCAAAATAAATCATGCAAACATAAATGGCCACAAGGCAGTAATTGAAATGTTAAGTGTTTGTTCTTAAACACAGCACGTGCCTCGCTTCTCACTGGAAGACTTCCTGTCAGGAACGGATTTTATTCCACGGAATTTGCCAGGAACTGTTAGAATTAAATGTTTATTTTTGTTTGATTTGCTTAACAACAGTAATAATAATAATAATAATAATAATAATGATAATGATAATAATAATAAGAAGAAGAATAATAATAATAAGAATAATGATAACATGAATAATAACTTGAAATAGGGATAATAACGTTTGTTATTGTATTTGAACTTATAAAATCTTCGCGTACATTTACATTATTTATATTTTGCATTTTGATATTATAGCAGCACCATTAACATCATCAGCATTAATTATTCACGAGATCGTTATCATCACCAGCCTATGCTCCCCAAGAAGTCGTGGGTGGCATTCAAGAGTCCGAGCTCCTCATCTCTGAGTTGTTGAGACCAGCAGGTTACAGGAGCAAGATCATTGGGAAGTGGTGAGAACGATTGTTGATTGATTTTGATTGAATGCCAATCATCGGTTGAAAATGACTCACCAATATCACAGTATTGATGATTATATATTATATGATTCGAGCCAGGTTATCTCTAATACTAATTATTAATTTGTTATTAATAACCAATTAATAATAATAATAATATGACCATCAGGTGTTATGTTAAAAGTTATTTAATAAGGTTAATCAATTAGTTAATTAATTAATTAATTACTAATATTGATAATAAGTTATTACTATTATACTTCCAGGCATCTTGGGCACAGGCCTGAATACCTCCCTTTGAAGCATGGATTCGATGAATGGCTCGGAGCTCCGAACTGTCATTACAGATTTGATGGTCACTACATTCCAAACATACCCTTCTTCAAGGACGATCACATGATCGGGAGGTTGGGCCATTTTGAATTGTGGGAGGAGTTATGTTAATTGTCAAAGTCTATGTAAGTAAGGAAGTAATTTATAGGTTTGGTATAATTCAGAAAAAGTGATTTGATTTTTGGAAATTGATTTGAGAAAAATTTATTGATTTATTTGATTAGAATTTATTAAAGATTATAACGGGTAACAATTATTTATTTTTTATTCCATTTAAGATATTACGAAGAAGTGAAAATCGATGACAAACTCGGACTCTCCAATCTGACACAGCTGTACACAGAGGTACAAATCCACATTTGACTCATGCATATTTATGATCCATGCTAAAGAACATCATTATAATAAATGAATATGCATTCTGACAGGAGGCCATAGAGTTCATTCAGAGGCAGAATGCCAAGAAGCAGCCCTTCTTCCTCTATTGGACACCTGATAGTAGCCACACCCCCTTATTTGCATCTGAAAGATTCAGAGAGAAGAGCAAGAGAGGACTGTGAGTAACTGGACATAATTAATATTAATCATTGGTAATATTTTGTTAACAAGTTAATTGATGCATTACTTGATTAAATTATGAACATTTTGCATCTGTTATCAATGAATTTTAGGTGTTTTAAGAGGCTAATTTTGTGTGTTAAATATTCTAGAGAGGCATCAACTTTTGCATTGTTTGGCTTGGAAGGTCTCCATTTTGGTATTAATTTCACTTTTTTCTTTGGACGAAGCTACGGAGACGTCGTCATGGAGATCGACCACGGAGTCGGAAGAATCATGGAAGAGCTGAGAAGATTGAAGATCGAAAACGACACTTTTGTCTTCTTTTCCTCTGACAACGGTGCTGCCACCTACGCATACGAAGAAGGTTAGTGATGAATCATCACCGATACATACAAATCTAAACTTATAACATTAGTATAATTGGTTTCTTTAAGTTAGATAAACATTTGTATTGATTTGTTAATTAATGAAAAAAAAAACTGAAGAAATTAAAAATTATTAATATTAATATTATTATTATAATAAGTATTATTCTGTGATTGTTATACATTGACGTGAAATGATTGATTGCAGGTGATGGAGTAGTTCACTTAATTATTCATTAACCTTTCATTGACAATAATAACGAATATTCATGAACCACATAGTCTCGTGAATAACCAGAAGCCCGCCCTGTTGACCTTTGACAGGTGGAAGCAATGGACCTTTCCTGTGTGGGAAGCAGACGACATTCGAGGGGGGAATGAGGGAACCTGGAATTGCCTGGTGGCCTGGAAAGATTAAACCTTCACAGGTTGGTTTAAAAATAATTCACTATTCTTTCTCTTCAGCCATTCTTTTGAATGTTTCATGCACTCGTGTGCATGCAGAGAGATCACGCATGTGAATGGCCAATTATTGAATAATGCTTTTCATGAGCCATCCCCATTTTGTGATCAGTTGAAATTCATCATGGAATGATATGTTAAACTCCTCGGTGCTAACCTGCTAACTTATAGTAATAGTTATGAATGCATGACCTTTTGAGATGCACTGGCTGACCTTTGTGCCAATCATAAATTAATCATAAATCAATTTCGGTCAAAAAAAGGGAGCTTAGAAAGTATCGTGGTTTCAGTTTTTAACTTTTCTTAACTCGAGGTGCACACAAAACCTGCAAGTCTCATGGATCTTCTGCCAACTTTGGCGGACCTCGCTGAGGTTCAACTGCCGAAGAATCTGATCCTGGACGGTGAAAGTCTGAAGAGGATTTTGTTGAAGGATGAGGAGGAAAGTATTTCGAGGTCATTTTTTTAAAACTTGATTTGCAATTTAATTACTAATTTAATGCATCGTTAACATATTATTTTTTTAACAAGATATAATTATTATTTTTTATTTCTAAAAAATTTACATTTCAAATGTATTGTGCTAAATCTCATAATATGTTGTTATTATTATTATATATTTTATTTATTTATTTGAAATTTCTTCTGCTTACAGACCCATCTTCTATTACCGTGGCAACACCCTGTTTAACATCAGGTATGGTGATTACAAACTCCACTACTACACCTGGGCCACTCCATTGGAAGCCCAGCAGCAGGTGAGATGGACCGAACGAATGAATGAAAGGATGGATGGATGGATGAGTGAAATTAATGTTTGTTATTGCCTTAAGAATGTTTCCTTCGAATTGAGGTTGATTTAACTTTAGGTGGATATTCAGTGAAAAATGCCTAAAAATAAAACTAGAAACAAAGAATTTTAAATCTTAATTAAAAAATATCATAATATTAAATAAAAATAATAAATTTAAAAAAATAAAATGATATGTTACGTAGACATTATTACATAACAAGTCATTGTACTACATAAATCCTATTATGCTCATTAATCACGAAAAACATGTTGAATCACAAATCAGCTCAACTACTACATAATTCCTAACAATTCCAAAACCAAAACAGGGATACGAATACTGTCCGGGTCAACAAGTGCACGGGGTAACGACCAGCAACCTCACCGACCACTCTGCCAACCCCCTCCTCTTCCACTTGGGGAGAGACCCTGGGGAGAAAATGCCCATAAAGTGACTTATGAATATATATATATATATATATATATCTTTCAGATTCAGAATTTGATTAAATAATTCTAAAGTGATGAAGTGGTTACATAATAAAAATGTTATCATTTGATGTAACATTTGATATTATTTAACATTTAAATCAAGAAAACAAAATAGAAAAACAAATAAACAAAGATTTATGCTTGAAGGTTAATTTACCGATTACAAAATAAAAGTACTTAACAAAATCACTTAACAGTTCCAGTACGAACGAGTACAGAGACACTGTGGTCATATTCAGTCAGGTGCTAAAAAGACACTTAAACAACATGAAGTTTGGCAAGCCACAACTGGAGTGGTGTGATCAAGGTGTACAGGTGAGTAAGGACACAAACCACAATGAATCATCATCACCACCACCACCACCAATCTATCAACCATGGAATAATTATCCAATCAATTCATTAAACTCAACAATATGTTCCTAAGTAATCAACCATGTTTGACAATCATCGATGACTTGAAATTTATCTTTAAAAGAATTGGTCTCCACCTGGTTGTGAAAAGGTGAACCAGTGCCTCCCGACACCTGTATCGGAGCCGTACAAGTGTTCCTGGCCTTACTGATTCTCCCCTGCCCCCTACTTCCTCAACTCCTGGGAATTTTTCTGAAGCGATTTGCACCTTCCCTCGGCCGAACCTCGTTTCATGATGCCTTTAACATTTCTTATTATATGCACAACATTTTTTAGTTCATTGATTCAATCGTAGTCTTTTGTAAAACCAGTCTTTTTAGTGGAGCACTTTTTTCCAGCAGTTTGCATTTTGTAATTGAAAGTCAATGATGTCATCTTTATAATGTTGTTGTTCTTTATGTTTTACACCTTTTGATTGTCAAATGCAACAATTGCACAGTTGTTAAGCTGTTGTTGTTGTTAGCTTGGAAATAGCAGAGTTGCCTTCTTTTTTAATCTCGTGGTTTTTGAAGTTTGTTTTTAACCGTCGAGCGACTTGAATGCCGGATTTGGAATTTGCCTCGTTTGTTAAACATTGAAGTGATTTGTATTTCCTTGGTACGAATAAAATTAAATTTCTGCTTTTTCCAAGAAGGAAAGTAATAAAAGAATGCTTGTAGAATATGCAAAGTTAAATATTGATTACAAAAGCAACAAGATTTAGGCATAAAAACTTTTGGAGTATATTCAACTAATCCAAACATCTCAGACCAAAACTGACAAAAATTTCCGATGTTAATTTATTCTGTCAACCTGGTCTTTCTGTTCACAGTTTACAGTGAATACAACACAAAAAAAAAACCTATCTCAACATTCACATTTAATGGTAACACTACTGAACCAGAGCGCATCGTCGTCTAACGTGGGTTGCATTTTATGGGCATCACCAAATTAATAAAAGTGAATTATTTCGTTAAAATAAAAAAAAAATCCACAATTGAAGTTACAAACAATGACAACTCTGAAGCAACATTTCCTGGAAAATGGATGACTTTTTTAAACTGTCAAGCGTTAGTCGAGGGTGGAAGTGGGGGCCTCTCGTCCACGGCAGCCTGGGTGGAAAGTTCAGCAATGTTCTTTTCCAACTCATCTATTCTCTGAGACATAAGATCTAGTGAAATGGCCTAAGTTAAGGATCAAATACCAGATGTTTACTACTTTTTCCTCAAAGTTTAACTCAATGTTACTGGTTTCTATAAGCATCTGTTTGTGAAGTAATAAACAAATAAAGCTACCTTTGAAGTTCTTAGAAAATGATTTGCTTAATAGTTAAAGGATATTTTTACCCAATATCTGGTCAGAGGCTGCTTCAAACTTTTCCTCCATTTGTTGGAAAAAGTTTTGCATCTAAAAAAAAGATGTACTTGCTATAAAACATCAGGTAACATTTATTGGCACAATCTTTTAATGTGACTTAAATAGTAAAAACAAGCTAGACATTCCCAAGGATGGTGAACTCACAAATTGAGTTAGATCTTGGTAATTCATATCATCAGCGTTATTTTCACCACTTTTATTGACAATTTTATTTTTTTCTGGACCATTTGAAGCCATTCTCAACAGCAAACACCCGCAGAAATATCAACTCGAGCAAAAAACAACGCAAGTATTATTCACAAAGTGCGTTCTACAAAACAAGTTATACAAGTAGTTGGTGGTTGTGATACTAATAAAGGTTTCCTAGTAAAAATAAAAAAAATTTAATAATTTTTAACAAAATAAAAAAAAACATATAGATTATATGTTTAAACAAAATAATAGAAATGTGTTAATCGACAACTACCAGAGACTGGCACTTCGATTTTCCTATCATTTTCCTATTCATCAGTGAAATGAAGCTCATAAATTCTCAAGGTTAATGTAAATTTTATAGCCTCCATTTTTTTAGCAGTGTAAGTTTGCCGATTTATGTTACCTAAAACTTATCCATTAAGTAGTTATTATTCTGGACATAACAGATACAATAGCAATAATGAATATTTATAGTAAAATTATTAAAAAACTTCATTATGAAACATCCCATAAAATTCTTCTTTGGTTGTGAAACTAAGCTGGATGGAATGAAACAAATATTTTAGTCCTTAGTTTTTACTTTAACAGCATTAGCCAATATTATGTTTAATTTTTAAAATTTAAGTACCTGATAATATTTTATATAGTTTACTTTATTATTTGCAAGGCCACATTTTACCTTTATCGGAATCAACTGACCTGTGTTTACTTGTGGATTTTTATATTTTTAGTAAGTCGCAGGGACGTTATAAGTTTTTTAAAGTTGATTTCTATTATTGATTGTGTTTAGGATTTACTCACATTTTGTATCCACATTTGTTTAGACAATCCGTCTTTTAGGTGCTCAGAGGATCCTCCCCCAAAAGAACTTTACTTGTCCACGTAAATCATGGCTTCAGGTAGTAAAAAAAAAATAACTAAATTGATATTTGTTCATTAAAATGGCTTTTATTTTCTTGAGGTTCAAGTAGTTTCCAACGTTTATCTCAAGACATTTCCAATAACATTTACAAGATTTCCAGCAATGGTATGTTAAAATCATGCTTTATTTGTCGTGATATTCTTTAAAATAACATTTTTCTTGTTTTCCAGTTACCCAACTTCAGTCCATACAGAAACAACTGCTATCTGGAAAGACTGATGCTGAACTAAAATCCAAATTGTAGGTTTATGGGATATAATTTTTGTTTGTTTGATTGCATTCATAAGCATTAAAGTCTCATTTTTAATAATGACCCAAGACCCAATTATAGTTATTCTTGGAATATTTACAGTCATGATCTTCAGCATTACACTCACCAATTGGCCACAGAAACCAGTTCAAAGGTGAAGGAGCTGACAAACTACCAGGGCTCCGATGTTGACCAGGTAAACCTTTGTAGATTAATAATTAATTACTATTAATAACGAATGCATAATAACCTAATAAGTTATTATTATTGCTGTAATTATTATTACTCACTACTGGTAATTATGATTTAATAATTATTCTGAATAATATATCTATAAATATCATTAGCAATACTTTTGCATAGCATGGGCTTAGAAGGTCTTTGAAACATTTGCATTGCTATTGTCCAAGAATGCAATCCTTTAAGCATAACTCAATGGCTGCTTGGTCTGACTGATCTTTCAAAGCCAATGCAATACAATACAATGCAATACAATGCAATACAATACAATGCCATACAATACAATACAATACAATACAATGCAATACAATGCAATACAATACAATACATTGCAATGCAATACAATACATTGCAATGCGATGTTTTACTTTCTATTTATTTATTTTATTTATTTTTTTTTTTAAATTTTCTCAAAAATCTTGAAAAGAGGACGCAGAAGTTCCAGAAGGAGAGACTGTTGAATGAGTTCACCAAAGTCCTGAACACTTTCCAAACAATTCAAAGACAGGAGAAGGACTTGGAGAAAAGAGCCATCAGTTCCAGAGTCTCTGTGAGGGTCATCATCAGCGTCGTCATCGTCGTCGTCATTGTCATCATCATCATCACTTTATTTCACATTTTTTGCCTGTTGTTGTTGTTGTCGTGTGTCATTTTGTGATTAACTTGTGAATTTCAAATTTATAGTATTATAACATTCATTGTTAGCATATATTATAATATGACGTGACTTAATCCAACATCCATTTTTTAGAATCCATTTGATGACATCGGAGCTCCTGGTGAATTTGAACAGAAGTGAGTTGAAAATATCTGAAAATTGATTTTTCATTCTTATAATAATAAATAATAAATAATAATATTAATAAATAATAGTAATAAATAAATAATAATAATAAGTTATTTATATGGTGAAGTGCACATGATCTACAGGGGCGCTATTCAACCCTTCAGATTTACAGTTGTTTAGAAATACCTCGTTACATCTTTTTAAGATGCCTTTTTAAGTGATTTTGTTAAAAAATTCTGAAATTAACTTAAGATTTACTAAATTAAATTAAAGAATATGATCTTTTGAGAATGACGTTGTTGATAATGATAATGATGAGGATGATGATGATGATGCTGAGCATTGCTGATAGCAGGGGTTACCAAGGTCAGACAATGGTTCAGGTTGATGCCTCTGAGGTGGACATGGAAATACTGAGGGAGAGAGACGATGCTTTGGTCAAACTTGAGGTTAGGTCTTGTTATTCGAAAATGAGAGATCATCATTGCTGATGGTCTTGCTCGTTGTTATCATTACCACTTGCCTCTCATCATCATCATCATCATCAACAATCATCATCGTCGCCATCACCATCATCAATCATCATCATTATCGTCATCATCATAATCATGGTCATCAATAACCAATTGGTTAGAATCTATGAAGTTGTCATTGTGCATTGTCGACTCGTGTTGTTGACAAGCAACACAAGTTTCTAATAATAAGCAACACAAGTCAACCTCTCGCCAAGGATTGTCGCCCGTCGCCATCGGCAACGTGTCTCCTTGCGTGTTTCTTAAATTTTTTTTCTTGTTTTCAAAAAACAGTCAGACATCTCGGATGTCAATCAGATATTCAAGGATCTCAGCATTCTGGTCCACCAGCAGGGAGAAGTTATAGGTAATTTATTATTATTATTATTATTATTATTATTATTATTATTATTTTTATTATTATTATCCTCGTTATTTTTTACTGCAATGATGATGACGAGGATGATGATGTTGACTGTATTACTCCTACTGCTGCTGATGATGATAATGATGACAACAGCGATGATGATTGTAATAATGGTAAACTACGATGCCTAGATGAGACATGTTTATAGTGATCATGATGATGGTTAACGTTGGTGAAATGATCACAAACGATCATTAGAACGACGAGAACAGATTTTCCGATGGATTTTTTGTGTCGAGATGAGTCACTCGTCAGTTCAACACCTGTTCAGGATGTTTATCTTTATTATCACTCGATGATTAGCTATTAACACTCACAGGCTATTTTAAGATTCACTGGTCGTTAGGTGTGCTAATGATGAGGTGTGATGAGGTATGATGATGGTGAAGATGACAACGATGAAGAACGACGATGATGGCGACTATGGTATTGTCATCATATATAGTCACGAGTTGCTAATGATGACGACGTTGACATCTTCAGAGACCATCGAGGACAACGTGGTGTCAGCAGCTGTTCATGTCGAGCAGGGAACCGAGGAGCTGCAGAAGGCCAGGAAACACCAGGTTAGATGACATTCCTGTCAATAACAACATAAATTATTAATATTACTAATATTATTATTATTATTATTATCATAAAATTTTATTACCATAAAAATAATAATAATAATAATAACCATGATATTAGTTATATATTCAAAGTAATTTTTATGACACCATGCATGGCTGACAATGCATTGCATTTCCTCCAAACTTACTTTAATATCCTGATGTCAGGGCTTCATGGATTATTATTATTAAATTAGAATTTATCAATAATTATAGAATAATATCAATAATTATAGAATAATATCAATAATTAAAGAATAATATCAATATTCAATGATACGATTATCATTTCAGACCAGTGCTAGAAAGAAGAAGCTCATCATATTGATCATCGTCCTCGTCGTCATCATCATCATCGCCATCATCCTCGGGGTCAAGCTGAAGAACGTGAGTGACCCTGTCATATTATAATTTACCATCTTACTAACCTAATTTTAAGCTGATAAATATATTAATGAGTTAAAAGTTAATTATTCAAGCTGTAAATCATTATGAAATTAAATTCGATTAACATTACTGAGAAAATAACATCTTAGGTTATATTTACTTTCACAACTGATGATTGGTTAGTTATTATTAATATTATTACTATTGTTATTGTTATTTTCAATGGAAATTGTTTAATAATTTGTCAGTTTAAAGCTAATTAATATTCATAAAATTAATGCAAACGATCATCAACACAGCTCGTTATCGATTTGTTTTCTTCCTACAGTGAGGCCGTGGGAGTTGCAAGCGCAAGCACGCAACGGCACGTAAAGTTTTACCTGATGGCTTTTAAACGTGTTAATTCTTTTTAATAATTCTCACAAATGCAATCCGACGTTCGATCGTGTCAACACTTCGATCGAACTGATTCCCGATGACGATCCTAATGACTTTTGTAATTGCTTGTGAAATTTGTTCTTGTGATATGCTTTACAATGAAATATGTTATCAGAGCCACACATAGTTTTTAAGTACTCGTAGTACTTGTTTGATTCTTGTTCGTTGGTTTTTTTTTTTTTTGATAGTGCAATCAGTGTTGACTTGAAGCTGTTAAGAAGCTGATTAACAATGCCATCTGATATCAACAAAACCTCCAGAGTTTGTTAAGCGAATCATTTTGAATTTTGAATCGGGTCTCCTTTTCAATGCTCAAAATTTATATTATACAGAAAGTTTCCAAAACAATGTCTCATTTATTGAACCAATAAAATACTAACTAATAATTTTCAATAATAAGAAAAAAATAAATCATCCAGCAATTCTGCTAAATAGATTCAAAAATACAAGACATCAACTAAAAGTGTCAGAAGCGAGAGCCAAGAGCAAAACTTGAGATCCCTCGTTCGTGCAGGGTGAATTCCAGAAGAGATTTTAGATGTCTTTGAAGTTTTTGCACCTTCTTCCGTCAATGTCTTCCACGGTCGTTAAGGCAAAGGGGAACTCAACGAGTTTTCTCTCCTCTGCTAATATCCTCTTCATTTCATCTGTCAGATTAAATTATAAAAAAATGGCTTGAAACAAGCAAGAGAACTTGCATAGAATGTTCCTAATTTATGGAATTGAAATCTATAAACATCTTTGATAAACCAGATATTAACAAACTTTCCACTTCAGAAGGGTTCAAAGCATCAACAGTTAATTTTATCACCTATTCCTTTGATTTGTTAGAATCTTTACCTTGCAAATTTGGCATGATTTTAATTCGATTAGCTCCATATTAAAGAAGACACCTTTGATTCTGGATGTCTTTGATCCGTAGGCAGCATCTCCGAGATAGCCGAGTGCAAACGTAAATGGCAACAGAGGGACCAGCATTTCCTTCTTCCCAAGCTTTTTGACTCTTTGATTTTTGCAAAGCATAAAACCTTGGATTACAAGTGGTAAATAATTCCTACATGCAAATTATTCAGAAGTAACTTTTTATATCTTATGGCTACTGTGTTAAGAATTTATAATAACTCCAGATGGAATGTGATTTGGTCACCAACCCGACAATGGCTGCTATTGTGTAAGTAACATAGAAGGAGGATGCCCATTTGAACAATTCTCTTGCCTTAGCAAGTTGAAGGGCAGTCATCTGCTCTCTTAGGACGCTCTGCATGTGTAATTGCCTCTCAAACTATTAACATAAACAATTTGTAACTTTAAATGAGTTCGGGATGCTAAATATTTATTCGTATTCTTGTAACTACTCAACTAGTACGGTTAACTTTCAATGCTTATAACTTTTAAAAGGTCATTTAAATACTAACTTGAGCTTTTTGTGTGGCTAGCATAAATTCCTGATTCTGTTTTAAGTTATGTTCCAATTGTTTGCCTAAAAGCGATCCCATGTTTGTCGGAACCAGGCTTCAACGGACCAAAATGAGAAAGTTGACAACATCCCATCAGAGCAATGGTGAACAAAAAGTGCAGTTACTTACAAACTGCTCCAACGTCAATTAAAATAAGTATCTAATTGTTCACTTTTTCCTCAATTCGATAAATTTTTTTCATAATAAGAGACTCTGAACCTCGCCGTGCACATGAATCGTTTTATCCAAACCTCTTGAATTTGTGAATTTTAAAATGTACGGAGGGGTAGAGGACGATCGTTTCCCGGCCTGACTATTGGTGTGAAAAACAAAAAAGCTAGACATGTAGAATTGTTCACAAATAGTTGTTGTCTGCTAAGTGCTTAGATTTTTTCTGATACATTTTTCTCCCTTAGATATCGAAACGCTGTCCAAAACACCAAAATGGTCTCTAAAACTTTTTATTGCCGAATATGAAGATTTCTTAATAACCGAAACAAAGTTTGAGTTTACGGCATTTCTGACTACGGCTGCGAAGCATTAATATTTTCAAACTTCTGGATCTCAGGAAAGTAAAACTCTCCATGTATTGGTTCGTCTACTTCTTGAGAGCGTTGATAGGATGGGTTTCCGCTCGAATCGTTCGAAATGAAAGTTGGTAGCTTGTGCAACAAGTTCTAGAAATGAAAAAGTTTAAAAAAGCATAAAAATCAGAAGTTTTCACATCAACCCCAACTTTAAATTGTTACAGATCACCTCAAATGACGACAATAAGGTGAATTTAAACCTGCAACCCTCTGAAATCAGAGGTCAGAGCTGTGACTTGATTCTTGACTGACTTGACAGTGTCACTCCCATCGTCCAGTCCTGCGATCCTGAAAATTCTCTTGTCATCAAGGTCATCTAGACCGAGGTCCCTCAACTTTTCTCCAACGTATACTCCTTCTGACAGGGCCGAGCCGATCAAGCTGCTCATACCGGGAAAGTAGAATATAGGCTCTAAGAGTTCTTCCATGCTCGATTTTATCGGCTCTTGGACTACTGTGTTGATTTCCGTCGTAGTTTTGTTTATTGTCGTCTTCGTCGTCGTTGTAGTCGTGGTGGTTGTTGCAGCTGTAGTCGTCGTCGTCTCGCACTTGAGGTTGGTTGAAGTTGCAGGAACAGAGGCGACGCTGACGGTGACTGTTTGAGGTTTCGAGGCTTCAGACATTTTTTTTTGCTCGAGTTTCCGTTAGAACAACTGTTGTCTGGTTAAAAATGATTAGGTATTAACTTACTACCCTATACAAAAAATATGGTAAACGAAAGAATAAGACGGAATTTGTTATTTTCACATAAAGTAATAAATGTAAAAACAATAAATATATCATTATTTTACACTAATAGGTATATTATTATCATTCTAAAATTGTTAACTATGAAACATGCGTAAACGGACGGTACTAAGGTAATGTTATATTTTCACGGAATATTTTTTAATGCATTTAAAATTGAAATTAACATTTATTTTAATAATTAATATTAGTTATTGTTATTGTCATTGTCAGAAATATTCCCGTAACAAGTCCTGAATTGACCAATATTATTACCCGGACTAACCTTGATAACTAGAATGTTGCAGCGGTCAGTGACGATCTCAAGATTTGTACAAGGTTTTTTTTGTAATTAAAAGTATCGGTAATATTATAACTAAAATATTTTAATATATATAATTCAAATACGTTTATTGTTAAATTATTCTGTCAGACTTAAAAGCACCAAGGACGACCAGAAGACGTGAAGGAGCCACAAACTTTCGGTTCTTTTGTAAACACCTCAATTAAGCTGGAAGAATTCATCTCTGATGCATGGAAAGATAGGTGGAAAATGAATGAAGAGATGGATGGGTGGATGAATGGCTGGATGCATGGATGAATGGATGGATAGGTACATTGATTAGGTTCTTGAAGGAAAAGTTGAGTGAATAATTTTATAATAAATGTTAATTATTTCACGTATTAATTACATGTTAACCGTAATAGTTAAATAAATGATTTATTGATTTTATTTTATTTAAGATTGATTTTATTTTTTAAATTATCAAATTATAATTGTTAATATGTATAACAATTTCACCACATAACAATATTTCTCTTAAAATGGAACAAAAGAAAGCCTGAAAGGAAGACAAATATCTAGAAAGACAGAAAGGAACTTAGAAATACTGACACAAACTTGGAAACATCCATGGCGAGGAACGTCTAAAAATATGAAGTTTTGGGCCATATTCAAGACTTTGGCATGCAATGCTATTTTTATTATCAGCTGCAACTCCTAAAGTTAACGGTACGAATATCAAGTAAATAAATATAATTTATAATTATTATTTATTATTTACATAATAATTAACATAATTTATGATTTGCATAACCAATTTATAATTTAAATATTAACAGTGCGACCTCTTCAAAGTTGCCCGCTTCCTTAGAGGAAGTGAATCTGCACGTTGAACTGGAAAATCTAAAAATAGGAGCAGCACGGAGTCATTCCGGGAGATGAAATTCCTTTCCAGTTTTGTCTGGAGTTGTTGGATTGCTGTTGTTGTTGTTGTTGCTGTCGTTTCTGTTGTTGTTGTTGTTGCTGTCGTTTCTGTTGTTGTTGTTGGTTTTTTAAATTGATTACGTAACAATTGTTGCTTGGGATTCCATTCCGCTACATTTTTATTGCTTCACACGGGGCTGAATATGCATGTAGTGTGCGGAGTTAAAAAAAAGAAAGATTTTTAGATAATTTTAATGTTTATGCATTAGACGAGGTTAGGAGTTTCTAATTTAGTTTTAAATCCAAATTAAAAATTCAAATTGTTCTAATTTGTTTCGTTTTATTTATGAATTATTTCCATAATTTTATCCGCAATTATTATTATTATTTATTATTTTTTTTAAATAACAAAATTATTGTTCACTTTAAGAGAAGCTTCGTGATACAATAATCTGTTACGATCCAATAATGAGGTCAGGAAAAATGGGGATTATTATTATTATTGCTATTATTATTATTATTGCTATTATTGTTATTATTAAAATTATTATTATTATTGTTATTATTATTATTATTATTATTATTATTTTCAATTTCGTACGTTTTTATGACAATGAAAGCATCAAACAGGCAAGAAGTTAAAAAATACATTTTTCACTTTTTCCGATCACCGTCAACACATTTTAAATGGTGATTTAAAATAAAACTGTTTTAAATAATTAATTAAATTAAATTAACTTTTTAAATAAATTAATTAAATAAAATTAATTTTTAAAAATATATTATTCATTCGAGCGGAATTTCGCCATTAAACACTAAAGAAAGATTAAGCATAAAAATATCTCAATTATTTAATCAATTATTAGTAAATTATTAATTAATTAATCAAAAATACACTTGAATAATTTGTTAAATACATTTTAAAGTCGAAAATTATTTCCAAGAAAGTCATTTGCATGAACGTGTTTTAATATTTTCTGCAACTTTTATCGTCAAGAAAACAAATAACACAACGATAATAAATATATGAATTAATAAATTAATTAATTTTAATAAATTACGTCATAAATAAAATAATAATTAACTTGTAATATAACTTATGACGACTCCATCACGTCTGCTCCCATGCAAACTGTTCAGCCGCACCATCTACCGCTGCTAACGACGACATCGACGACGGCGGCAACAACCACCACCACGGAAGTAACCATAGCAACCTCGTCGCCGTAGCAACGAGATCCGGAATGAGCTCCGTAGTCGGAATACACGTCCTGGAAATCTCCACGACTGGAATAAATGGCGTCACTCTCGACTCTGAACGGCGTCAAGCGGAAGTCGACGTTTGACGCTTCGACGTCGTAGGCGGCTGTCGCTTCAGCAGCCGTCGTCGCCGTCGTCGTCGTCGATTTTGGTTGCTGGCTCGTCTTCCAGGACTTTCTGTTCGACTTTTGCCTGGCAGAAGGGTTGAGATTCGACTGTTGTTGACATTTGGAGTGCTGATAGGAATCTTGGGATGTTTGGAGTAAAAAATAGTTAATATTAAATAATAAAATTATTATTGTTATTTTGTTTATTGCTGATTTATTGAGTTTTGAAATCGACTTTTTTTTATTGCTGCAAAAATACTAAGTTAAAATAATAAGTTAATTGGTTAAATGATATTTCATGAAATTAGTTATCACTTTATCGCTTACTTTTGTAGAATTTATCTTTTCAGAAGCGAAATAATTTGTTAAATAATAATAATAATAATAATAATAATAATTAATGCTATTAAAATTAGTTCAAGCCAGTTTCAATGTCCTCGGTATTATAATGACAATAATTACTATCATCATCACCTGCATACGCTTCGATCGTCATGGCAACGTTGTCAGGTGACCTGTCGAGGGTCGTGTCCTTGAGATGTCCGCACTGACCCCTGTCCATGACGAAGATGTTCCTCCACGGGCGGTTGGCGGGTCGTGATTGGTCGGTGGTGATTACCTGAGTAAGGTTCAAGTGGAAACGTTAACTATTCTATGGGATGATGATGATGATGATTATTATGTTGATGATGACGACTGCGTTGGCTGCTAAGAGAACGATGACGATGATGATGATGAAGTCACACAAAGTTTTAATCACTTTATTATTATCAATATCGATACTAAAATATTTATAAATACAATCGGTTAATAATTATAAATACAAAATATTTAGGTTGTTAGAATAAAATATTTGAACCCAGCAGATGAACGATTGTTCCCGCTTCGTGATGAGAACTTTGATTGCTTCGCTGACATCAACGGTTCCTATGCACTGGTATTCTATCAATTTGTTTTTGTTAATTATCAACTGGTTACTAAGCAAATGAATAAATAATGATGATGACGATGACGATGATGATGATGATGACGACGATGTAAGTGATAAATACAACTGCCATTTTTATTATTATTGTTGATGAAATATTATTACTGTTGTCATCGTCACCATCATCATTATCATGGTCAATGGCAATATTTCATTTCATTTCATTTATTCGAGACGAACGAAGGGCCGAGGCCTCTGACACGTTCGAAAAAAAACAACTGAAGCGCAAATAGAACATAAACAATCGCCATTCGGACTTAAAAAACAAAAAAAACAAAAACAAAAAAAACTCTTGTACATATGTAAGCTCTTAGGGTTCATGATATTTAAGGTATTGGTTAAGGTTCAATTTGTAGATCTCAGCATTGAAGCGGGACGTGGTAGAGGAGTTAACGACATGGGCTGGCAGGGTGTTCCAGGATTTGACAATTCGATTGGAGAAAAAGTATTTGGAAGTATTACGACGGAATTTGTTTGTCCTGAGTTTGTAGTTGTGGCCTCTGGTCCTATTGTATGATGATCACCGTCATTATCATTGTTATTATCATTTTTAGTCTTAAGGTCCTATCATTATCATTGTAGACGTCATTATCATTATCACCGTCATTATCATTGTTATTATCATTTTTAGTCTTAAGGTCCTACTTTCATCGGCAGGGCAATAAGGACAGTTGGGCACGTGGATCGTCATGACGTCAGAATGTTGACACCTGGTGACGTCCACGTCACTCAGACTTCCGTTGCAAGCCTGACCCCTGACCTTTGAACTTTTTGGGCCAAGGTCGGGCCACTGTTTTTGTTGTCGTTGTTGATGGAAGTGGATGGATACTCTGACATTCCCGTGGAGATCGCAATCGTCGTATTTCAAGTCGTTGTGGGCTGAAAGATCAGTTGTTCTCGTTGTATAACTTGGTTGTTACTTTGTTATGTTGTTATGTTGTTATGTTGCTCATGTAGTCAAGATATAATTGTGGAAGCAGTTAAACAAATTATAATAGTAACTATAATAATAATCTGACATTCCCGTGGAGATCGCAATCGAATGTATTTCAAGTCGTTGTGGACTGAAAGTTGTATAACTTGGTTGTTGGTTGTTACGTTGTTACGTTTTTATGTTGTTTTGTTGCTCGTGTAATCAAGATATAATTATGGAAGCAGTTAAACAAATTATAATAGCATTCGTAACTAACTTATTTCAGGAAATCATTAACATCGACATAGGTCTTCTACTCCGCCATCTCCATTAATGGTCATCGTCATCGTCATCATCTTCGTCTTCGTCATCATCATCGTCTTCGTCGTCATCATTGTCATCATAATCATGATTTATTTACCAATGAGCATCTTCAACTTCTTGCTTCTAACGGCATCCTTCAGTGTTTCCTCATCATCTTTGAAGATGCACAAGCCAAACGAATTGTCGAACAGGGAACTCTTTGCTGGGATTTTAATAATAAATAATGTTAATAATAATAATAATAATAATAATAATTAATAAATAATGTAACAAATTATATGATAAGTAAAGACGTTTACCATTTATTATTATAACAATTAATTATCTAAATAATATTTATTAACATTTATAAATTATAAAATTACTAATAACACTGCAATACATCATAATTTTATTTTAATAATAACAATAAATAATAATAATAATTAATAATAATACTCACAAATCTGGAAGTAAAGAACCCTTCCCTCCTGCCTGAAGTGGATGCAACTGTACCTTGGACGACTTTTAAGAATATCATTTTTATAAATTTATATATTTTAAAATTATAAATATTCATTCATACGTCATGGTAATATTGTAAAATTATAATTATGTATAATAATGTAATTATAAATAATAATAATGTAATAATAATTATGTATAATAATGTAATTATAAATAATAATAATGTAATAATAATTATGTATAATAATGTAATTATAAATAATAATAATGTAATAATAATTATGTATAAAAATAATATAATTATATACGTAATTAAATAATAATTAGAAGTTAATTATTTAACAGACCCGAACGTATTATTATTATAATCAATTTTTAATATTTAATGCAATAATTTCAATAATAATAATATCAATAAATTCACTCCCCTCAGGTGCTACAGTACAAACAAACAACGTACCAGCCGTTCTGATAGACCGAAAAGACTTTGTACTGTTCCTTCTTCCAGTGCTTACTTTTGCAGATGAAGGTCCCAAGTCGACTGAAGACGACTTGACCTTCGTGTATGACAACCTCTTCCATGTGATCCGTCTCCGTCAGCAGCCACCTTCCTCTGTATTCGGCTGGAAAGTGACATTCGGAGTTCGTCGATGGTACGAGGTCTGCTTTGTGGCCTGAAAAATGGATTGACTGATTGATTGATTGATCGATTGATTGATTGATTGATCGGTCGATTGGTTTGTTGACGGATCGATCGATTGGTTGATTGATTGATTAATGAATAAATGGAATGAGTTCGCTAGTCATAATTTGTAAGATGATAAATAATGCTCCAGAAATTACAAACAATACAAACAATAATATATATTAATTAAATAATATATATTAGTTAAACTAGATGAGCTGCCTAGCGCTATACAAATGTAGGAAAGACTTAACTGTAAGGCTTAAACTGATTATAACATTGTTATGATATTTTAAAGTGACGACAAATTCATCATATTCTAGTAAATTAAAAAATATTCTGACCACAAAGTCCACAGGATTTCTTGCAAAAGTTTGCAAATTTATGAAGCGCCGAATTGACGCATCGTCCTTCCCTAGCGAACTCCGAACAAAAGTCACTCTCGTCGTAACAAACTCCGCCATCTTTGGAACAAAATAAAAAAAAGTGGCATAATAATATCGTGAAATTATAAATATAATTATATCTTAAAATCATAAATTATGATGAACGTACCACATTAAAAATAACTTTTAATTTTAGAAATCCAAATAAAAATCAAAATACTACCATATTTCAATCGCCAACCGACACATTAAAAACCAATCAATCAAAAAAAAAAATCAATCCAAGTAAACGTCAATCATCTCGTCTCCTCACCTGACTTGATGAGGTAGAGATCCACCTGCCTGAGTTCTGCGTCGTCCACTGGGAAGGACAACTCGTCGCTGTTGGACTCCGCCAGGGCTTCTTCCAGGTTCCAGCTGGAAAAGGCATCCTGTTCGGGGGCGTAGGTGGAAAAGTAGAGGGTGGCCCACATCTCCTTTGACTTCGGAGGATTCGTTGGCAGACGCTTTTCGTGGTGAAGGAGAGAATTTGTCGGTTTGTGAGAGGAAGATTGTGTTATAAATCCATGGGTTACCTAATACCGGATCTAACCAGTTCATTGGTGATTAGTTTATTATTTATTTATATCAATTATTAATTTTAGAGACGATTTTACTAGTAGAAATATCGTGACGTTTACGACATATGTTGAGTTTAAATATGTTTTCTTTTTAATAAATGTTTACGTGGATCATGGAAATATTTCCCAATAAATTTTTCCAGTTGAATCTTCTTTGAAAACTCCTCAATAAAGACGAATTAGATTTTAAAATAATGTAAAAAAAAGTCTCTAAAAGGAATAAACGGATATTTATTTATAATAATATTTTGTAAAATATTTATTTAATATTATTAATTATTTACTAATAGTTATTTTTTGAGAACTCGTTTCTTACCAGAGTGTAGTGAGGTCTGGGTTGGTCAATTCCACCAAAGAAGACGTAAGTACTTGCCCCTTCAATGAAACTTCCCCAACACGTCAGTCTGGACCCTCAATTGGTAACGAATTAATAATTACTTAACAGATTATTAAAGTTAATTAGCAGATTATTAAAGCTAATCAACGGGACTCAACTGGTTAACCAGCAGATTATTGATTAGTCAGTCAGCACGTACTTAATGAACTGTCATGAATTGTCATTAGTAAATTCCAAATTTAATTAATTACTTTTCCAAAATGAGAATTAAAAATCTAAATAAAGAAAAACATTCTTCTGCTCGCAACTCGAAGCATCGGATCGAATGAACTTCGAAACCAACCATTGAGTTCCAACGGCAGGAAGTTGCATTTGGAGTCCTGGAAGAGGAAGTTGATTCCCTCACCGATGATGCACTCGCTTTCCAGTCTGGAAGGCCTCCAATGACTGCGGGATTTCCCGCATAGTGGCTGGAAAAACCAATCCAAGGCAGTGTGGAGGCAGAAATCACGGTTTCATATATACATATTCTATATTGCCAACTTAAGGCAAAAGAAAAGGTGAACAAAGTACTAAATGACACTATAATGGTATCACCTTTCTCCTGCCTGTCACGTAAATCCTGAAATCATATCCACCCGAAAAAGGACAGAAGGACCAGGCCTCCTTACTTCCGGCAATCCACGGATGAACGCTTCTCTTGATGAAAGGGTCCAGGCATAATCTGGCATCGTTGATCTTCTTTGGTTGAGCTGGAAACATCGAGTGGAGAAAATGGTTATTAATTTATTTATTTATTTATTTAATTAATATTTTTTTTTTTTTTTTGAAAAGTTAGGAATGACTTTTGTGTATTTGTTTGGAAGTCATGGTGAAGAGATTGGACTTAAGTTAGAGTTGATTAGATTGTGCTGTTTCTGAAAGTAATTAATTGTGATGACGACGACGACGACGACGATGATTGTGATGGTGATGATGATGATGACGGTGGTGAATTATATTTATTTTCGTTTTTGCTGTACGATGATGCCAATGTAATAATACAAATGCAGTTTCCATCATTAATATTTATCAAACTCAAATATATTTTCTCATTTTGAAATTCAAAAATTCAAAATTCCCGCCCACCTAAAAACACTTGCACCACATTTGGCCAGCTGCGTATGAATCTCATACAACCAAATTTGGACTCTCTACGGTGAATTATATTATCAATTTATTAATTAATATTATTTATTTATTTATTAAATATTTTAAATAAATTATTGATTATTCATATTTATGTAATCGGTTATTAAAAGATGTTATCAACTGATTTGAAATCATTCGACCAATCGTAACGAGTAATACAAATAAAATAATAAATAATTATTTCCATTATTCGATTATTATATTTAATTATTATAATTATTATTTTAATTTTCATAATTAAATCTCACCCGTCACTCTTGATCCTAACTCTATACTTCTCGTTTACCTCTTCAGAAAGACACGATATCTCCTGAACGTCTTGTTTACTATAACAGACGCTCCTATTGGCCGACTTGTTGTGACACGTGACCATGTTCAAGAGCTTCACCCCGATTAGAGAGGGCTCGACGATTATCTCTCGGTAGCTGCTCGGAACGACTGGAAACCTTGAACTCAAGAAGGTCAAAGGTCGAGTTTCTGGGAGGTCAAGGTACGCAGTGCCGCCATATTGGTTGTCGTGATTGTTCCTCCTGTGCTTGGATTCGAAGCTGGTGGCTTGGAGGGATAGGTTTCGTTTGGATTTCACTGATTTTGAATTGGTTTTGTCAATATTTTCCGAATGGTTATAATTAAATTCTGAGAAATTTCTGTAATAATAAAACTTTGGCGGGTTCAAAGGTTGGCCAAAGTTCGGCTTCCTAAAACCTTCATCATCGTCATCATTTCCGACTTCGTTGCCCTCCGACCACCGATTGCCCATGCCTAAACTGGCATCGTTTAGATATGGCAAGTTCTTGTAGTAATATTGATTAGGAGGAGTTTGATGGACGAATCCGTAGTCAGCTTCCAGATCCGTGTTCTCTTCTGGGTGGAGATCGGGGCTTCTGGAGGTCTTGAGAGTCATGTGGGAGTGCCACACCTTTCCAGGGGTCGATTTGATTGGTCCTCCTGATTGAAAGTCGCTTGAATCGCGTTCAGGTGTGGATTCGTGGCTTTCCTGCCAGAGGAAGGCTGGAAAAGTGCAGTAGGCTGACTGGACGGCTAGGATGCAACCTGATTGATTGATTTATTTGTAAAGTGATTGGTTGATTGATTGATAACAGCCGCCAATCATTAAGGATTTAAATATATTTTCTCAGTAAAATTGTTACTACCGGTTGGTGCGAACGTTTACTTTGGATTAAGTAAAATAGTAATTTGAATAAAATTATTAGAATTGCTTGTTAAATTATTTATTAATAACAATAAACAGTGATTAATATTTTAAAATAAGAATTGTTATTATTATTTATTAATATTAATTTAATGTTTACTTAAAATTATAAAAAATTGCTATCAATCATATGCCATTTATCTTATAAAACATCTTATTGCTTTTATCAATAAATAATTATTTCTTAAAATTTATTTATTTATTACTTTATTTTTTAATAATTAATTAATTAATTAAATGTTTAAAAATGTTGTTCCAGTTACTGACCTCGTCCTGTAAAGGTCATGAAAGGAGAAGCGAAGACGAGAAGAGCGAGCGGATGAAACATACCTGACAACAGGGAAATAATGTTATTGCTTAATATTATAAATTATAAATATTTATATCTTTATATCTGGATATCTTGCATTGTATGGTATTGTATTCAAAGTATTGTATAGCCATGTTTGACGGTGTATTGGATTGTTTTGTATCGAGTGATAATTCTCGCTGACAACGTCTTTCACGAGATGGGATTTAATCTGAGCGATATTCGGGTGTGTCTGACAGGTGCCCGATGATCATACCGCTTCTTTATTCAAATTGAAAATTAACGACGTGTCCGACGATAATTGTAGTCACTTTTAATCATTTTTAATCTTTATTTGCATTTTAAATTTAAAAATTCAAAAAATTTTTTTTTGAAATAACTGCTATAATTTTGCCTTTGGTTATAAGAATTTGTCACGAAATTAGTTTACTCATTTGTCATCATTATCATTATAGTCGTCGTCATCACCATCATCATCACCATCATCATCATCATCATCATCGTCGTCTCCAGAAGCATTGTGCTGAGTTTGTCATTAAGTCAGAGCGGATAATTCCCCCTGTAGGTGTGATCGGTTCAGAGAAAGACTTAAAGTCCTCCTTAATACATTCGAGGCGCCCACCCACCCACCTTGACTTACCCACCCTGACCTACCCACTCTGACTTATCCACCCTGACCCCCAATCAGAACACTTTCCATGGAGAGGTGGAGTCACGTAACAAATTAAATAAATTAATATTCATAGTAACTGCAGTGAATGTTTTATATGACGATGACTATGATGACGACGACGCTGGTGACGCGATGACGATGACGACGACGACGATGGCGCTGGTGACGCGATGACGATGACGACGACGACCAATTAGTTAGAACGGACCAAGCATCTGTTGGTGCAATTACAACCGCCATGCATCAATCGACTTCCAATCTGAAAGTCAAGACGAACGTCATCGTTAGGTCGCAAGATCTTAATATGCTAATTATTTACCGACAGATGTCGCTCAGGACGGTCCGGTCCTATGAGCTCATTAATAATTAGTTAATTAATTAATCCATAATAAATGTAATTATGAATAATTAATGTGCGCATAAATTATGTCGCATAAATTACCATGATTTTTAATGGTAATGACTCTTTATCGATTAGCTTATCAACATGTACTTTGCATGTTTAATTGTTTATTTTGAATAAATTATTAATGTTATTAAAATTATAATATTACCATTATTATTATTATTTCAAAACAATTGAAAAATGGAAGAAATGATTTCGAATAATGATGACGTCACAAGCAGAGGACAGTCCAATTTGAGTCACTCGTCATATTCAGGAGGAGGTTCTGAGAGGTTCAAATATTATTCTCCAAGAGACGACGACGACGACGACGTTGGTGCTGATGCTGATGACGATGATGATGATGTTGATGACGACGACGACGACGATGATGATGGAGAGAAGGACAAAGAAGATGACATATATATGTCGATAATTTACCTATATTATCTCTCTCGATTATTATACAAAAACGCAAGCCTCGTCTAGCAACTTTAGCGACAATAGTCGCCGAAAGTCGCAATCGTCGTCGTCGTCGTCATCGCTTTTCCAGGCGATCGATCACGTTACTCGGGAGGCTGTCGTTGAAGTTGAAATGATCAACTCCACTGCCCGGCCCTGTAGGCTTCCAGTCCACTTGGAGAGCTTGTAAAGTAAACAATTCAAGATCCCCATGGGACAGCGGCTCTGTTTTCCCTACAATTTTCACTCCGGCATCGTCGTCGTCGTCGTCGTCGTCATTGTTATCATCGTCGTCGTCATCATTTTTGACCGTCCCAATCAACTGGCTGCGTGGTGGAACTTAATGCGTAGCGATATTTGACAATAATTCATCTCCAAAATGATGATGATGATGATAATTATAGCTATGTTTATGATGATGATTATGATGATGACAATGACAATGACCATGACGCAATGACGATGACGACGATGACGACGTCGGCGAAGGCATCGTTAGGGCGTCGTCGTTGTCTTCATATCTCTCAGAGCGGCATGGGTTTTATTTAACTTTTACGACTTATGAGATAATTACGATATTAATATTTATTATCGTATTTATGGATACAATTAATTAATAATATATTTGGTTTTGTTCTTGTGAATCTCATTCATACCGAAGCCAATAAATTTAAAATTTTTTTTTCCTGTTCATCCTACCATCCTTCCGTCCATCTGTCCATCCGTCATTCGTCTGTCCGTCTGTCTATCGGAACAATTGCATCGATTAATTCCTCATTGGAGACACCTTTTGCTCAGTTCGTGCGCATGCGCCGAGGCAACCGGAAATCCGAGCCCGTGACGTCACAAGTCGTCGTGTCACGTGATGGTAATGAGCAATCTGTAGGCAGAAAGATAAAGGCGACCTTTGACCCGAGGTCAGACGAAGGAATGTAAGAAATGCCACCTGATTAATTTGCCGCTCTTGCTTAATTTTTTCCCATTTCGTCACCAGCGACGCCATCTTGGACCGATGATCGATGACGATGCGATTAATTAATTCGTTAATTATTAATCGATTTATAGGCTAAAGGTCGTTATTGTTAATTTATGCTAATTTCTCTCGATTCTCGATTTGATTGGTGCCTCGATTTGTAATTATAATAAGTTATTAAAATTTAATTACAGCCATTAATATTGATATTATTATTATTATTATTATTATTATTATTATTATTATTATTATTATTATTACTATTATAATTTAAATTTAGTTAGACTGGTTCACGTCGTTATGAATTTTAATTTTAACAAAAATAACTTATTTGAAATAAATGCGTAAAAAGCAAATCATATTTCTGAACAAATATTGATAAAATTTTAATTAATTGATAATTCCACAATTATTAGCAATAAATATTTTATAAAATATTATTCAATATTTTTTTATATAAATTTCTAAAATTGGAAAATAAAATCCATTTGTTTGTTGTCATCGTACAATGACGTCACCTTTTGTTCATCAATAACAGCAGAGAATAATAATAATAATAAAATAATAATAATAATAACCAATAGAATATATTAGAATTAATTAAGCTAGTATATAATATTTATAAATAATTAATAATAATAATAATAACAACATTTATTTAAATATTTATAATTTTAATCTAACTAATATCGCTATCATTATTATAATATAATGGCTAAAAATATTAATAATAATTAATTAATTTATTTATTTATTCTTTTAACGCCCATTAAATCATTTAAAAGTATTTTAATCAGATAAATTGAATTGTCATTAATGATCTTTTTCTAAATCAAAGCATCGATCTTTCAGCTAATTAATAATCAATAAATGTTTCATTAACATAATTTAATATAATTTATATTTATTTTATAATTATTATATATTCATTTTATTGAATATATATTATTATTATTATAATTATGTTATTAATATCAATTAAAAAATTAAATTATATAAATTCAATTAACTATCCAAAATTTTATTTATCATTATGAATATCATTAATATATTATTATTATCATTATTATTATTATTTATTTTTTATTATTAGTAGTAGTAATAGTAGTAGTATTATCATCATTATTATAAATATAATAAATCATTATATTTTACATGTACTTTATCATTAATAGTAAAAATTTTTAAGCATGCCATTAATTATTACACCACATTTACTAACAATTTTTTGTTTAATTAAAAACTAATTATTAATTATAATTAATTAATTATAATTCAAATTAAATATTTTACCTTCGAGGTAAAATATCACGGACAGGTGGTGAAGACAAAGAGGCTTTTTCCGAAGACTTGGGACTCCCTCATGGAGTCAGAAGTTCAATGATCATCATCATCATCTTGTCCACTATCATCATCGTCGTCGTTGTCTTCATCATCATCATTATCAAAACCGGATGATCAGAATTTACTCTGAGCTACTATCTCTTTAAAGCCAATTTTGATTAAATTAAAAAAAACCTTTTTAATTATAATATATTAATAATAGTAATAAAAGTTATTTTATATTGTTAGCAATTATTGATTTTATATTTAATAATTATAATAGTAATAATAACCGTAATTATTATTATTATAACCTTAACAACTGTGATATACACACGCATACATACAAATACGGTATGGTTTAGGGACAGGTGCTTCTTATATATGTAGCCGAAAGGAACATGTATACGCAGATATGATCACTTTGTGTTATACAATACAATACAATACGTACTTTTTAATTAATATCTTATTTTAGTTCAATTAGTTTTAATAATAATTTTAATTATAATAATGTTGTAAATAAAAAATAATTATTACCAGTTAGCGTTCAATTGAAAGGATTTCATTTTAAATTCAGATAGGAAATTTGAATTTTTAAATAATTTAAATAATATTTGATTTAATTTATGTATAATTAAATTAATTAAAACTTTAATATGATTATTATATTAAATTTTTGGAAAAACTCGGTGAAAAATTTACTAATTTGGAGTTAATAATAGTTAATTAATTTAGTGTCCTATTTAAGCAATAAGTTGTTTATCATTATTTCATATCTGGGAACGTTGAAAGCCAAAATATTCTCAATTTTATTTAAATCTATTATAACTACAACTACGCCTTTAATTTTTTTAAAATATTTAATATTCCTAAAATTTTAAATTAAATTATTACTTAATGATTAAAATTGCAGATCAAATTGCAATAATAACATTTACAAACCTCAGAACGAGACAATTTCCTGATGTAAAAGAGTCGAAAGAGTGGTCCTGAGTTGGGTTTTGGTATCCTGTGAAGAGCACCTGTCCCCAGGTGGGACACTAAACAGATAGCGATAATCGGTCTATGTTTGCCCTTGCTGAAGAGCTAAAGGTGGAGTAAAGTGGTGATCAAAGGGTAGCCCAGGGGGGAAGGCTGAGTGGGTTAAGGGGGCGTATCAAAAAGAGGAGAGGCTCCGATCAGAGAGTCCGATGACCCTAGGAACACTTCGAGAAGTCTTCCGGGAAGAGAAGACATTAAACATGTCTGAAAGCTTCGTCATCCATTAACTCGTGCTCAGCTGGTTAACCTAATGGATGAACTGAAACACGCGAACCTCCCTCGCGCACCCAAACCCTCCCCCTTTCTATCAACGCTCCTCCCCCGCCATTTACCTCCCCCACCCATCCACCCTGAGGAGCCACGGAGGGGGGGTGAGTGGGTGTCGTCAAGAGAGGTAGAAAGGTGGATTGGATTGCTTAGGGTAGATTAAGAGGGGCTTTGGTGAAGCAAGTATAAAAATCCCGTGACGTGGATTCGATAAGAGTGGATATTGAGATCTCACTGGTGATTGTCATGATAATGATGATGATGGTGATGATAATGATGATGACATGACGACGATGGTGACGGTGGCGGATGTGACGATGACGAAGATCGTGATGACGATGACGAACGGTGAAGACATGGATGGCGCAATAAAAACAGAGATGACTTGTTCCTTGACGCCTCCCGCTAATTGCTGGTCGACACTCGCAGACGACAATTTGTCTTTCCTGCACGAGAGGAGGAAGACGAAGACGACGACGACTCGGACGATCGACAGATCGGTGACGATGACAACGACGACGATGGTGGAGAACAATAGAATGGAATGCCTGGTTGCGGTGATGATGATGATGGCGACAATGACGACGACGATGATGATTGTGGTGATTACCAATGCTTTTAATAATGATTATGATGAAGAAAAAGTGCTGTATATGATGATGTTCGACAATATTAATAGCATCGGCAAGAGAGTACATAGTAAACCAATTATTGAACAAATAATATGGCACAAACAAGACGCCAATCAATGCTCCATTTATGCGAAATAATCGATTTTGACTTAAACTCCGATGGAAAAAAAATATTTTCCACGCTTCTCCAGCACGGAACGTTCTACGGATATTGGACCACTCCATATCTCTTATGTCTTATTGTTCTGTTCTTGTGGTTGGCCAATAGCAATATATTGTATATATTTAATTAATAGTATATATATATATATATATTAATAGTATATACATTATACATTGAAGATTATTAATTAATTTCCAGTTAAAATCAATACTTGTTCTAGAGGCAAAGGATTTTCATTACTTGCATTTCAATACCTAGGAATATACAGTAATAGCAATGTGATGCTTATTGAATCTAATTCTTTAATTTAAGATTAAATGCTAAATAATCCTTTCTCATTAGAGCCAAGAAATTGGCCAAAATTGTCCGCTTTAATAAAATTAAATAATTGCTTAGAAATAAAATTGGATTAATAGAGAATTTACCAAAAATAGAAAATACCTATCGTTTATTTTTTTTTTAAAGAATATGTAAAATATTTGATGAGCCAAACTGGAATGTTGCAATAAACGTTATTATTCCGGAAAGATTTTAACATTTTTGACACAAGACCGACACGAAACGATGAAGCAAAACACGGACTTCACAAGACATTGAAATCAATTCGACATATCATCAGATAAAATAAGTAGTGCTTGCCCCCTTTTTTAACAGAATACTGCTCGCTGTTTTGAAAGACTAGAATTGTAAATTCATCTCAGTATAGAATAATATTTGAGATTAAATTAATAAATTAATAAAATTGCGTGTATACACCTCACGCACAATTAAGACGACGAATCCGCCCACTGCGGATAGAGAAACACAAGTCGTCTGCATCTCTTCGCGCACTGGAAAGACGTGCCTGAGACAACACAATTGCAATAGTAAAAAAAATAATTTCAATCATCAGGTAATTAATTATAATATATATTAATTATAATATAATTAATTATTACAGGCGTAATTAAATACCCGTTTGAAATTTCGGTTCTTATATTATCACCCTGTTATTATTTACCACACGACTGCAAGGAAACGTCATGGCGTCGAATACTTTTCCATTCTTAGGTCACTACGAAGTGATGGTCGTTCCAAGTTCAACAAGTTCAAATTCGAGGTCAATTTCTGCTTCTGGCATAACTCACGAGTTACAAGACGTAACTTACATGCCTCATGCAACGGCACGGCACAGCACAATACCTCACTGTTTCACTATTCTCTTTCACTACAAACATACACATGCACAAACATACATACAACAACAACAATGCCACCAGGGGTCACAATTTGATGTGGCCAAGACCGATCTTTTTGGCGACTGGCCTGAGCGACAGGTGGTTGATGAAAGTCAGGAGGGCGCTCTTCCTCCGGGAGTCCGAGTCGGGCACGAAGCGCTTCTTGAATTTGCGGTCCTTCACGTCGCTCGAACTTCGAGGTTCCATCGGTTTCGAGAGCGACGCGGGTTCCAAAACGAGGGTCCTTCTCGACAGGTCGCCGCGGACGCTCGGACTCGCCTGCACATCCCGAGAGTCGGACTTCGCGACGCTCGATTCCGGACGGAAGTCCTTCTCTAGGAGTCCGGAGATGAAGTCTTCGGACGCGAGCGATCCCGCCGAGAGTCGGCCCTCGGGGTCGCCGTCCCCGTCGTCGCGACCTCTACCGTCGAAAGCGTCGCGACCTCTGCCGTCGGAACTGGCAGCCTCGGCGGCAGAATTTCTGCCTCCGAGGACTCCTCTCGATGAAATGGTAGATTTCGAACCCTCGAGTTTTAGCGTGAGATTCAAGGTCCTGGCCAAGTTGACGTTCACAGGACACGAGCACTTTATCCGTCCGTTCCTGCGACACCTGTAGCACTTGTTCTTCCAGGCTTTCCCGAAGGTCTTTTCCTTCTTCTTCTGCTCTTTCTTCTTCGGGGGTGAATCTTCCTCTTCGTACGATGCCTCTTCCTCATCGTCGTCGTCGTCATCGTCGTCCTCGTCGTCATCCTGCTCGACTCGGGAAGAAGGCAAGGAGATCGACTGAGAGTCGGAAGAGGATTCGTCGAAGGTCCTCTTCTTGAGGGACGTCGTCCGACTAGCATTCTTGTTCAAGTTGGAGCTGCCCTTGGACCTCTGCAGCTGTTTGAGTCTGGCGTGGTTGAAGGCCGGCTTCCCGGTGACCTGTGAGACGAACACGAATGAAGAAAATGATGAAGGACGATGGTGATGATGACGATGACATGATCATCAACAAGACTTCAAGTGAGTGATGAAACTAATGATGGTAATGGAATCATCATGACTGGATGGGTAAGGATATGGGACGATGGTTTAGTTTATTGAGATGATGAATTAATTCATTCATTAATTCATGAATTGTTGAATTGCTTGAAGATTCATGGCAACCTTGAGTGTGGAGCCCAGGAAGGAAGGCACGATGACATAGTTCTGCTTGTAGACCAACTCAAAGAGTCCAGTGCCTTGGTTCTTCTCCAGTACAACTGCTCGTTCAAAAGTAACAAAAATTACTAAAAGACAAGATGATAAATAATTGATAAATCAATTGATAAATAAATAGATCATCAGCTTCGAAGCATAAAGTGATAATGTGCTATTTTTTTACAGGTTTTTACATAACACAAGTACATTAAACAAACATATTAACTGCAAAACACACGAACGTTGATGTAAACATTCAGCCGAGATAAAAGCAATCAGGACGGCTCAGCAAAGCCTATAAGCATACAAAGAGTCAGAAAAGAAGTCAGCCAATCGTCTAACCTTTGAGTGTGTCCTCAAGCACCATGGGACACATTTTGGCAGTGATGCTCGTTGATGGAGCCATGCAGGGACTCGAGTTGATCTCGATGAGCCAAGGATCGAAGTCTTCGCTCAGCATGAAGTCGGCTCCAAAAAGTTCGAAAGAGTTCTTTTCGGGGGAAAGTTTTTTTTTAGTTTTATTTGTTTTTAAAGAGTCTTTTTAAATTGAAGCAATTAATTTAGCAACTAATTATATAGAAAATCCTCTATTGCTATGTGGCCAAAAGACCAAGGATTATCATCATTTTACCAATGAAGTAGGAAGACCACTTGTATCGCTTTGCCTCAGTCCCTTCCCCCTCCTTGGGTGGCTACGTTGGGTAGGGTAAAGAGGGCCTTACAAGTACTGCGTAGTCCCCAAATTGGTGTAGTCCCTTAATCAAAGCGACCTGCCTTCCTCTGCTCGACGGCCTCCTGGCAGCAGAGCAAGGAATTGATGACGGACTTCTTCATGCCCTCGTAGATTTCATCCCAGATCCCGTCTGGGGCTTCGATCTTCGCCAGATACTCCTTGAACTCGTGGCATGTCCACATGTTCTCCTTCGGCAGCTCCGAGGACCGCTGGCCATTCGGGCAGTGTTTCTGGATGGAGTTGTTCGTCAGGTGGATGCACCTGGAAGAGAAGGATGGATGGACTTTGAACGACTTTAAATTGATTTTCCGTCGGATTGAATAACTCGGTGAACGACTTGTTGGTTGATATGAATCGAACAATGTGGGCTATTATATATTATAAATATTGCTTCAGATGAAAATAAATTTGCTCTTTTATTTGTTTTTTAAATATATTTAATTCACAGGAATATTTAATTCACAACATTCTAGAAAAAAGTCTACAGGTTATCAGTTATCCGATCTCAATAAAAATGTAATTTTGAAGTATAGAAAAATAAAAAAACCATCTTTGGAAAAGCACATGTTATTCTATGACTCTTTATTATTAAAAAAAAAGATTCAAAAAAAATTAAAAAAGAATAAGTTTTAAAAATATTGAAATAATTAAACAAATTATTTGCAATCAAACTATCTCAGAGTAATACAAACACGAAAAGAAGAAATGAAAACAAATCCACTGCCTCTCAACAATGAACGTACAAACTGAAATCATTGAGAGTGAACTCCTGCGAGCAGAATCTCAGGTAAGAATCCTTGTAGAACCAAACCGTCAGAGGATTCCAGCCCGTCACGAGGAACCACTGCCTTATGTCGAACTTGGTTCTGTAGATCAGCATCGGAGTTTCTAAGGTTCGGAACGGGATTATTGTAGGCAGAAATAAATAAATAAATTAGGATATTTATATATTATTAGGATAATAATAATAAAATATGAACAGAAAATATAAATAAATTAAAACAAAGAGGGTGCTCTTAAAATAAACATCTTAAAAAAAAACATTGTTTCACATTTAACCATAAATATTGGAGTAAAAAACTCTGAAACCTGAATGCAATTAGAAATAATTTTGCTCAAATTATTTCTAATTCTAGAGTGAAATATGAACACTACTATCCAAAAAATCAACAATTTCAAAAGTCAACAAGGTCAGCAACTTGCCTATGTACTTCTGTATGACATATTTCCTCTCGTTTATGTAAGCTCCGAATTCCACCATTTTCAAGATTTCCTTCAAATTGTTGAATATTTGAATCCCTCTGCCCCTGGACTTTGCACCCGGTTTGAGAATCCAAATGTTTTTGGTTCCGTCGATGACAAACTGAGGACATTCCGAGGAAAGTTGCTTCAGTATCATCTCGATTTCGAGGGATCTGCTTTCCATTTCCCTGGTGAATACTAGTCCCTCAAAATTTCTGGCATCGTAATAGACTTGCAGCATCTCCTCCATGGATTGAGGAGAAAATTCTTCCATGCCATTCATGTCGATGTCGTCATGGGACAGGAAATCCAGATGAGACTGACACATCGTCAGTGCCTTTGAAAGTATTCTGTCGGATACCTCGTAAATCCCGCCGTCGCCCATGTAATGTTTTTCGTAGTAGCAGTTCCTCAAAATGTTTAACAAGCCGATTGCAGCCGTGAGGCAGAAATCTTGCTGGAAAGCTTCCTTCTCGTCGGGCTTGGCCAACTGATAAGCTCTCGGGTAGAAGTTCTGGCAATGGCCTTCGGCATACCAGGGCAGTTCTTTGAGATATTTGCAGAGACCAGTCTTAGAGGTAAAAACGGTATGTCCAAAGTGATTGATCATTGGTTCTGGTCCAATTAACTTGAAATCGAAGACGTCTCGACGGATTCCCCAAAATAAATTCGGCTCCATCTTTTGAACGAGGCGCGACATATAACCGTAAAAACCTTCCTCTTCTTTCCACGGAGCAACCGTGCCGCCGTGGTCCTCGAGATCTATTGCGTTACCGTCTCCGTCCATCATGATATCAGGAGAATTCGCTCGGGAATTATTTGGAATCTTCTTTTTATACACTGAAAAATGATAAAACCGTTCGACCCATCCCTTGCTGCGCAGATATCCTCTGACGGTGTTATAAGGACCTTGTAGCATGAAGATTTTGTTCTTGGAGATAGCTTCATCGGCCAATTGCTTCGCTTGAATCTGCCTCTCATAAGACAGAGCCTCTCTGTATCTAGGGGTGACACTCGAACGTTTTGGTGGTGCAGAAGCAAACCTATGATCGCCATAACGGTAGGTAGAAAGATTCACGTGCATGTCTTTGTTTTTATTTGCATTTTTAAATTTTCACTGTTTTTAGCAGGATGGCCAGTTATGCCTCATGAAAAAAGAAACTTTCGCCCGTCAGCATGGCAACACGCTTAATAGTAAACAAGATAGTTTTGTTTCAGACTCATAACTAAAATGGGCGAACAACAATAACACCTACATTTCTAAAAATTAAAATTTTGCTAAACCGTTAAAACTATTCTTATTTAATTATATGTAGTTTATTTTTAAATTTTTTAATTTTAAAGAATCTTTACTCGATTAGAGAATAACACTTATAAGTTGGCCTCTTTATGAAATGAGTTTTAAAACTCTCATAAGTAAGGTCCTGATTCTAAAGTTTGCCGCCTGTCTATAATGTCAACGCTTTGAAACAATGAAACAATACAAACCACGTTGGAATATTTATTAGTTGCGCATGTCAATGGGCTGAATAAGGATTTCATTTCTCACAGTAGTAATAACTATTGAATCGAGTGAAATGCACTGACAAAGATCCGCTTTGAGGCTCATCAGCATCGAGT